>OY856410.1:1388628862-1389228862 GCA_963693085.1 Alisma plantago-aquatica | reverse complement strand
CTCAGTGAATACTTTCAAACAACATACTTAGTGAACATACTCAGTGAACTTCCTCAGTGAATACTTTCAAACAACATACTTAGTGAACATACTCAGTGAACTTCCTCAGTGAATACTTTCAAACAACATACTCAGTGAACATACTCAGTGAACTTCCTCAGTGAATACTTTCAAAACAACATACTTAGTGAACATACTCAGTGAACTTCCTCAGTGAATACTTTCAAACAACATACTCAGTGAACTTCCTCAGTGAATACTTTCAAACAACATACTTAGTGAACATACTCAATGAACTTCCTCAGTGAATACTTTCAAAACAACATACTTAGTGAACATACTCAGTGAACTTCCTCAGCGAATACTTTCAAACAACATACTCAGTGAACATACTCAGTGAACTTCCTCAGTGAATACTTTCAAAAAACCATACTTAGTGAACATACTCAGTGAACTTCCTCAGTGAATACTTTCAAACAACATACTCAGTGAACATACTCAGTGAACTTCCTCAGTGAATACTTTCAAAACAATATACTTAGTGAACATACTCAGTGAAACTGCTCAGTGAATATTTTCAAAACAATATTCTCAGTGAACCTACTCAGTGAACTTGCTTAGTGAATATTTTCCCAAAACAAATAAAGGATTGCTGAGTGAATTATCTTTGTTAGACATATGTATGTTTCTCTTTTGGTAAATATTCTTGGGTGATGATAGAAGAATGTTCTTTTATGCTTCTTCCTGTCAATAATATGGACATCATATGTTAAGTGTTTATGCTCTGCATAAACATAAACAGTGATAAGGTGGAATTAATGAAAGGAACTTTGTGTGAATTACAGATCTATGGTATCTCCATAACATTAAGATGATATGTGGAAACTTGAGGGCATGATTAATGAATAATATATCCCTCCTTTTCTTGGGATTTCGAGGAAGAAATCCTTATAAGGGGTGGATAACTTGTAACATCCCTGACCTGGGTTATATTCTAACTGTAGATGTTTTTCCTAATAAGTTTGAGTAGATGCTTAATCTTATCTTAGGAAAAGTAATTAGGGCTCATGAGAAACTTATGTTTCAATTTTGGTCATGTTTGAACAATGTTGAAGCAATGTTTGCCTATTTTGGACTACAGTGCAAATTACCCAAGTTGAGGGGTTGAATTGCAAATGTTGCATGATATGATGTTCCTATAATTTTGAGACATCATAATAATGAATATGATGTAGTGGTATGGTTTTCACAAGCTTGGGCACCAAGATTAAGCTTGTAAAGCAATCCTTGTGCATTAAAACCTAGTTTTGGTGTAATGTGCAATTTACCCAAAACCTAGGGTTCAACATGAAAATTACCACTTCAATAAGGTCCCTAATGTTTCTTGGCATCATGTAGAGCAAAGAAAATGAGAAGGGAACCTCATTTCAATGAAGTTGGAGGAGAGAGAATCTTGATATTAAAATAATCAAGATTTAATCTTAATTGAAACCCTAATTTAATTTAGGGAAAAAATGAATGTATTTATTAAAGGGCCTTCAACCAAAATTAAAATGGTTGTATTCATATGTGTATGGATGAGCTTAAAGCCTTGCAAAGGCACGAGCATATCTAAGGAGGTGAAATCCCACTCACCATTATTATAACAAAAAGAAATATCCACTCACATAAGGATATTAGTATAATATGATTTGAGGTGCTTAATTTGCTTTTCTTTAAATCTTGGATAATTGAGAGGAATAATAGGCAAAAAAGATGTCTTCATGGCCAAGGAGTTGAGGGGGAAGAGGAGGCACCATTTTTGGGATGAAATGAATTTTTATAAGGCACTTTCTCTCTCCTTGAATTTCTTATAAAAGGACCCTTTACAAGCCAAATGAAAGGCTTTTTCGTTTGCACTTTTTCCCTTTGCTTGGAAAATGAACAAGGATCTTGGGATGACCAGGAGGACGACTCCCTACCTGTTGGTAAGGTTCTTGACCTCCTTTCCCCTTGATTCCATGGTGGAAATCGAAAATAAATCATTGATTTCTTCTTATTTTGATCTCCTCTTCAACCCTAGCCAATCTTTTCAAACAAAAGCTTGAGGACGAGCCTAGGGGGAGTTGCAAGAGCTTCATCCACCATTGTTTCCATGAGATTGGAGCTTTGGAGCTCAATTGGAGGCGGGTTTTATAACTTGAAACCCTAACTTTGTTATTGCATTCAATTCCCCATCAAATAATGATCATTTCTCTATTTACAATTATTGATTTGGTTAATTGATGCAATTTCCATGGAAATCACAGAAGGTTTCGTGGGTCTAGAGCTTGATGATGATGACATCATCATAAGCACACACCTCCCCAAATATGTAGACCAAACGGTTACAATCAAATGTCCAAACGGTTTGTGTTTTGCGACCAAACAGTTTCAAACCGTTTGGAATGAAACCGTTTCACTAAACCACATAGAAGCAAATGGTTTAAGACCGTTTGGTACTGTTTACAAGGATTGACCGTTTGGGGACATGTTCATAATGATCTAGGTTAATGGCCCATAAATTATTATTGATTAACTCCAATTGGTTCATGAGTTGAAGGTCCATCAATCACCTAAACCCTAATCGGGTTGAATGTTGATTTCATAAGTGATTGAGTTTGAAACTTGGGTTGATTGACCCAAACGGTTTCAAAAACCGTTTGGAGATCACCCAAACGGTCTCAAGACCGTTTGGGAGTCACCCAAGACCGTTTGGAGGTCTAGGGTTAAGTATGGCTAAGTGTTTGAAGTTCTAAGGGTACAAAATTGAATTGCAACTAAGTACTGATTTGATAATCAATCCAATGGTCCAAAACCTTAATTGAATGTTATGGATTTTGATGATGGAATGGGCAAACGGTATCAAGAACGTTTGGAGATCAACCAAACGGTCTCAAGACCATTTGGTGGTCATCCAAGACCGTTTGAGGTCAGGTCATATCATGTGATGATGATAGTTTATTGATTTCAATTGATTTGGTTCCACAATGTCAACCATTGATGGATACTCGATTTTAAACCCTAAGTGATGGTTTCTTGATTATCAAACCTAGTTCAATTGGGTTCAAAACCCTAAATTGAAGGTCTAATTGAATGGTGATTCAGTGGTCCAATTGATGAATGCTTTAGTGGTTCAATTTATAATTGGTTCATGGATTGAAACATTGAGTCGATTGAGTGTTGAAGTGCCTTTTTGGTCCATGCGGTTTTGAGAAGGTTTGGACCAAGCGGTCTCAAGACCGTTTGGGTCCAAACGGTCTCAAGACCGTTTGGGACCAAACGGTCTCAAGACCATTTGGGACCAAACTATCTCAAATCGTTTGGAGACCAAAAGTGCAAACTGTTTCAATACCTACGTTGGACAATTGGTTTCAAGTATAACTTGGTCAAATGGTTTTCAACCAATTGATTTATGAGAACTAAGATCATTGATGGTCTAAGTAATTAACTTTGTGAAGATCAACATGGTTAATTCATTTGAGTACCTCATGTAATGGAAAGTCCAATATGGTGAAACCATTTGGATACTTAATGCAATCGAAGATTTCAATGGTTAATTCAATTGATCACTTTGTGAAATTGAAAGTTTAATTGGTCAATTCTTTTGATTTCCTTATTTAATTGATGGTTTAATTGATTATACCATTTGGACATCTAATATGATCAAAGGTCAATTAGCTATGTGATTATTAATGATGTAGATCCATGATGATTATAAAGGTTAACCCTAGCTTTGTGTACTCAAGTAAAGAGTTGACCTAGATTAATCTTGGAATAGTCAACATCCTAGTGAGGATGAGAGGGAGAGTGAATGGGAGAGATCCTTACTTAATAAGCCTTAATCCTCTCGTTGTGAATAAATGTGTAATCAGGGTTGATTCATAATATGAGATCATGAAATCTTCATTGAAAAGATTGATGTACCTTGATCCTAAATTAGAGCAAGGTTATGTGAAATCTTAATTTAAGGGAAAAGCTCAGTGAAACCATAATCTAGGGTGATTATGTAACCCTAACTTAGTGTCACAATGCGAGAAACCTTAATTTAATGGGAATTGTATATCCTAACCCTAATTTAGGTATGAGGAAAGAGAACCCCGACTTGGATGTGAATGGTAAACCATAAGTCCTTGAAATGGGATAAAGGTATATGAAACCCTAATATCGGGTAGTTCTATTAATACTAATATGAAGTCCTAACACTGGGTGATGTGTTGTGAAATCTTAATTTCACATAATACTAGGTGAAACCCTGATATAGAAGGATGTTATGTGAAACCCTACTAAAGAGTGATCCTAGGTGAAATCTATATATGTTTGTGAGATGCTAAGTGAACCTCAATTATTATGATGGAAATTGTATTCCTATTATTGGAATAATGATTAATCTATTGGCAAATAAAATACCTAAAGGGGTTGATTATGGATATCCTTAGATTAATAGTCCCTGACTCAAGGGTGAATCCATATCATTGACAATGGTTGTATTTTCTAAATAGATGAATCATGATCAATACATAGCATAATGAATGTAATGATCTAGTGCATAAGTATTAGGATGGGAAATGCCCTAATACAAGCTAAGTGAATAAACTCAGGTAAGATGAAGGCGTTGAGAGAAGTGATACATCAAGATATGATAGGTATCACATCCAACACCCCAATTCTGATATATCATGATGTGTTCTAAGTTCATTATATTTGGAATGGATGACACATGAAATGTGTCATGTCAATTGTTACATTGAGATATAATGCACGTGATGGTTGTAGGCTAACATGCCTTATGAAAAGGTTAATCCAAATTAATATACTATGATTCACTCATAGTCTGATAAAGATGAGAAAGAAACTCATACTTTGTGTTGATGATACATTCAATGATGAATGATGAGGATATATAAGTATGTTTGAATACTTATGATATCTATTTTTGGTTTCTAGCCTTGAGAAGCAATGGAATAGGGCTGATCATTAATGATATGATGTTAAGAACCCATGTGGTTATTGTTTATTTATGCAAAACCCTAATGAAGGGTACTGATGTGAAAGAGAAATCATGAACCCTAAAAAGGGATGATACTACTTAGTGTTGTATGATACTGATATGAAAACATTATAATTGTTACCATGAATACTAATCATGCAGGGATGATGAGATGGGAAGCATAGCCAGGTATGGGCTATGATGCTTGTTTATTGAGAATGTTTTATAGGCTTTATAAGCCTTCATATGCTTTGTGTAGTAAGAATCAATGAGCTTTGTGTACTATGTAAAATACATTGTATAGCATAAATTATGATGTCTTTGGTCAAATGATCTGAAGGTAAAAAGTTACATAACAAGTGGTAATAAGTATCCTATGGTGAGGTATGGGTCCAAAATACCCAGATGTTATGATCATGATGATGAAATTGTTAAGAAGAGAAAATGTACTTGGTGAGTTAAGGGATTAAGATCCCAACACTTTGTGAAAAGAGTATGGATACATGCCATGACTCTAGAATGACAATGCCAGGTAGTAGATATATGATCTAAGCCTGAAGATAGTAAGGTTGTGGTATTGATGCTATAGTGAATAAATATTATACATGTTCTTCATATTCCTTAATGAATAAATGACATGTGGTTATTTCAAGTTATAGCTGCAACGTTTTAGATAAGAATAATATTCTAATCTGCTAGACATTGAATTAGTTGCTGCCAAATAAATATGATTCCTTTGTGCATATTTATCTTCTTAAGATGCAAGAATAATGTTATTGGCGATGAGTTATATCTCTCGTTGGGGCAATTTACAATTATCTCACCCCCGTGGGAACTACATTTTTAGGTGGACGCGGACGAGGAGACAGGAATCCTTCAGTAGGAGAAGGACAGCAGCAACAGCAACAAGGACATCAGTGAAGTCTCAGGTGGAGACACTGGTTGTTATGCCTTGTATAGATGTAGATAGAGTCCTATGTGTCGTCTCCGTACTCTCAGGTCCTCGGAGTAGTAATTAGTGCTTTCGAGATTTTGGCTCAGTGCCTCGAGATTTTATACTTCCTGTGTTTAGCATGACATGACAGTTAATGCTTGTAATTCTCAAAAGGAGATGATACATAATATGTACATGTGAACAAGAATGTAATTATGTTACTTTAGTTCTATGTGAGAAAGTTTTCCTTTGATGGATCTTTTGATAAAAAGGTTTTAATTTTTAGTGATTTTTGGTAATCCACTGCTTAGTGAACGCTTCCGCATTAGTTAATTTTGTTTCGCGAGATGGTCGTCACAATAGTCATCTCTCATAGTGTGTAGGTGGTGATTGTGGTTATTAGAACTAAAATTACTACACTCATCAGATGTCGTTCCATATATTTTGACATCATCCACCATGACCTTGAATAAGAGTTTCCATAAAGATGTTGATCAGATGCACTATGACACATGGAAATCACTGTGAGTGATGTTGATGGGATTTGTCCCTCCTACAAGAGTTTCACTAGTACAAAACCGGCCTTTAGTGTCAGTTATTTAAGGCCTTTGGCGTCGGTTTCAAAGCGACAGCCAAGTGGGCGCTACTAAAAGTTGAACCCTTCAGCGTTGGTTTTAACACCGATGTCATAACCCTTCCTGCCACCAAAAATGCGCCAGCAAGGGCACTATTGGTGTCGGTTATTTAATAAAACCGACACTATATCCAGGTCAAAGACGTCGACGTTTCACAAAAAACGATGTCATAACCCTTCCTGCCACCAATAAAATGCGCCAGCAAGGGCACCATCGACGTCGATTTTTGTATATAACCGACACTATATCCAACTAAAGACGTCAGTTTTATACTAATAACCAAAGCCATATCCCTGGTGCCATAAAGACGTCAATTTTTTGCTAATAACTGATGTTGTAACTCTTTGTTGTCAGTTTTATACAAATAACTGACGCCTATGTTTTGATTTTTTTCTTATCAGTTTGCAGGCCTGCTGTATGGCTGGTCAGCATGATGCAGAACCTGCAGTTTAGTTCTGAACTGCAGGTTTACAACATCCATTGATTTCAGCCAACAATAGGCCACAAACCTGCAAAATTAACAAGATGGACAACAATTTATGATCAAACACATGTATAAGAAAATTAAATTCATATTATTTTTCATCACACACATGTAGAAACTAGTAGTTCCATTTCAAATTTCCTCCATTTTCACACACATGTAACAACCTACAGTTCCATTCATTTCATCTCTTTTCACATTCAGACACATGTAGAAACATTCATGTATTGATCATCTTCACATTCACACATATGTCAATTCAAAAAAAATCATTCACATATCACACAAAAATAATTATTAGAACGAAGTTTAGAAATATCATTCTTTATTCATCATCATCATTATCACCATCAGTATCCCAATCATATTTAAAAATACCCACTACTTGTAGGGCTTTTTCCCATTGTTCTCTTACATCATTTAAGTCTTCCATCATATAAGGAATATGTACATCTAATAACTTTTGACCTGTAGTGAAGTCAGTTTTAAACACCTGCAAAGAGAATGATGTATATATATAATTAATAATATATAATAAGATTGTTATATTTTATATTTTCTAATGAGACTACATATAATACCTGATGTATGGTATCGATTGCCATTGCGGCATGTTTGATAATAAGGTCTATAAATCGCATCACATAGTATGCACACGCCTAGCCATTGTCTTGTGTATCACACTATAAATTGAAACATACAAAATATTCAAAAATATAAATAAGCACAGTTCACATAAATAATATATACATTGGAGTCAGGAAATTAGTTTCACATTCTCCCAAATTAGTGGTTGTTTCTTTTCTTGGGGACCTTTCCTCCAGCTTTTTTGAACTCATGTAAAGCCCTACATGTTACTGTAACACATTAAATTGTATAATTAAATACTAATGTAATAACAGATGTTAACTGATATAAAAATATGAAATATTTCTCACGGGAATAATGGCCTTTTCATTGTGTGTCCATATAATGTATTTAATTCCTTCCCCGCAAGATCTAGATAATAGACAGTGAATGTCTTGGGGATAATAAGTAGTAACTCCCAATGCCTACCACTAGAGGTAAGAAACTTAAAAATTAATAACTCAAAATCCACAATAAAAATGTAATTTTCTTAAGTCCAAATTATAAGCAAATTAACTTACTCAACATTGAATGAAGCTATTATCACCATCTTCTTTTTTTACCAAAATATTTAAAAGCAGCATGGTAGTATGAAGTAACTGATGAAGGGTCTTTATCTACAAGAATAATCAAAGATGGAACCAAAAATCCCACATGGGAAAATGAAAAATATGTACATATCGTGTGTAAGTGGTTGCGAAACATGTATTACGTATGCATTAATATATAAGAAACCAGATCACCGTATGTAAAACAAGGTATATGGATGTATAAACAAGATCCCACCATATCCATAGCTCTATCATAGATGTATTCAGCCAATCATAATGAAATAACTCTAAAATATCTTGTATAAATATATTGTTATCGTATGATTGACCTGCAGCATCCTCCAGAATAGAAACATTTATAGGGCAATTTGGATCATGTTCGCCTATCCATATTGTCATACCCCTACAATTAAGACCTAATGAGGCTTGTAGGTCCCTTGGAAGCCAGTTTGGTACTTCAGGATGTGGAGGTGGAGGCTGAGATGTAGCGGGTGTCTTCCTTTTATCTTGTATATATAATTTCAGATCAATTGACTCATATATACACACTAACCAATTAACGTAATGTAAATTTACATACAATATTAGTATAGACGACATCTGCTTTGGGCCACAATATCACATCGCCTTCTACCTCGCCAAGCGTTTCAGAATCTGGGTGGGCATATGGCAATGGAAGATCCCTGCAATTGGGGAGTACATGTATTGGGCTCACACGAACCACACCATCTGGTACCGAAGTCCCATGAAACATTTCCCCTGGAAGGGGTGGATAAGCCGACGCCTCTACAATGACATATTCTTGACTTTTTAGACGGCATGGCTTCAACCCCTACAAATTTATGTAAAGAATGTTATATACATATATACATAAACATATCATCTTGAAAAGACTAGCTACTATGTCATAAAAATACTTACAGCGGACGTGCTAGGTGGTGGGTCTACAGGATTACTCCCAACCTCTACAATAGGAGAAGAGTGGCCCACCACAGGTACTGTCTGAGTGGCAGTCTGAGACGCCTGCCACTTCACCATTGCTTCTTAGATTCTCCTATCAATTAACTTATCTACCTATACATGGATAAAAGAAATACTAGCTTCTGATTATTGAATTCCCTTTCGCAATAACATTCTAAAAAAAGAATAGGTTACCTCAGCTAGTGAAAGTCCTACTTTTGGGACAGGTTTGTGATGGGATGGCCCAAATAACGCTTTGATGCCCACACTAATGCATGCACCCCTAACACGTCTAGGATGCTCTGGGTTACCCAGAGCAACTATCAATTCATCCCTTATGTCCTCAGGGATGAACTTGCCTTCCTTCCTCTGCTCGTGCAGCTCCCGCTAATCGCCATCAACAAAAATTGGTAAGTAAACATAACAATAATCAATATCAATCGATTGCTCTAAGAGTTGAATTTTACCATTTTTGCAGCCGCCTCAACAGTTGCGGGCATGAGTGTATCTTCTTGGCCTCCATTCCCATTGGGCACAACAATTTCTTTAACTGGTATGTTGAGATTGGCAGCTTGTTTCCTTCAGGAAGAATTTCTTTCAACGAAGACAACAATGACGTGAAGCTTTTGTCGCTCCATCTATCGTTAGCTTTGAGCTTATACAATCTCAACACAGCGCTAAGCTTCGTAAACTTAGTACAACATGTGTATAACGATATCTCAGCATAATGCAAAATGTTTCTAAACATGGGAGGTGGATCAATGTGCTCTACCCCACAACTATCCAGCATCGCATCAACGATGTCTACTGGAACTGGTTCGTTCACATCTACGTCATCGGAGGCAATTTCTTCTTCCACACAAGCACTGCTATCAACATCCACTGATTTCAAGTTTGAATCTCTCCATGCCAGTGCCATTCTGTATAGCCTTGTGCAATCCCGTTGCATATGACATGACTTTTGATTTCGTCACCAGTGCTGACTTCAAGTTGTTACCTCAATGCCTACATGGATAGTAGAACCTATCTCCAGGTTGTTTCCTATGTTCCTCGGCAAATCTAATAAACTGATCAAGACCAGAAATAAACTCTGGGGTGCAACAATTTGGAATGGACATCCATGATCTATCCATTCTATGATCAAAGAGAAAACAAGTATATATTAGGGTTTACGGTTAAAAGATTAGGGTCTAGGGTTAAATGATTAGGGTTTATGGTTAAAAGTTTAGGGTTTAAGGTCTTATATATAATAAATGTGTACCACCTATCCCATTCATGAACACCTAATCTCACTAGTAAGTGTATAATGTGTATTGGGTTTTCAAAAACATTTTGACATCATTTCCCCGCTATTCTCCAAGTACATATGTACTTAGAGAACAAATGGGGAAATGCTACTGAAATTTTCTTGAAAACCCAATACACATTATACACTTACATCCTAAGTGAGATTAAGTGTTCAAGAACAGTCCCAAACCAGGGACTATCCATGATTTACTCCTAATGAGTAAATCTTAGACAGGTTTCTAGGCCAACAAATACATGTATGTTGTCATTCGTATACCTACAATCCTAGTTTCATCATTCATATCTTAAGTTTTGTGTAACATCATTTAATCATGCTTGTTAGTAAATACTACACAGAAAATAAACCATGATTCCATATTTCAAAGATTTGAATCAAAATGAAGCCTAATGGCACATTGGGAGAGTGAGAATATTATACCTCACTTGAAGGCTGAACAAGAAATATATACAAATCAACAGCAAGTCAACAACACCTGCAACAACACAAATGCATGATTCTATTCTATTATAATGTATAAATTAGGGGTCAATCTTGAAGTTTTAACTAGAGCTTCATATATCAACATGCATACTAGGTCATATTTCAAGTCAAGATTTAGGCATTTAATCACCTTAGGGCGCATACATGATTCACAAGGTATTTGGGTGCACAAAGAATAATATATGTTACTGATTTAGAAGTTCACATAATCATTTTAGAAATAGAAGATCCACATGTGAGTTAAGTTTGAGATTCAACATCAATGTATCTTTAACATGCATGTTTCAAGGTTCAAAGCACATAGTCAAATCAAATTAGGATGCTAGAATGGACAAGTTTGAATCTTATTTCAACATGCATCAAAATTTACTGAATTAGGTCAAGCATGAGGATTAGAAGCACAAATATATGCAAGCACAAGATTTGTTCATATCCTAGGTTGATTTACAATAGCAACATCTTGTAGTCTTAATCATACCCTAGTCTAGGTATCATATTCTATAACATTGATTTCAACATCTCCAATGTACATGCATGTTCATCATCAAGATAATCATTACACACAAATGTAGGTACCCTATCATTCATAATTGAGCAATATAGTTAATACAAGATTAGGGTGAAATGTGTACAAGATTAGGTCTCAAATATCGCAACATGCACATTAGGTCACATTTCATTTGAATTAGTTAAGCAAGAGAGAAAGTAAACATTATCATCATCAATCTACATCATACAATATGGATTCACAGCAAAAAATCAGCCACCACAGCCGTGCTACCCAACACGGCCGTGCTACCACCACGGCTGTGTTGCCCAACACGGTCGTGTCAATGAATGAAGCATCACCAGTGTCAGTTTCACTCATAAGGTCTCAGATAAGTAAATGATGCACGATATGGAGGCCATGGTTGTTCGATAACAGTGCTCATTAAGAGGTAGCTTGCTACATACCTTATCGTGTAACGAGATGCGGTTACTCCGACCACCGAAACCAATCTTCACGATGCCTCAAGCTGTGGTAGACACCGGATGGTTTTGTGGTTGTACAAGGCTTGTATCCTTGTTTATCAGGAGGAGAAGCGTAGTTAGGGTAGGTGACACCGGAAAGGAGACAGTCGGGGAAGGAAGGGAGGATGAAATATGTTGTTATCTACCTCTTTACGCACACTAGCGACGTTGGGAATAGGTGAGACAGGAGAAAATGAGCAGGTGGCAGCAGACAGCGGTGGCAGCAGACGGCTGCAGTCCAAGCTCCTTGCGGCGGTGATAGGCGGCAACAGCAGACAGCGGTGGGCGGTGAGCAAATCTCCAGAGACCTAGCGGCGCTGGTGAAATCATGACGAAATAGAGAATGGGGAAGAGTCTGTTTTGTGGATGCTATTAAGTTCTGAAAATGAGCAGGTGGCAGCAGACGACGGCAGTCCTAGCTCGTTGCGGCGGTGACAGGTGGCGACAACAGACAGCGGCGGGCGGTGAGCAAATCGCCAGAGACCTAGCGGCGCTGGTGAAATTGTGATGAAACAGAGAATGGGGAAGAGTATGTTTCATGGGTGCTATTAACTTAACCATCGTCGTCAGTTGTTTTAGAAACCGACACCTAAGATCCAAAAGTGTCGGGTGCCATTAAAAACGATGCCAATTGGGCAATTTGGGGGGTAAAATTTTTCGCGGGGATAGTGTGCAAACACACATCGGCGTCGGTTATTGTAAGCAAAATGACGACAAAAATGGGGATGATTTCTGTCTCGTGAAAAATCTTTAGTCGTCGGTTATTTGGTAAATAACCGACGCCGTATGTGAAATTTTGGAGGTAATTTTTTTGTACTAGAAAAATTGGATTTGGCGGGTGATTTTAGGCATCGATTTATTATTGAGCAACCAACACTAAATAAAAAGCGATACACGCATCTGGCCGGTCTTCACATATAGATGTCAGTTTATGTTTTCAGCCGACGTTGTAGGGTTTAGGCGTCAATTTTTTGGATACAACTAATGCCTCTAAATGTGACGTTATAAGCTATTTCTGTAGTAGTGCTTGATATCCAGGCCACTTGATAAGCAAGACTGAAGAAAAGTATGCACATTCACACTTCAATCAATATATGATATTGAGGTCACATATATCTTAGACAGTCTTCTCTAGTTCAAGGAATATGGATTGAACATTCAAAGGATGATGATTCCATGACTCAAGTTCAATCCAGATATCACAGAAAAAGGAATTATACAATCACTATAACACCCATAACAGATTGTAGGTTAAAGTTTTTCTCCAACTTTCCATTTACATGGGTAGCAATGATGTGTGACTGGGCACCGCTCTTTGCTTGTGATGTCATAAATGAGTTATGGACATTCACTACCAACATCACTTGTAATCTATAGGGTCACACACATAGGATACATTTGGAGTAGGAATTCATTCATGAATATGGTTTAAACTTGATTACTAAAGGGATATGTATTCAATTTTAACAACATCGATTGAGAATTGACTGAGTGGACAAGTGAACAAACTAGTTCAAGTCTTGAACTAAACGATTCAATGTGTTAGGTCAATTGAACCAACTTTGGAAATTCTAGACAGTGAACCAACCAGTTTAGGAAGTGAACGGATTGGCCCTGGTCCATGAACCGACTGGCTCAGGCTATGAACAGAGCAGTTAGTGAATCAGTTTGATTGATTCAAGGATTTTTGTTGACGTCATGTTTTGCATTAAATTGGATATTAATTTCCAATATAATTGTGATTGGGAAACATGATAAAATGATTGGTTCAAGAGTTGAACCGATCAATTTAGATACCAACTGATAGTTTACTAGTGAACTAACCATTTCACCACTCGCATGTTGTAAAATTTCATGAAATTGTGGTCCCTTCCACTCCCATTCAGACTGGGAACCCTGATGCTGGCCTTGGGAATATAACTCAATTGCCTCTGACAATTGTTTTTCGTTTCTAGTTGTAGTAACTAAGAGAATATGAGAAAGTCCTACCTGCTAAAGGGGGGGATAGCAAGGGAGGACAATTGTGAGAGAGCAAGTTGGTGACTAGTACCTCAACATGAGGGGACAACTCCTTCTTGTCCGTTCTATTAGAATGATAAGAGATTTCAGTCGTCCATGTGTACTACTCTAGAGGCATGGATCCTTTTCTGACTAGGAGGACAATGTTAACCAATTGTCTACGGTGATCAACCAGGTGGCCGACACAGATGTTGTTCGAGTGGGACTTGAAGAAAGTCGCATAATGTAACAAGGGAATAGTCATTGGACTTGCTCCAGAACTAGGTATGACCACGTAAACAATCCTTCCCATTACAAAGTTTTTGATGTGATTCATTAGTTTAAGGGGAATATGGCAGTTAATTTTAGTTTATGTTTCTTGTTATGATGCCATATTTCCCTACAGTAGTATTAGAGACACATCAATCTACAATGTTTTGGGATAATCGATATGATCATATTTTTTGTTTTATTTTTTTATTTATTGCATACAATGTGAATGCTTAAACTGAATAATGTGCATATCTGATTAAGCACCACATAAGATCCCAATTAATATATATATATGTATATATATATATACATATATATATATATATATCTGTGTGTGTGTATATATATATATATATTTATATATATATGCAATTTATATGTGTCACCCTAAAAGCAAGTTTTGATGGTGGGTGTGTAGCATGATTATGGCCAATAACCCAAAATATCTAGGTGTGATTGAATGATTTGTTAGTTCTTGCTTATATCTCAATTTTCATATTGAGCCTCTACATTCTTCTCAATGTAAAGGTATTTCTCTTTCCTACCTTTTCTCCCCTCAAATGTAACTCTAGGTTTCTCTTTACCATGTAATGAGTTTAATAGGAATAAAATAGTTTTTGTTATTGTTACGACAAAGAAGATGATTAGTGGTCAGGCGATCCGACCGCTTCACGAGATGATTTGATCGGCTAAAGGACCAAGGAGGACAACTCATAGGAGACAAACTGATCAGATGGTGGCCCAACCGACCATTTGGAGGTGTCTAGACATTAGTTGGACTGGAGGCCAGCTGATCGTTTTAGACAACCAACAATCGGTTAAGAGGCGAGATGACCAGTTCAAGGGTTGAATCGATCAACTGATATTGCCAAGTATAGATCTACACCAACAATGGGTTCTTGCATGAGATGTAGACCTAGGTGGTATTAATTCCTTGTGGCTCCATAGAATTAAAGTAGTATTTCCATAATCATTGCTAATATTTTATTGGATGTTTACTTTGTGGGATATAGCATGTATATGATACGTCCTATATGTATGTGGTGATTGGATAATGTTTATATATTTATATATTTATAAATCTCTCAATCAAACATATTAAGTCTAAGATTCTTACTATTAGAGACACACATGAAAAGCTTGATCGACTAAGCATGGGCACCCCAAGGGTCGTGTGTCGTCTATCTCGTGGAAGTGTGATGGTAAAAATGTGGGCCTGCCAAGAGGGGTGCACTATTATCGTGTTGTCTTTTGGGTCAAGCTTAACTGGATATCCTTAATGGAATTAAGAACCTATAGGCATGTAGATGATTATGGGAAAAGTTGTGCATATAATTTATCCAAGAGTTGTATAAGATGCAATTGGAAAAAGTTATCTACCTTAATGGTTGTTTATGGACTCTGGCATTGGCAGTGTAATAATTGAATTATTTTAGATCTTATCTCATTAAAAGTTTGTGCGCTACAATTTTCAAAACTTATAATTGAAGGTTATCAATTTGAATAAAATAATAAGAATGACAGTTAATGAAAGACCTAATCAAACACCGCTGATTTTATTCAATTCAAACACCGCTGATTTTATTCAAATCAAATCAACAATGATTTTTTTTTAAATTGCAAATTTCTATTGTAGAATTATATTGAAACACATAAAAACACATTTTCTCTACGATTAGTCCTTAAGAAAGACAAGTAGAATGGGAATAACTTCCATGTCTAGTTTAGGATGCTGAGAATTGTTCCCACATAAGAGTGCAAGCTCCATGTCCTGGGGACACCAAAGCCAGAAGAACCTCTTCCCAATGCACCTACGACTGACATGGATGCTTACAAGGAGCATGCTGAGGATGTCATAAATGTTAAATGCCTAATATATTTCTCCATGAACTCTGAGTTGCAAAGACAATATGAAAACATGGATGTCATTGAGATGGTCATACATGTTAAGAACATCTTTCAAGATCAGGAAAAATATGAGAGAATTGATGTCTCTAAGGCGATGTTCAAATGTAACATGGTAGAAGGATATCTAGTAGGTCCTCATGTACTCAAACTCATTGGGTATGTGGAGAATTTTTCTAGACTGTGATTCCTCTTGGGTCAAGTATTTTCCATTGATGTGATTCAGCAGTCTCTGCCAGAGTCATACAATCAGTTTTTCATGAACTAAAACATAAAATGACTTTGACAAGTTGTTGATAGAGTTACTTGGAATGTTGAGTACAACTGAGGCAAAAATGAAGAAAGACAAGCCCAAGTCTGTAATGTTGATCAACAAACCAAAAGGAAAAGTCTAAAGGCAAAGGAAAAGCTAAGAAGAGTTCTAAAGCTGGCTCGAAGCCCGAGTCATCAACACTCAAGGCAAAGGGAGGAGTGAACAAGGGAGGCAATTGTCCCTAGCCTAGACACTAGAATAGGAATTTTTCTCTCTACCTGAAGGAATTAAAGAAGAAGGAGGGGATAGGAAACTCTACTTCAGGTATAAATGTTGTAAAATAAATTTGATTACTTCTTCATCTTGGGTATATGAAGCCGAATGTAGATCTGACATATGTTGATGTGCAAGATCTTATAAGAAGTAAAGCATTTATGAAAGGACAAGGATATACTATGTAGAGAAAGAGTTCTTTCAACTCCAGTCTATTCTTAAAATTTATCTTAGCCCATTGGGTATGTTATAGAGCTAGAAGAACTGATATTTCATTTATGCCAATAATAGATGCATTTTACTTTATGCATCTTGTATAGACAAGGATGATTATAAGAAAAGAGTTGTTCTATTTTAAATATGTGATCTTGTATGGAAATGCCCCAAATGTCTTGTTATCTTTATATAAGGATCTAAAGATAAATGTATCTTGTTATCTTTATATAAGGATCTAAAGATAAATGTTTTCAATGTAAATTCCTAAAGGATTAAAACTTGGTAAACTCAAACAATCAATATCCATAACATTGTCATCTAGAGCACATATATGAGAAATGCATTTGTAGAACATATTGATGTTTATCTAGACACTTTTGTTTATTGAACCAATAAGGGACATTTTTTTTAAATAAGCCAGGAGGTCATCATATTCATCCTACCCTCCTCTTGTAGGTGATGCATCCAAAAAAATATAGCTACCACTCATAAAAATGCAATGCATACCCCCTACAAACCCAAAGAAAACCACCACAAAAAGGAACAAAAAACCTCTGTGTGTACTTCATCATGTAGTATTTGTCCAACTAGTGTGATGTATGGAGTACCTCTTTTTTCCATAAGGATCATACCTCTAATCTTCATCAGTAGAAGATAGGGCTTAGAAAAACCAGTTCCCCCATCTCTGAGCTTCCCCATTCACCAAGTTCCTTTGGGGCCGAGTTGACCACTTTGGGTACTAGGTGGCCAATAATGGAAAGATTGTCAGAATGAATCTGATCTCTCTGATGAAATGAGCGTCTCGACATGGTCCTAAGCCTCCTCCCTAAGGGTTTTATAGGTTTCTAAGTCATCGATCTCCAAGATATAGATGTTCAAATTTTTATCATCTGCTATTTTAAGGGTGATCAGGCTTACTTGGATATATGCAAGAGAGTAATCCTTCTCCCTCAACCAGAATCTGAAATCTAATCTGACATGGCCATGGCAATTCCTCACAATCCCTTCCACCCATCTTCTCTCCACTCCCTGGGTATCGCGCATAAAACCTATGGTGAGGTTTAGTTAAGATTAGCAAGATGAGGTGGAGTCCAGGCAACTAAGTGGATCTATCTAATACTACAGTTTGGGTCATCAATCCCCATTTGTCTCATTTGAGAAAAAAAGCTCGGGTTCTCTAACTTCTTAAAATTCTACTTCTAATACCTTTGTTAATGATGAGGACAATGGAATTCTAGATATGGTCAGTGTGTCCCCTATGATTATCATAGCACACCCTACATATATAGACCCATATCGACCAACAAATGAGGGAGAGATTTTCATTATGTAAGCATCCTTTCATTGTGTGAGACAAATTGTTCTACCCTAATGGCTAACAAAGAAGATGTAGATGTTGGTGTGGTTGTAAGGTTTCTTTCTCTTGACCAGAGGTTAGTGGCGATTTTGTTGTGGAAGAACAAGTGTTCAACCATCTCGGATGTGGGAATGGTGCAGTAGGAGAGTCTAGAAGTAAGAGGAATCTTGCATCTAATACTATTATCATCTATTGGTAGACCTTTCCTAGATAACTTCTGAAGAACTATTGAAGCTCTGGGAAAAAAGCATTTCCCTATCCATCCAAAATGATCATTCTATATGGTCGATGTAGGGTGTAGGATATCCTTGTTCGAGCTAAGGGTAAACATTCCCGATCCTTTCGAGGTCCAAATGAGGCTATCCCCAATATCCAATCACAAAAAGAGATGATATGATCATACGAAAACTCCTCATTCACAATGTATCTCAATGCAGCAATGTCCCAACCCTCTGATCCATTCTAGAAATATTTTACACTAAAATCTCTTGCTTTGTCTACTGAGTTAAGGGTGAAATTGGACACCGGTATCGAACACCATCTGTTGTCCCAGAAGGAAATGTCTCCTTTCCCCACAATCCATTGGCATAATGGGGTGAAAGTAGGGAATGTCTTCAAATGGATTCTCAGTATGGTGAGAAGTTGGTCTCCATCTTCATGTAAGGCGGAAAGCAACCTAATTGATTTCTAAAATCTGATCATTTTTTGTCTGGAGAAGTTTTCCCAAAGAGAATTAGCAGTAGAAATTTCCCAGCAAGCCTTGATAAGATAAGCGGAGGAGATATGCTTAAGAGGTGTAAAGCCTAAACCTCCCAAATGAGTGGGGAAGGCGAGTTGTTTTCAAGAAACCCATGTGTTTCTCTCCTAGTTGGCTCTATTTCCCCATAGAAAGGTGGACATATATAATAGATTATATCCTGGTTGCAATACCTCATGGTATCCATGTGGCTACCATCGTGTATAAAAATAGACATTAAAGTCTTATACATGAGCAACATGACAAACCACATCTCACTAGGTGTAGTGGGAGAATATGCATTCTATTAGGACATGTACATAATGATGTACAAAGACCTTTGGAATAAATACTACAAGTAGTTATTTGTTTTTCATTATAATTACTGACAATATCGTGATATGTATTCAGTAAAATACAAATCTCTTGAAGTATTCTAGAAGACTACATGTATAAAGTACACAACTTCCTCAAAGGTGTTAATATACTTTGATATGATCGAAGTTGAAATACCTTAAAGGAATAGTTTGAGGACCTTCTAGAGAGACTATGATAGTGTATCACAATGAAATCCACTTGAAGCATGATGATGCATCAGAAAGAGGGTATCACATCCTGATGAGTCATGATGTGGTTATCATTTTAATCTAATCTTCTAATTTCTCAAAGATACATGCATAACACTAAGACAATGTACCACCTGAAATGGTCTAAAAGACGTCATATGAGATATGATATGGGAATGTCCTAATATGTCTTTTGTAAGGATTGAAACTTGTCTAAGAAAGGAATTTCTTGGAAAGATTTATCTAAAAGACCATATAAATGTTAATCTATTTAATAATATTTGGTCCCTATCAAATAGAAAAGTGTTTGTTACTATGATAATTGAGTTCCAAAAGAATCAGTGTGTAACATCCCTGACCTGGGTTATGAGTCAACCCTAGGTGTTTTGCCTAAATATGTAATTAAATCTTTGTGATTAACTTTGAGCATGTAATTAAGTTCTCAGAAACGTATATTTCAGTATTTGCTCCTTTTTATTTAAAGTTGTAGCATTGCTTTGATATATAGGGACCTATGTGCAATTTACCCAGTTAAAAGGGTTAGCTTGCAATTTGCACATGTTGAGATGTTCCTCTGATGTTGAGACATCATGAGAATCTTTTTGGTAAAGTTTGAGGGATTTCCCAAGCTAGGGTACCAAGGTACAGCTGTGGAAGCAATCCCAGTGCTTGAAACCCTAATTTGGGGTAAAATGCAATTTACCCAAATTAAGGGATGCAAATTGTAAAATATGTCATCTAATGTATCTTTTTAGACTCTTTCCATCATTAAGAGAAGAAATTATGAGTAAGTCACCTCAATTGAGTTATCAAGTTACGAAATATGCCTTGTGATTGAATAATCAGGGTATATGTGCAATATTTCTTTATGTATGTATCTCATTATTAGCTTGCTCTCCTTTACCTTCTTTTCCTAAGACCTTAAGAGAAGGTTTGTACTTAGAATAAAGAGGAAGGGACGATCAAGTAAAGAAGGAGGGACCTAGTTGGAATTGTGGACAACTTATGAACTAATGTTGAAAATCCTACCCCATGTATATAAGCTCTCCTTCCCTTAGTTGCAAGGGAACTTACCCTTCGTTCCCTTACTGTTTCATTTCACCAAAGACGACCAAGGACTGCCTTGGAGCTAAGGAGGATGACCAAGGGGTGCAAGGTAGGTTTAAACCCCTCTTCTTGCCTAATTCCATGGTTAGAACTCGAATTCAAGGTCATCTTCATGGCTAACTCTTGAAACCCTACCTTTCTAGCCGTCTCTTTTCATCCTTCCTTGGAGTTTTCACCTTGGCCAACCTGTAAGAACTCAAGGACACCATTATAGATTGGAGCTTGAAAGCTTGGAGCTCAAGAAGCAAGCTTTAGGTGGGTTTTATAACTCTAAACCCATGCTTTACTATGTGCATCTTTATATGCGTTTTGATGATAGCTCTTAGTGTTTCCCTACTTTGCCCTGCTATTTTGCAAGCAAATCCATGGGATATTCGTACTGTTCTTGAGCTAGGAGACGAAGGCGTGATTTCCAAGAAAAACCCACCGCTTTTCACTTCCTTAAACGGTCTCAAAAGTTTGCTCTCTCAGTCTCAAGACCGCGAGGTGAGAAAACGGTCTCGAGACCGCGACAGGGAAAACGGTCTCCAAGACCGTTTGTCCCCGTTGACCGAGCGTGTACCGTATAAGAAATCTGTTCCTAATTATATAGGCTAATTACTCTCAAAATTTGGGAGGCTAACTCCAAAGGAATCAAGAGATATGACCTTTTTAAGTAACAACTTTATTTGAATTTATTCCTGATTTTCAAACGGTCTGAAATTGCCTTTTTGGGCAAACGGTCTCAAGACCATGTACGGTCGTTGACTAGGCGTTGACCGTATGATATTACTGTTAAAATTTATGTTAATTAACAACTCACCAAGTTTGATGGTCTAATTCCAAACGGGCTAAGAGTTGAAGTGTGAATACTAGGGATAACCCTAGATGAAATCAGTACTGAAATTATGGTGACCTAATTAGGGTTTTTAGGGTTGATTGACCTAAACGGTCTCAAGACCGTTTAGGGGTCACCCAAACGGTCTCAAGACCGTGAGGGAAATCAACCATGACCGTTTGGAGGTCTGGGGTCAAGATTAGTTGACCAATTGAAGGTACAATTACACCAAATTACATTGCAATAAAATATTGACATGATCATCAACTCAATGGGTCAGACCTTGATGAATCTGCACTAGAATCCAAAATTGGATGGGCAAACGGTCGCAAGACCATTTGAAACTCATCCAAACGGTCTCAAGACCGAGAGGACAATCACCCAAGACCGTTTGAAGGTCTAGGGTTAAGTAATGTGACCAATTGAGGACCTAATTGCAAATAAGTTATCAATTGATCAAAATACTGATTTGGTGACCCAATCATGGTTCAACCTCTATCAAATCACCTTATAGTTTGATGAAATCTTGGGCAAACGGTCTCACGACCATGTGGGGTCCACCCACATGACCTCAAGACCGTTTGGGCCAAGTTTGGGCCCAATTGGAGCTCAATTGAAGGGTTCAACCTTGTGTTGATGCACATTCTTGAGTGTTGATGGGTGAACATTGATAGACCCAAATTGAATCGTTTTCAATCCTAATTGGTCAATGATTGAGGGTCAATTGAATGACCAATTGGTTAAGAATAACCTGAATTGACCCAATCCATAGGTGGTCAACATAGTTTTGACCTTTTGAGGGCTTCAACATCGGTTGACATCATCAATTGCATTATTGATTTTGTTGATGGACCAAACGGTTGAGACCTTGAGAGCCTCGCGGTCTCAAGACCGAGAGGGGGCTCGCGGTCTCAAGACCGTGAGGGGGCTCACGGTCTTAAGACCGAGAGGAGGCTCACGGTCTCAAGACCGCGAAGGGCCTCACGGTCCTGAGGTCAAGATGGGCAAACGGTCAACATCTCTTCGCGGTCTCAACTTCAATTTGATCTTCGCGGTCTTGAACCACTTGAAGGGCTTCGCGGTCTTGAACCACTTGAAGAGGCTCGCGGTCTTGAAGCCTAAGGATGCTCGCGGTCTTGAAGATAGAAGAGGGCTCGCGGTCTTGGAAAGTCAAAGTGGGCAAACGGTCAACACTTTCAAACGATCTCAATTCGATTGAAGGTTGATAATTGAAATCAATCAATGTGATTCAAGGTTGACTTAATTCAATCAATTGATGATATAAATGGTCCAATGTTGCCCTAATCGAACCCTAATGACAACCTAGGATATTAAGGGGTTAATTGACTAAGGTTTTGACCATGATGATGATCAATGGGGTGAATTACCAAAATACCCCTGAAGGGCCAATTGAGTTATATCTTGCTCAATTCAAACCCTAATTACATGAGAATGATGTTTTTAGCTATAATGACTCCATCCAACTTGATCTAGTCTAATATTATCATCAACCACTAGTATGAAGAAAGAGAGAGTATTATAGAGAGAGAAAGTACTCTAGAGAGAGAAAGTACCCTAGAGAGAGAAAGTAACCCTAATTGGGTGGAAACTTAAGTAAAGCATCTCCAATGCACATGAATGTGTATAAATAGGGTATGATTCACCTATGTGAAATCATAGAAACCTTAATTATGATAAATGATGAACCTTTAACTAATCTGTGAGCATTAATGATAATGTTACTCATACATGATGATGTTATGAGTTCAATTCACCTTAATGTGAATAGTAAACCCTAATTCAAGGGTGATGACATGTAATGTGAATAGTAAACCCTAATTCAAGGGTAATGGCATGTTTTTGAATATTAAACTCTATTTGATGAGAATTAGAGATTTAAACTCTTATGACAAGAGTAGGAAGGATATTTCTTATTTTTGTATTACCTTTATCAGTTGTATTAACCATGCAGGTTCTGATATTAAGGTAATCATATCCAGGTATGGATGATGATGTTATATTCATTAAAGGCATGTTGTTAGCCTTATGAATAAGTAAAGTAATCTGATGTCTTGTCAGTGGCATCCTATGCTGATAATGGGCTGTGAGAGCCATGAATACCATCAAAGTCATGCCTTAGAGATGACTTGTGATGAGGATAATGAGAAATGATGACTGATATGAGTTAGGCCTGTTACATTTAGTATTCTTCTTTTATAGCTGCTATGCTACTGTTATTGTTTGAAGAACAATGTATGCTGTTAAAGAATATTGAATGTATCTAACTAATCAAGTATAATGTAGAGCCCTGATCATAGATCCATCATTGTCAGAGATTAAGTGATGGTGAAACAGGTTTTCCTCAGGGAACTCCTGGAGCACATACTTTTGAGTATGTGGGGTACATGGATGTGTAGAACCTTACATCCTAGTGTAGGAAAGTGATGTAGATGTGGAATCCATCCATCCTTCACTATATTTTCATACCGTATCAGTGGTAGGTAAACATGAAACCTCCTGATGACGAAGAAAGCACAGATATCCGTATCAGTGGTAGGTAAATATGAAACCTCCTGATGACGAAGAGAGTACAGAACGCCACTGTGACTCTAGAATAGCGAAGGACCAGTTTACCCTGGTGAGCTATATTAAGTAGAGACACGAGATGTCCTACAAGTGATCCTCTTACTGACTGAGGAAGGTGAAGGTCATGAGAATCCGGCTCTCTTAATGACCTATGTATGATACTGATGCGGCTTCTCAGCGATCAGTTGGAGTATGAGTGGTAAGCCTCATCTCCACAGGGCATAATGTTGTTTGTAAAACATAATCAACCATGTAGTATAACTTGTTAAAGATGACTCCAAGTTAGTTGATTGATGTTACCTTACAATAATGTTTATATTCTCCACATCTCCTAAATTATAGAGATCTTGTTATACCTGCAACTGTTATAGAATACTTTGAAGGCTTTACTGCTTAAAATATTCTTTGATGTTATAATAAAGCTTCTGGCGAAGAGTTATAACTCTCGCTGGGACAATTATGTGTAATTGTCTCACCCCGTAGGCTTCAACTTTTTAGGTGGACGTCGGAGACGAAGGAACCAGCGTACAGGTGATCAGTCTCAGCAGCAGCATCAGGGGCAGCAGTAATCTCAGGTGGAGATTGTCCTGCCATATAGTGTAGTTAGAGTCAGTCCTATGTGTCCTCTGTACTCTCAGGTCTTGGAGTCTTTTGTATAGTGATCTTGAGATTTTGTATCTTGATGTATATAATTACTCAAGAAGTAATTATCCTGAGATGTAAACAGTTTACCTCACTTTATGAAAGAAGCTTTTATGGATTCAAGCTCTTGTCACGAAAAGTTTTAATTTTCCGTCATTTTTGTCTTCCGCTGATTACCGATTCGCTTCCGCTAAGTTTTAATCGTGTTTATGTTATGGTTTGGAGATCAAAGCCCACAATTAGTGGTATCAGAGCTCCAGGTTCCGTTGAGTCTACAGAGGCATAGGACTTAGGATGTCGAGTCTACCTTTAGTACTCCTTCCTCATCTAATAGAATCTTCTGCTCCTTAGGAGAAGAAGATACATAAGAATGTCAGAACATCGTGATGAGCACGTGGCAGAGAGTAGTGCTAGTGCACCTCGAGGCGGTGCAAGAGTTCCGAGAATAGAACAACCTGCACCTGAGTCGCCAAGAGAGCCACCCCAGTTCGACCCAGCTGACATGAGTGATCCAGCTGTACAGACGATGTTCGGGCAGTTCATGACTGCCATGACACATATAACTGATAGGATGCCCATTCCTACACCTAGGGCACCTGTCCAGCCTGAAGCACAAGGTATTGGTAAGACATTCGAACGACTTCGTCGTGTCGGAGCTACCGAGTACTTCGGAACTGCCGACCCTGCAGATGCTGACTTATGGTTGACAGAGTTGGAGAAGGCTTTCAGGATTCTTATGATTCCGGAAGCTGAGAAGGTTAGACATGTTGTCTATCTTCTCAAAGGCAGTGCTGGTCACTGGTGGAACATGGAAGAGCAGAAGAGACCTGGAGTAGATTTCTCATGGGAAGAGTTTCGTCGGGAATTTATCAATAGATATTTTCCAAAGACCTTCCTAGATGAGAAGATCTCTCAGTTTGAGAAACTAAGGCAGGGTATGATGAACATTAGTGAGTATGAAGCTAAGTTCATGGAGTTGTTGCGGTTCTGTCCGCACATGGCTGCTACGGATGAGGAAAGAATCAGAAGATTCGAAAAGGGTTTGAATTCTGATATGTCAACCCCTGTGTCTGCCTTAGGAAACAGAGAGAGATTCTCTACCTTCGTTGAGTCAGTCCGAATGATAGAGAGATCTGTGGTTGAGAAAAGACAAACCCATAAAAGATATCCACATTTCCGGGGTTCTTCATCTAGGGATTCTAAGAAACCTAGATTCTCTGCACCTAACCCTCCACCACCCAGATCGAGCTTTCAAACTCAATGGACACCAAGCAAAGGTAGAGGATGGAGTCAACCGCTTCAAGGGACGCACAATTCTGCATCTGAGTCAGTCACTGGACCACCCATACCACAACAACAGGAGAGGAGTTGCTACAACTGTGGTAAGGTGGGACACTTGATGAAGGATTGCCGTTCTAGGCCTGTCGGTGTGACACAACAAACCCCGAGACAGAATCAACAGGGATCTCAGAATAGACAACATCAAGGAGCAGCTCGAGGATGTGGACAAGCATCTCAAGCAGGATCATCAGCACCACCTCAACACCAGGCGACTGCGAGGTTCTATGCTATGAACCCACCTGAGGCAGTGGTCAATCCACGGGTAGTGGCAGGTCAGATGAAATTTTTATATTCTGATATGTCTACATCTTGTGTTGTATCCGTTCTGATTGATCCGGGTGCTACGCACTCTTTCATCACTCATGAAGTGATTCGTAACTGCAATGTGACTATTAGTCATAGAGAAGATAGTTTGTTGTTAGAAACTCCGTTAAGTGGGTCTGTCATTTTGCAGGAGGTATGTTCTCCCTGCATCCTTTTCTTTTCTGACCATCCCATTCAAGTGGATCTTATACCACTTGATATGCAGGGATTTGATATAATCCTTGGGATGGATACCGTAGAAAGGTATAGAGTTGTCTTGGATTGTGAGTCCAAGCTGGCTGTGTTTGCTGATAAAAGTAGCACATGGATCTTTCAAGGTGAAAGAAAGATTATGCCTACCTGTCTTGTATCAGCTATGGTTGCTGATAAGCTGTTGAGGCAAGGATGTTATGCATTCTTAGCCCATGTAGTAGATGTTACCAAGGAAAGTTCTAATCCTGCTGAAGTTCCTATAGTCAGGGAATTTGAAGATGTGTTTCCTGAAGAACTTCCTGGTATACCACCACCTCGGGAGATTGATTTTGAAATTAATCTGATCCCAGATACGAAACCCATAGCACAAACTCCATATAGAATGGCGCCTGCCGAGATGGCAGAACTCAAGAAACAGCTTCAAGAGCTACTTGAGAGAGGTTTTATCCGACCGAGTACTTCACCTTGGGGTGCTCCGGTCTTGTTTGTTAAAAAGAAAGATGGGTCAATGTGGTTTTGCATTGACTACAGACAACTCAATAAAGTAACAATAAAGAATAAGTATCCTCTGCCGAGGATTGATGATCTCTTTGACCAATTGCGTGGTGCAATAGTCTTTTCAAAAATAGACTTGAGGTCTAGATATCACCAACTCCGTATTAAGGATAGTGACATATCCAAGTCTGCCTTTAGGACAAGATATGGTCACTATGAGTTCACGGTTATGTCGTTTGGACTAACCAATGCACCAGCTGCATTTATGGAACTCATGAATAGAGTTTTTCGACCTTTCCTTGATCAGTGTGTTGTCGTCTTCATAGATGACATTCTGATTTATAGTAAGAATGCTCAGCAGCATGAGTAGCATCTTCGCCAAGCTTTGACCTTGCTAAGAGAACATAAGTTGTACGCTAAGTTTAGCAAGTGTGAGTTCTGGCTGCCGGAGGTATCTTTTCTTGGACATGTGATATCCGCCTCGGGAATTCGCGTTGACCCTACAAAGGTAGAATATGTTCTACAATGGGAGCAACCGAAGACACCGACGGAGATTCGAAGTTTCTTGGGGTTAGCTGGCTATTATCGAAGGTTCATTAAGAACTTTAGTTCTATAGCTTTACCTTTGACCAAGTTAACCCGGAAAGATGTTCCTTTTTCTTGGAGTGATAAGTGTCAACAATCTTTCCAGTTGCTGAAGGAGAGGTTGACAAGTGCACCTGTGCTAGTGCTACCTGAACAAGGAAAAGGATATGTAGTTTTCTGTGATGCTTCCAAGAACGGACTAGGATGTGTGTTGATGCAGGATAAACAAGTGATTTCTTTTGCTTCCCGACAGCTTAAGAAACACGAGGAGAATTATCCAACACACGATCTGGAGTTAGCTGCTGTGGTTCATGTTTTGAAGATCTGGAGGCACTATCTCTACGGAGAAACATTCCAGATTTTCACAGACCACAAAAACCTTAAGTATATCTTCTCTCAGCATGAGCTCAACATGAGGCAACGTCGCTGGATGAAATTAATCAAGGACTACGACTGTACAATTGATTACCATCCAGGCAAGGCCAATGTTGTTTCAGATGCCTTGAGTAGGAAATCAACAACATCAACCATGAATAGAGCACAACTAAACTCTTTAGTATGCTCTAGAAGAGATATGCTTATCTCTTTAAGGCAAGACAATGTACAGTTGAAGGTGTCATTGTTAACCGGTTTGTTAATAGAGATGCATATTAAACCTACTCTAAGGGAACAGATTAAAGAGGCACAGCTAGGTGATGCTGCAGTTCAACATATAAGATCTGAGTATGGAAATGAGAAGCAAGACGGTTTTCATGACTCAAAAGATCAAGTAGCTTGTTATAATGGAAGAATGATAGTGCCAGATGTGGACAACTTGAGAAAGTTAGTCCTGGAAGAAGCCCATTCTTCCATGTATGCTAT
This sequence comes from Alisma plantago-aquatica, assembly GCA_963693085.1. Classification (NCBI taxonomy): domain Eukaryota; kingdom Viridiplantae; phylum Streptophyta; class Magnoliopsida; order Alismatales; family Alismataceae; genus Alisma; species Alisma plantago-aquatica. The sequence continues at coordinate 1,389,200,336 of OY856410.1, read as the reverse complement.
GCATCCAGGGAGCACCAAGATGTATCAGAATTTGAAAGATCTGTATTGGTGGCCTGGGATGAAGAAGGACGTTGCAGAGTTTGTTCTGAGGTGCCCTGTGTGTCAGCAAGTTAAAGCTGAACACCAGAAGCCTGCAGGAACAATGCAACCTTTACCCATATCACAGTGGAAGTGGGACCATGTGACCATGGACTTTGTTGTTGCCCTACCCAGGACAAGCAAAGGACATGATTCTATTTGGGTAATTGTTGATAGGTTGACTAAGACAACACATTTCTTACCTGTCAAAACAACCTATTCTGCTGAAAGGTTATCAGAGTTATATGTTCAAGAGATAGTGTGTTTGCACGGAGTTCCTGTCACAATAGTTTCTGACAGAGGTCCTCAGTTTACAAGTCGTTTTTGGGAACAGTTGCACAGAGCCTTAGGCACTAAGCTGAGGTTTAGTACGGCCTTTCATCCACAGACCGATGGACAGTCGGAAAGGACCATACAAACCTTAGAAGACCTATTGCGAGCATGTGTTCTCCAGTTCACCGGAAGTTGGGATCTACACCTAAGCTTGATAGAGTTTGCCTATAACAATAGCTATCAGCATAGTATTGATATGGCACCTTATGAAGCCTTATATGGTAGACGTTGTAGATCACCCTTGTGTTGGTTTGAGACTGGTGAGCACCAGTTGTTAGGTCCTGACTTGGTGCAGCAAACCACAGAAAAGATTAAAGTAATACAACATAAGATTAAGACTGCTCAGGATAGGCAGAAATCTTATGCTGACAAACGTCGTAGACCCTTAGAGTTCCGGGTTGGAGACAGAGTGTATCTTAAGGTCTCACCTTGGAAAGGAGTCCTTCGTTTTGGAAGGAAAGGGAAGTTAGCTCCTAGATTTATGGGACCTTATCCAATCATTGAACGGATTGGAAAGGTAGCATATAAACTAGAGCTGCCCCCAGAGTTACAGAGGTTACACCCTGTGTTTCACATTTCTATGTTGAAGAAATGTCACCCAGACACCGAGTCAGTTCTACAACCTATGGAGGTAGAACTGAATGATGACATATCCTATGAGGAGGGACCAATGTCAATCCTTGATAAACGAATTAAAAAGTTAAAGAAGAAAGATATAAGTCTTGTGAAAGTCCTCTGGAACCATAGTGGTATTGAAGAAGCCACTTGGGAGTTAGAGGATGAGATGAGAAGGAAGTATCCTGCCCTTTTCTCGTAGTATGTTTTATCGATTTCGGGGACGAAATCCTTGTAAGGGGTGGATAATTTGTAACATCCCTGACCTGGGTTATGAGTCAACCCTAGGTGTTTTGCATAAATATGTAATTAAATCTTTGTGATTAACATTGAGCATGTAATTAAGTTCTCAGAAACGTATATTTCAGTATTTTCTCCTTTTTATTTAAAGTTGTAGCATTGTTTTGATATACAGGGACCTATGAGCAATTTACCTTGTTAAAAGGATTAGCTTGCAATTTGCACATGTTGAGATGTTCCTCTGATGTTGAGACATCATGAGAATCTTTTTGGTAAAGTTTGAGGGATTTCCCAAGCTAGGGTACCAAGGTACAGCTGTGGAAGCAATCCCAGTGCTTGAAACCCTAATTTGGGGTAAAATGCCATTTACCCAAATTAAGGGATGCAAATTGTAAAATATGTCATCTAATGTATCTTTTTAGACTCTTGCCATCATTAAGAGAAGAAATGATGAGGAAGTCACCTCAATTGAGTTATCAAGTTATGAAATATGCCTTGTGATTGAATAATCAGGGTATATGTGCAATATTTCTTTATGTATGTATCTCATTATTAGCTTGCTCTCCTTTACCTTCTTTTCCTAAGACCTTCAGAGAAAGTTTGTCCTTAGAATAAAGAGGAAGGGATGATCAAGTAAAGAAGGAGGGACCTAGTTGGAATTGTGGACAACTTATGAACTAATGTTGAAAATCCTACCCCATGTATATAAGCTCTCCTTCCCTTAGTTGCAAGGGAACTTACCCTTCGTTCCCTTACTGTTTCATTTCACCAAAGACGACCAAGGACTGCCTTGGAGCTAAGGAGGACGACCAAGGGGTGCAAGGTAGGTTTAAACCCCTCTTCTTGCCTAATTCCATGGTTAGAACTCGAATTCAAGGTCATCTTCATGGCTAACTCTTGAAACCCTACCTTTCTAGCCGTCTCTTTTCATCCTTCCTTGGAGTTTTCACCTTGGCCAACCTTTAAGAACTCAAGGACGAAATTAGAGATTGGAGCTTGAAAGCTTGGAGCTCAAGAAGCAAGCTTTAGGTGGGTTTTATAACTCTAAACCCATGCTTTACTATGTGCATCTTTATATGCGTTTTGATGATAGCTCTTAGTGTTTCCCTACTTTGCCCTGCTATTTTGCAAGCAAATCCATGGGATATTCGTACTGTTCTTGAGCTAGGAGACGAAGGCGTGATTTCCAAGAAAAACCCACCGCTTTTCACTTCCTTAAACGGTCTCAAAAGTTTGCTCTCTCGGTCTCAAGACCGCGAGGTGAGAAAACGGTCTCGAGACCGCGACAGGGAAAACGGTCTCCAAGACCATTTGTCCCCGTTGACAGAGCGTGTACCGTATAATAAATCTATTCCTAATTATATAGGCTAATTACTCTCAAAATTTGGGAGGCTAACTCCAAAGGAATCAAGAGATATGACCTTTTTAAGTAACAATTTTATTTGAATTTATTCCTGATTTTCAAACGGTCTGAAATTGCCTTTTTGGGCAAACGGTCTCAAGACCGTGTAAGGTCGTTTACTAGGCGTTGACCGTATAATATTACTGTTCAAAATTATGTTAATTAACAACTCACCAAGTTTGATGGTCTAATTCCAAACGGGCTAAGAGTTGAAGGGTGAATACTAGGGCTAACCCTAGATGAAATCAGTACTGATATTATGGTGACCTAATTAGGGTTTTTAGGGTTGATTGACCTAAACGGTCTCAAGACCGTTTAGGGGTCACCCAAACGGTCTCAAGACCGTGAGGGCAATCAACCATGACCGTTTGGAGGTCTTGGGTCAAGATTAGTTGACCAATTGAAGGTACAATTACACCAAATTACATTGCAATAAAATATTGACATGATCATCAACTCAATGGGTCAGACCTTGATGAATCTGCACTAGAATCCAAAATTGGATGGGCAAACGGTCTCAAGACCGTTTGGAACTCATCCAAACGGTCTCAAGACCTAGAGGACAATCACCCAAGACCGTTTGAAGGTCTAGGGTTAAGTAATGTGACCAATTGAGGACCTAATTGCAAATAAGTTATCAATTGATCAAAATACTGATTTGGTGACCCAATCATGGTTCAACCTCTATCAAATCACCTTATATTTTGATGAAATCTTGGGAAAAAGGTCTCAAGACCATGTGGGGTCCACCCACATGACCTCAAGACCGTTTGGGCCAAGTTTGGGCCCAATTGGAGCTCAATTGAAGGGTTCAACCTTGTGTTGATGCACATTGTTGAGTGTTGATGGGTGAACATTGATATACCCAAATTGAATCATTTTCAATCCTAATTGATCAATGATTGAGGGTCAATTGAATGACCAATTGGTTAAGCATAACCTTAATTGACCCAATCCATAGGTGGTCAACATAGTTTTGACCTTTTGAGGGCTTCAACATCGGTTGACATCATCAATTGCATTATTGATTTTGTTGATGGACCAAACGGTTGAGACCTTGAGAGCCTCGTGGTCTCAAGACCGAGAGGGGGCTCGCGGTCTCAAGACCGTGAGGGGGCTCATGGTCTCAAGACCGAGAGGAGGCTCACGGTCTCAAGACCGCAAAGGGCCTCGCGGTCCTGAGGTCAAGATGGGCAAACGGTCAACATCTCTTCGCGGTCTCAACTTCAATTTGATCTTTGCGGTCTTGAACCACTTGAACGGCTTCGCGGTCTTGAACCACTTCAAGAGGCTCGCGGTCTTGAAGCCTAAGGATTCTCTTGGTCTTGAATATAGAAGAGGGCTCGCGGTCTTGGAAAGTCAAAGTGGGCAAACGGTCAACACTTTCAAACGATCTCAATTCGATTGAAGGCTGATAATTGAAATCAATCAATGTGATTCAAGGTTGACTTCATTCAATCAGTTGATGATATAAATGGTCCAATGTTGCCCTAATCGAACCCTAATGACAACCTAGGATATTAAGGGGTTAATTGACTAAGGTTTTGACCATGATGATGATCAATGGGGTGAATTACCAAAATACCCATGAAGGGCCAATTGAGTTATATCTTGCTCAATTCAAACCCTAATTACATGAGAATGATGTTTTTAGCTATAATGACTCCATCCAACTTGATCTAGTCTAATATTATCATCAACCACTAGTATGAAGAAAGAGAGAGTATTCTATAGAGAGAAAGTACTCTAGAGAGAGAAAGTACCCTAGAGAGAGAAAGTAACCCTAATTGGGTGGAAACTTAAGTAAAGCATCTCCAATGCACATGAATGTGTATAAATAGGGTATGATTCACCTATGTGAAATCATAGAAACCTTAATTATGATAAATGATGAACCTTTAACTAATCTGTGAGCATTAATGATAATGTTACTCATACATGATGATGTTATGAGTTCAATTCACCTTAATGTGAATAGTAAACCCTAATTCAAGGGTGATGACATGTAATGTGAATAGTAAACCCTAATTCAAGGGTAATGGCATGTTTTTGAATATTAAACTCTATTTGATGAGAATTAGAGATTTAAACTCTTATGACAAGAGTAGGAAGGATATTCCTTATTTTTTTATTACCTTTATCAGTTGTATTAACCATGCAGGTTCTGATATGAAGGTAATCATATCCAGGTATGGATGATGATGTTATATTCATTAAAGGCATGTTGTTAGCCTTATGAATAAGTAAAGTAATCTGATGTCTTGTCAGTGGCATCCTATGCTGATAATGGGCTGTGAGAGCCATGAATACCATCAAAGTCATGCCTTAGAGATGACTTGTGATGAGGATAATGAGAAATGATGACTGATATGAGTTAGGCCTGTTACATTTAGTATTCTTCTTTTATAGCTGCTATGCTACTGTTATTGTTTGAAGAACAATGTATGCTGTTAAAGAATACTGAATGTATCTAACTAATCAAGTATAATGTAGAGCCCTGATCATAGATCCATCATTGTCAGAGATTAAGTGATGGTGAAACAGGTTTTCCTTAGGGAACTCCTGGAGCACATACTTTTGAGTATGTGGGGTACATGGATGTGTAGAACCTTACATCCTAGTGTAGGAAAGTGATGTAGATGTGGAATCCATCCATCCTTCACTATATTTTCATACCGTATCAGTGGTAGGTAAACATGAAACCTCCTGATGACGAAGAAAGCACAGATATCCGTATCAGTGGTAGGTAAATATGAAACCTCCTAATGACGAAGAGAGTACAGAACGCCATTGTGACTCTAGAATAGCGAAGGACCAGTATACCCTGGTGAGCTATATTAAGTAGAGACACGAGATGTCCTACAAGTGATCCTCTTACTGACTGAGGAAGGTGAAGGTCATGAGAATCCGGCTCTCTTAATGACCTATGTATGATACTGATGCGGCTTCTCAGCGATCAGTTGGAGTATGAGTGGTAAGCCTCATCTCCACAAGGCATAATGTTGTTTGTAAAACATAATCAACCATGTAGTATAACTTTTTAAAGATGACTCCAAGTTAGTTGATTGATGTTACCTTACAATAATGTTTATATTCTCCACATCTCCTAAATTATAGAGATCTTGTTATACCTGCAACTGTTATAGAATACTTTGAAGGCTTTACTGCTTAAAATATTCTTTGATGTTATAATAAAGCTTCTGGCGAAGAGTTATAACTCTCGCTGGGACAATTATGTGTAATTGTCTCACCCCGTAGGCTTCAACGTTTTAGGTGGACGTCGGAGATGAAGGAACCAGCCTACAGGTGATCAGTCTCAGCAGTAGCATCAGGGGCAGCAGTAATCTGAGGTGGAGATTGTCCTGCCATATAGTGTAGTTAGAGTCAGTCCTATGTGTCCTCTGTACTCTCAGGTCTTGGAGTCTTTTGTATAGTGATCTTGAGATTTTGTATATTGATGTATATAATTACTCAAGAAGTAATTATCCTGAGATGTAAACAGTTTACCTCACTTTATGAAAGAAGCTTTTATGGATTCAAGCTCTTGTCATGAAAAGTTTTAATTTTCCGTGATTTTTGTCTTCCGCTGATTACCGATTTGCTTCCGCTAAGTTTTAATCGTGTTTATGTCATGGTTTGGAGATCAGAGCCCACACAGTGGGAGTAGAGTAGAACTCGAAAGGTTTGAAGTCAAGAAGAAGGTACAATGAGAATAAGGAGAAACAAAAATTGTTGCTGAATCTCAAGTTCCATATGTAACACAGAATTTGTAGTTCTAGTAGAACACATATGAGGTTAAAATATTATGAATCCTATAACTCAGATAAGTCACGAGTTGGTCATATTGTGATGAGTCAACAATCAATTAAGTACTATTGAGGGACCAAAATCTAAGACATTTCTTGAGGCCATTACATCTAGAATAGAATCCTTGAGCACCAATAGGGTATGACCTAATGGTATCACCTAAAGGGGTAAAACCCATAAGGTGTAGTTGGGATTTCGTAAGGAAGACCAACATGGATAACATAAAAGGACAGATTGGTAGCAAAGGTTTTGAAACTATCTCAAAGTGTTTAGCATGATGAAATCCCTTCACCAATTGTCATGCTTATTGGTGCATCTTAATAAGACTGTGATTTGGCATATGGAGGTTAAAACCACATTCCTAAAAAGGAATAATTGAGAGGATTTGTATGTGACACAACCTGAAGGCTTTATAACTCCATTAATGCAAATAAAGTTTGCAAGCTACAAAATTCAATTAGAGGTTGAAACAAGCATCTCAGAGCCGGGGATCTTTTGAATTGACAATGTAAACAAAAAGTTTGACCTGAATCAAGATAAAAGATGTGTGATTACAAAAGATGTAGTGGGAGAATATATCAATATTCCACATATTGACAAGGAGTAACATCTTAATACTCCAAGTATTGAATCTTGGCATGGAAATCACCTTCTATAAGAAGGATTAGGAGAAACATCCTATGTGATGCGAGTTGATATCTATTGAGAAAATTTTTGAAAGTTTGTAAACGTAAATATTGAGCACATATATTCACAAAATGTTGAACGGTTCATCATGAAGGATTCAATGAGAGAGAATATATCCATATAAATGGGATTGATCTTTCAAGAACCCAGTGTTCCAATCCTTGTGAAGAATTGAAGAGATACCATATGCTATCACATTTGGATCTATCATGTATGCAATATAATGTACTCATCCCATTATCTTGTATGTGTTGAACATGACAAGCTGATTTTAGTCAGACTCCAATGAGGGTCATTGGAATGGTGCAAAGAATATCCATTAGTACTTGAGAAGAACTAGGATCAATTTTTGAACTATGGTAATAAGGAAGAGTTGGATGTAAATGGTTACATTGATGTAAACTTCAGAAATGAGAGAGAATGATCACAATATAAAACTATTGTTTAATTTTAAGAGAAGATTTGTAAGTTGGAAAGAGTTCTGACTACAAAGCATTATTCTACAATGGAAGTTTCATGTCCTGATGCTATGAACACATGAGTGACGACTGTATGAATCTAGAAGTTCACATTGATGAACTTATGAAATGTTCAAACCATTATTGAAATAGTATAAATACTATGACAACAATGAAGATACTAGTTATGTAAAAAATATCAGGTAGCATACTAGGCAATTCCATCTTATATGAAATGTCATACAATGAAGAGATGTGAAATATGAAATATAACGACTAAAGGAAAAGTGCTTCTAACTCGTTAGATTAGCACTTGCATAGTAGAAACTTGATGGGCATGTTTAGGTCACTAAGAACAAGATTCATGGGTGATTGGCACAAATTGCAAGTGGGAGTCTGTTGATATGTATGCCTAGAGAGATAATCATATGATGATTGTGATGGCATATTATGTAAACGATTTGATTAAACAAAGGAAATCTTCAAATTTATTCTGTTTCACTCAGTTATGAGATAATGAGGAAACATGATGAATGTCTAAAGAATGACGTTACTCAATGGCATATGTCTTTAGGTGTGTGACCTGAAAAATGTGATCATACGGGTGTTAACAATATATACATTCTTGGGATGTCCCTAGTTGGACATTATTGTGGAAGGTTGATAGAGAGAAATAACACATAAGAATAGAATGTGTGTTGGTCGATGACAAAATCTCATCAGTCATGATATGTGATATCAAACCAAGCACATAGATACTTGTTGGAGAATAGTTTATCAGATAGAACCACCTTCAGAGTGACACATGGAAACCATAATTGGTAGTCATATTAATTTCTCATACTTTAGGTGGTGATTTTGGTTCTTAGACCTAAAATCACTACACTCATCAGATGTTGTTCGGTGTATTTTGCCCTCATCCACTGTGATCTTGAATAAGGGTTTCCATAAAGGTGATGATCAGATGCACTGTTACACATGGGGATGACTATGAGTGATGTAGATGGGATTTGTCACTCATACAAGATTTTGATATCATGGCCACATGATAAGCGAGATAAAGAAAAATATGCACATGCACATGTCAATCAATATATGATATTAAGGTGGCATATATCTCAGACAATCTGCTCTAGTTTAAGGAATATGGATTGCACATTGAAAGGATGATGATTCCATGCCTCGAGTTCAATTCGGATATCCAAGACAAAAGAATTATACAATCATTGTAACACCTATCACAAATTATAGGTTGAAGTAGTTCTCCAACTTTTCATTTACTTGGGTAGCAATGGTGTGTGACTAGGCACCACTCTTTTCTTGTGATGTCATAAATAAGTTATGGGCATTCATTGCCCATGTAACTTGGAACCTATAGGGTCCCACATATAGGGTATACTTGGAATAGGATTTCATTCATGAATATGTTTAAAATTGATTATTAAAGAGTTAGGTATTCAATTTAAATAACATTGGCAGAAAATTGACTGTCTGGACAAGTGAATGGACAGGTTCAGGTGTTTAACCAACCTTTTCAATGTGTCAAGTCAATTGAACCAAGTTTAGCAATTCTGGACAGTGAACTAACAAGTTTAGAAAGTGAATTGATTGTCTCAGGTCCATGAACCGACCAGCTCAGGTTGTGAACTGAGTGGTTGGTGGATCAATTCGATTGATTTAAGGATTTGTGCTAACATCTTGTTGTGCATTAAATCATATATTAATTTCCAATGCAATTATGATTGGGACACATGATGAAAAAATCGATTCAAGAATTGAACTGATCGGTTCACATGCCAACTGATCGGTTCACCAATGAACCGACCATTTCACTACTCATAGGTTGTAAAAATTTGTGAAATTCTCATCCCTTCCACTCCCACTCAAACTGGGAACCATAAACCTAACCATCCTATTAATAGAGGGGTACTAGGGGCTTCTCAGAACACAACTCAATTGCCTCCGACAATTGTTTGTCTTCTTTCGTTGTGGTAACTGAGAGAACCTAAGAAAGTCCTACTTACTAAAGGGAGGGATAGTAAGTGAGAACAGTTGTGGGAGAGCAAGTTGGTGACTAGTATGCCAATGTGAGGGGACAACTCCTTCTTATCCATTCTACTAGAATGATAAGAGTTCCCGATGGTTCATGTGGACTACTCTAGAGGCATGGATCCTTTTCCCTCTAGGAGGAAGATTTCAACACGTTGTCCATGGTGATCCACCAGGAGGCTGACGCAGACGTTGTTCAAGAATGACATGAAGAAAGACACATTCTGCAATGAGGGAATAGTCATTGGACTTGCTCCAGGACTAGGTATAGACTCATAAACCATCCTTCCCATTAAATAGGTGTTAACGCGATTCATTGGTTTAAGGGAAACATGGCAGTTAATTTTTGTTTCCGCTGCCTTTCTATCACAATATTTCTCTACAATATCAATCCCAATAGGAGTCAAATCTAAAAGGGAAAGAATATGACTTCCAATGTGAAACATGGAGTTGGACTTGGACTTAGAAAAGGATTCCTAGTTGCAACCAAGTGCCATGGATGCCTATAAATAGAGTCCCTCAGGGAAGCCATTGTGATCATGCCACCTATTTGTGTGTGATCCCACCAATTGTTCGTTGTTAGTTCCTTATGTGGTAAAATTGCCAGAGTAAAAGAACAACTAAAGGAGCTCTCTAGGTTGAATAAGAGAGGGTCATCCACTTTACCTTGAAGCAAATTTCCAACTAACAACCAATTGTACATTGGATGCACCCACATAGCAACTCTCTTGATTGATAAGAGGGGGCCAATGACTTTTCCTTAAAGAAAAGTAGCAATTGGTGGTTACGGACATATTTATGCCATAACAACATCAGTTTAATCCATCATCAATCACAACGACATCAATCGATCCCCAAGAATGATAGTTGTGTTGTGAGAGGACAACAAGCAAAGAGGGAGGTTTTTTAAACATTGGTTGTGATTCTCTTCTTCCTCATTTTTTTCTCTTGTGCGGTGTAATAGAATTTAGAGCTAATTAAATATTGGCAGTATGAGTTGTAATCTTCATTACATAGTTCTTGTTGGCGGACATTGCCCTGTGGTTTTTCTCTTCTCGTCTTGAGGACAGTTTTCCACGTTAAATCTGTTGTTTCTTCTTTGGGTTTACACACTTGTCAGTAACACTTTAGCAACAATTTTTCATCACATCTAGGACCACACCGGTGCAACAATCCCAACAAGTACCTCTAAACAAAATAGAAGTTCCCTTTAGGAAGAAACATGGACATCCCTATAGTCTGATCATTTGAAACAATCAAGGAGTTGTAGCTCTGAATGAAATTTCATATGTTTTTTTATCAAAGGATCAATTGGTAAATATGATAGGACCAGGTGACTAATGATCTGCTACTCAGGTGGGATAAAGCACGATTAAGTTCAAAGTATGTAGCTAAGTATAGATATACTTTGAACATGCCATCAATAATAATGGAAAAAACTAAATTAGAAAACTTTGAAAAAAAGAATATGCCTACTATGGCACCTCGGTGATAGTGGCGAACCAAAATATCTATTTTGGATGGGAATTGCAGCAAACAAGAGCTTGTGTAGTGAATTATGTAGGAAAAATCCATCATCCTTTCGAAAGTATGTAAATAACTGTCCTACATGTATAAGATTAATAAGTACTTCAGAATTTGGGATAGGGCCCCTGCCACCCCATGCCATAATTTTCCTCCTCCCTTCTCGATGATAATAATCCCAGGTATAGCCCATTTTGTAGTGAAAAGATTAGAATTTTCAAAGGTCACTTCCAAATGGTGCCACTGGAGGGTGCCACTATATTGGATGTTTTTAACAAAATCAATGAGAAAATACAAAGCAACAAGAAAACATCAATTGAAGTGGCATTTTGAATGTATTCTTTTACATTTCATATTTCATCAAAACATCTAATAAATCTAGCCTTGTAATCTTTGAATTGAAAAACACCACTTAGTTTGGAATTTTCACAACCAAAGTAGGTTATATTCAAAATTATTTTTTCCAAGGTGCTATGGTGGGTATTATTTTCATAAGTATGAATTCTATTTTTCTTATTAAAAATAGTATTATCTTCAGCAATTCATGTTTATAAACAACTAAAATGTTATGCACGAGTGATAACATTAGGATATACAAAGAATATCTGCCATTGTATATATTTTCTAGTAAAAAGTGGGTGCTAAAGAGGTGAGGATATATGAAAAAGAACCTAATAGCATTGTATTAAAAAAACCTATTAACAAAAACGAAACTTACTCTTCAAACTAAGAGATTTTGAGAAAATTACACAAATTATATTGAATACTTCAATGTTTTGCAACCGGGGCCATGGATAAGATACCTTGTGATGTAGTTCATTTATATGTATTTTTTTTATGAATAAAAAGTTCAACCTTATCATTGCTCCTCAAATTTTCTAACCATTCTAAATGGGCCGAAATAGGAGGCAAACTATTACAACATTAACAAATTGTTAAAGCGCATCCAAAAAAGGTGCACAGAAGGAATCCCAAATTGCAAGGAAAGGCACAGACACATGGGACAACCATTGAATATCCGTGTTAGTTGTCATTGCATGTATAACCATGAAGAATGACATTCACATGCAAATTGAGGTGATCAAGATCTATTATTAGGGCTTGTTTGGTAAAATGTAGTCAGATGACAAAGAACGAGTTTGATATACAATTTTACATTAGGAACTCACACAATACACCTCATTACACCCAACCAAATTAGCCATTAGTGAAATTCAATCCACTGATCATCCTTTCTTATTGTTCCTTTCAATAATGGCTATGGGAATGAGAAAATCTACCAATAATTCAGCCAACTTCTCTTTCCCAAGCAATCTACCACTAGTTTTTTGTCTGCACGTCGACATTGCTTATGTTGGACAATGGGTTGTTAGGGATTTAGAATATTCCTACTATACATGTGATGGTAAACTTCTCTTATATCTTTTGTGTATAAATAATTTACCTTAATTTTTAATTTCAAATTGTTCATAGATAAAAGAAATTTAAGGTTTTCCTTGTTAGAAAAGGGAATTCAAGCCACTCTAAATATGTGTTATACAAAAGAATGATTGTTTAATGGTTGAAGGCTTGGTGTTTAGGGTGGCCAAATTTGGGATGCTTTGCAAATGAATTATGTTTCTTTGGAAAACATTTCATTAGCTATGATCCCATATGTTACCTTTCACAGTGATTGTGATTCTTATTATTAGTTACATTGTCCAAGCTTTGTTATAGTGCATCCTCGAGGAGATAACCATGTGAAGGGTTCATTCGAAGGCCTTCAAAAGAGGTGGTGACAAAATGGGGTTCTTAACCTGTAATTATTATGGTGTACATGTTTTGGCCGGTGTTGATGTGAATATTGTTTGGCATACTAGTGTATTGTGTGATGTATATTTGTTGAAATAGTTTGATATATTGGGTAGATTGATAGGCTTTAGGGTGAATGTAATGCAATGGGCACCCAAGGTAGAGGGAAATTCCTTGTAAAGTTTGATATTCCATAGGTAATTATTGTTTGAAATATGAAAAGAGGGATCTAAGGATGGATATTATACATGTCTCATTTTTGTGTGGATACTAGTATTATTCATAATTAGCTAATTGTAGTTGTGTATGTAAGAAAGAATCCTTAAGATTAGTCAATTATGCTAACTATTGAGTCAAAGGGAGGCAAGATTCTGGTGGACAATCTTGGTTACAAACATCAAGTAGGAATTAGCTCCATAGTCATGATATATGGTGTGGCAAGGTAGACAAGGGTGTTATGAGTGATGATATCACATTGAAGGATGATGAAACTAGCACAGAATGCCTTGCGGAGATCAGGAATGAGGCAAGGTGAGAATTGGGTTCACAATTGATGTTTAGCAACGTTTACATCCATCTGATATGGAGATGGACACTGAATGTAATGAGACTACTAACATCAGCGCCTCATGAATTTTTGGGCGGGATGGTTATGTTTCTCTTAGGGATCCCATTTACAAAGAAGATGAGTCTCACACGTAAATCGCTAATTTCATGATAGATCTCATCTATGCAAGGTTACAAGGAGGAATTTAGAGGCTTACATAATATGTTCTAATAAGAATGTTCTTCTCATCAGCAAGAGTTGCATGGCCCTATCATTCAAGCTAACTGCCCATTGCTATATGAGACCGCAAGTTATTCTTTACAAATGCCAAGACTTACATATTTTTAAAGGACATTTTGTGATGCAATTGTACGGACTAACTAGATTCAAGAAAAAGAGTTGTTAATAGATGCCCAAGATGAAATGAGAATCACATAGATATAATACTTGTTTATGAACATATATTTTCTAATCGTATATTTCATAAGAGGATTTTGCAATACTAAAAAAACCCTGGTGAAATGTTCATTATAAATCTTATTGGTACGATTGTTGGCTACTTTACCCTAGGTAATCGGTTGTGAGTTATGGGAAACCCATTCGTCAATAGCAAGTACATGAAATCAATTTTGACAATTTTGAAGTTCGACTATCATGTGAATAAGATTTTTTTAACAACTTTTAATCTGAGGACCTTGGTCCATTTTTGGATATTATTTATTGTGTTAAAGTGGCATGAAGATTTTATTGTACCTAGTGTCCTACCACCATGAGACGTTACTTGAGGACACATAATTGATCTATTGTTGCATATATTCCACAAGATCATGTTCTACAAGACATGTGATGCATTGCATAAACTAATCAAAGTTGACAATTATACTGTAACATATACCAGAAGTTGTATTGCATGTATTGCAATCATGATACTGTCACAATTAAACTGACAATGATTATTAATTGATATGTCTTTCCAGTCAAATATGAATCTCTTACCTATGATGTGCAAAATATGTTGAAAAGTGGGAGATGATCACAAAGTTTGTATAGATAATTCTTATTCCGCAAGCAATGCATGCTCCCAACAATAATCTAAAGACACAATAGTTCATTGGATACATGATGAAGATCAAGGGTAAGTTTCCTATGGAAGAAATATCCATGCTAGATAGGTCAAATAAAGTTTTGATAAAAACCAACAAATCAATGATGAACATGCTCATCACCTCAATGTATTTACAAATTTAGAAGAAGTTGAGGACATAGCCTATGAATATAATGATCAATTATCCACATGTACACTAACTATAATACCTTCGACTATGATGTGGACTAGAAAAAGAAAGCAAAATAATTCAACTCTAAACAATGAGTCAACAATGTACAATATAGACAATCATTAGGGTGTTTCTAACGACTAGACAACACTAGAAACACAAAAACATGACAAAGTGGAACAATATACTATGCATTATGATGAACACATAGTTTTAGATTTTACATGAATCAAAGTTATATTTAACACAATAGTCACACAAAATGGTTATGAACATGATCGGTCTAAATCACACATCTAAAGTAGAGCAGGTCTAGAGTAGTCAGATACTTAAATTTATAACCCAACACTTAGGCCTCCACAACTAATTTATTGGGTTTGATGTAGTAACTCGGAGTCGATCCACATGGACAAGGGTGGTAAGTTCTAAGAACGTAGAACCTTGGCTTAGTTACACAAACCAAATATGGATAAGAATTGTGTTCCTTACAGAATGGTGATACTTCAACTAAAAAAAACAAAAGAAGTAAAGCAAAGTAATAAAACAAAATAAAGAAACAAGAGAAAATAAGGAGATTTGTAAACAATATGGATGATCCTTGGATTGGGTTTCACCAACTAATATCTCTCACCAACATGCAATACTCACACCCATTGTATACCCTCAATAATATTGTAAGTAATCATCATGTATGTCTATTCTCTCCTTTTTCGAGCTTAGGATATATCTAGATTATAATGTTGTCTCTCTATGGAGATGGCAAACAAACAATCACAGAAATAACCATATGATCATAAGCTTAAGCATTCCAACATTCTCTTACAATCATGCAACCCCATAACACTTAGATAAGGTTAGTGCCACTCTTTCGAGGAACTAATAATCAAACATCACAAGAAGGTAGCTAATCATGAAAGTGAATAACTAAGAACATGTGTACAGAGATAACCATTTCTAATAGGATGTATATTCAAATGGATGTAAGTATATACATGTTGGGAGAGCCTTAGTGGCTACTCCTGACCCAAGCAAGATGTTTAGACACTCATGGCAATGAGGAACATTATGGATTTACAATTATCATGAGACATGAAAGAGAATGATGGAATCGAATGAAATATATGAGGAGGATGGATAGATCTAGAGGGAAAGAAAGGGGATACACCAATTGTCACCACAAACAACATGACCAGTGCACATCTTCCTCAGATCTAGATTTAGAGCGGGCATAGAGGAGTGGCTAGTCCTTCTTTCGAGGGATTGGCCGATGGCGTTGGTGACGGTACAGATCTTCTTCTCCTCTGACTCTCGTCTTCAGAGATAAAAGACCAACACAATGACTGATGGATGTCTCTGGAGTGCAACAACACTTCATTGTCTCCTCAATGTCGTGACCCCCTTCATGGATGAAGTGGGGGTCTATTTATAGGGGCTGGTAATCAACTTAAGAGCTTCATCATTTGTTGAGGTTATGGTCCTTCATCAGTCATTGGAGCAAGCTGATTACAGAGTATGCTTGGCTATTGAGATCATTGAGAATGACCTCTGAAGAAGTGGCCTTTACCGATCACTAAGGCAAATCATCCTTTGGTCGTTGGTGGTGGTGAAGCTTCATCAGTTGCAAAGCACAGCCGATGAGAATGACCGCTAAAAAGGTGATCATGATTAGTCCCTAAACTGAATTGTCCTATGGTCACCGACACAAGGAATTCATGGAGACCGTAGAGATGGAATAGAGCCCATTGGTCGCTAAGCGTGAGGAAGTCCAGTGGTTTCCAAGAATAATCAGGGACCATTTATAGGTGGCAATCTTCATCAGTTGTTGAGTTGGCTTTAGGTTCATCGACTGCTAAGAAGTTTACTCTATGAAAAATATAGGAGGGGTGAGCTTAGGTAATTAGATTAGCACTTGTTGAAATGATTGGAACTATCTAGAAAACACATAGTGAGGATAATAAGATGAGGACAAAGTAGGCACTAAAATATCTAAAAAATTGGTTGTTATCAACTCCCCCAAACTTAGAGTCTATCCTATCCTCAGGCTAACAAGTAGAATTAAAGTATCAATTAACTTTATAGGGATTTATTAGATTAATGTTTTTATGAATGTGAAGAATATAATTACATCAGCCTAAGATCAAGATATATGCATTGTGACTAGGGATTGCCAATCCCAAGACTCGTTTTCTCAGACTCGGTGTTGTGCTACTCATTTTTCCTACTATGACCTTCTAAGGAAGGATTTCTCCATCTTCATACATTGATGACCCTTTTCCCAGTTGTACATGCACAAAATTCTGGATAAGGTAGATTTCACACATAAATTTTATTTTTGGATATCCTATCTATTGTGTTGGGGTAGGCTGAAGTTGATGTGTCTCTTACCTTTCTTAGGTTTGCTCAACCATGTTTACTATTGTAATGACAATGTTACCCAATTGGGTCCTAATGTAAAGTTAGATGGTTGTGTGAGGTCCCCTTTGTAAGGATGGTGCGTAAGTGTATGGCTTCCAGACCCCACGACCAGGCACATCATATTTGCATTATTGAGTGCATCTATACACTGGCCGAGTGAAGTCCTTCAACATCTTCTAGGGCACAACTCTCATGATTTTATACACTCAAATCCTATTCTTGCTCACAAGCATTGGGGATGATAGGATTTTAAGGAAGTTTTTGGGTCGCCATGCCTCTTTTGATCCCAAAGTGGGGATTTTTGAAATAGAAGGGTAGTTGTTTCCTCTTTTCTGAGGTTAAGAACTTTCCTACATGTACTTAGGGTCAGGGTGTTCGAAAAGGAGTGTGTTAGGCTCATTCATCCTTTCCTTGAGACTTTACCATGGGGAAACATACATCTCCTTGCATTTTCAATATCTTGAGGTAAGGTTGATGTTAAAAGATTACCGCATTCAACTTTTAGGTAGATTAAGTAGCCCAAATCTGTCATTCTTGAAAGGATTACACTATGAGATAGCATGAAGACAAGTAAGTTTATGAATGGGATTCATAATTGCATCCAAGAAAATTGGATCCCAAAATTGTACCAAATTTTCAGAAAAATTCTCACAAGGGTGGGGATAAGTTCAAGAAAATTGTTTAAGAAAAATTATCTTCAAGGTGAAAACTCTCTGCATTACAAAGTAAGTGGATTACAAAATCAGTCAGATGTATTAATTGAAAAGAGAGTACGAGAGAGGTACGTTTGACACTTGTTTATGACTCCCCCAAACATATCATGCACTCCATCCCAGAGTGTCAAAGTTTAAGGTTTGAAATAAGTGGGCTAGTTTTGCTCCTCATTTTTGGGCTCTATGGTTGCCCATTTTGAATGTAGCAAGATTTCAGCAAAAACACCCCAGAGTGCGTGGTACCGCTCCTACTGCATACTTTCAACCTTCACTCCCCACTCTGCTAAGGCTGTCATCCAGTAGAGACAATGGAAACCCTAGTTATTGAGGAATAAAGTGGTGGAATTGTGGTTTCATAACATCCTTAGTGGGGTTGTAGATGTGTTTTCTATCGTGATCTTGTATCATTTTAATTATGGATTCTACACAGGTTTGTGCTTTCTTTTTCGTGATCCTCCTTGATTTTGTTGCAAGAGTACACTTTATCAGGGTGAATTTTGCATTAGAATTGTTGTAAAGGACTGAAGTCTTTGCTTTAATATATATCACTAGGAGTGTCCAGTGATTTGTAAAGAATGGGTAGGCCATATGTGTATTGGGTATGTTATCTGATAGAAGGGAGTGGTATGATGTCATCACACTAACGACCATGTAGCCATTATGTCGTGGTGTGTCCTACAAATCATCCTTCAGTATATTAGGACATATATCCCTTCTTGCTCAAAAATAACTTCCCCTACTTTGTTTTCTGCTTTTAAGTTCCTCATGATTATTTGCAATGAATATTGAGATAAGTCTTCATAAGACCATCTATCAAAATTTGGGAAGATCTCCTCTATCGTTCTAGATGGCACTTCCAACCTTGCTTCTTGGAGGTCTTCTTCTCAGAACTCACCTTCTTCTTGGTTGGTTATTTCTGGTTGTTCACCAAGTGGGGTTACTTTTTTCAGTTGTCTGCCCCTGGGGTTAACCCTTGTCTTAAGCTTTTACTTTCTCCTTCCATCCATCCTTCCACTATGACACCCACTTTGGTTCAGAGGGGTCTTTCCACAAGGTCCTTAACTACTCCCGATATGGTTTCTTTTCACATAGTGGCACCCCTGTATGTTGTCTATGGGGTACCATATCAGGGGGCTTTCCTGGATCATTGAAAAATTGTCGGTGATAGACGACCTCCACCTCTTAGACACCACACAATCCATGTAAGTATTTGTGGAATAGATCTTCAAAGGGGACCCTTTATTGACTGCCTCAATTAGATGTAGCAAAATGATAGTGCAGTCTCCTAATCCCTTTTCTTATTGTGGGAGCTTTGTGTTGGTAGTGAAATACTTCTAGTTTGAGCCGTGGAGGGATCTTGCCTTCTGGATAGCACGTTGAATATGAATTGGTACTTTTATAATGTCTCGCGCCTCATTGTTCTTGAATATTAAAGATGTGCTGGGTAGATTGGCACTATAGAAGTTGTAGATAGTAATGAACTGGTCATAGAGGTTTACGAATATCAACTCCTAGTGCTTGACAGTTCTGATACGTAAAATGACAATTCTAGTTTCTATCCTTGTAATATCATGTTGCAGCTCCTTGATAGAATTTGAATCATATTTCTCTTCATATAGACACCTTTCTAGGGTGGTTGTTCCGTTGAAAATGGGATGCACCCTGTCAGCATGGAGGAATTCCTCTAGGAAACATTGTCAATTTCATCAATGGTTGGCCTCATGCTACTAGCATCATAATAGGCCATTTTAGGAGGAGGGAGTCACAAGTTAGATTTAACCTGCTAATAGTGAAACTTTCAACCCTTCTGTACAAGTATTAACTCCACCTATGTTTTTGTACATATTGTACAAATATAGCCAGTCCCAAGCCTGGGTAAGGGAGGAGGGTTCATGGTAGGTTGACAACCATCCATAAAAACTTTGTCACTCTTTATATGGCATGGATTCAAATAGATGGGGATGTCCAAAATGACATTTGTCACAGGTTCACTACTGAATGGTTGAAATAGAGGAGTGCAACTGAAGTTTTATGTGATCGGAAGATCCCTGTCAAGTTAAAAAGTAAATTTTACAGAACAGCTATACAGCCATCCATGATTTGTGGGAGTGAATGTTGGGCGGTGAAGAAATAAGGTCTCAACAAAATAAACGTGGCTAAAATGCATATGTTGAGATGGATGTGTGGGAAGACAAGAAAGTATTTCATGAGAAATGATTATATCAGGAATAAAGTTGGGGTGGTGAGCATTGAGGACAAGTTGCGAGAGGACCGACTCAAATGGTACAAACATGTGTAACACAGACCGACTAATAATTAATAGAAGAAGAGGAAGACCTAAATTAACAAGGGATGAGCTTATAAAAGAGATTTTGAATCTCTACATCTCAACCAGAATATGGCCCATGATAGAGCTAAGTGGAAATGAAGGATCCATGTAGCCAACCCCAACATAGTTGGGACTGAGTCTTAGATGGTGGTGGTAGTGATGGTGATGATGATGGTGATGATGATGATGATGATGATGATGATGATGATGATGATGATGATGATGATGATGATGATGATGATGATGATGATGATGATGATGATGATGATGATGATGATGATGATGATGATGATGATGATGATGATGATGATGATGATGATGATGATGATGATGATGATGATGATGATGATGATGATGATGAAGACGACGACGACGATGATGATGATGATGATGATGATGATGATGATCATGATGATGATGATGATGATGATGATGATGATGATGATGATGATGATGATGATGATGATGATGATGATGATGATGATGATGATGATGATGATGATGATGATGATCTGTATAAGTATTCCAGGAATAGCTAGGTATTTACAGTCTATCATGGTGTATCCTTCAGTCACCTCATACCATCCCAACTCCTCCAGGTCCATGAAGTAGGCTGCAATAAATGTGATTTAACCTCCCATGCAGTAGTCCTATATCTTCTATTTGTTTTCTTGGTCTACGGCCATGGATATTCTGTCGATGAGAAACCTTTCAATGTTTACGAGTCTTTTCTCAGTCATGGACCAAATAGGAATAGGTCCCCTTTAGACATGCTTCCTGTCAGATCGTGTGAACATTGTGTTAGCAATGATTTTCTGAATGACCCTGATAAAATAGGAGCTTAACTAGGCCGATTTGGATTTTCCTGGGTTGTGCTTGTGTTCTCTGGTTAGTCTTTCCCACATCTTGTGCTTGTTGAATCCAATTCTGTCTTTATTACTTCTTACTTCCACACAATCCCTAGCTTCCTCTCCATTATTATTAAATGTCCTATTCAAGATGTTTTCTATTACATAATGGTCCTTTCCTTCTATCTATACTTGAAGCTTTAACTCCCCTCCTGCCTCTTCTTTTTCTTTGTCTTTGATAGGTATATTTATTATTGAAGACATGAATCGGTCGTGAGGTCTGTATGAGTTTGTTGGGATGACATGAATAGGATATAAGTTTGCCCCATTAGGAATTCCACAACTCAATTGTAGAGTCCCATCTCTCTGAAGTCCCATCTATCCATATATTTTTCTAGTTTTAATGTCTTTGTTATCATGAACATGTCATACTTCTCCTGATGTCCTTGGTCCCTAGGTTTAAACACCACATCATGCCCCTCATTTGTTGACTCTTGATTCTTTTTTTCATCAGCGAATTCTAGTATCTTGCTCGTTGTTGAGTCGTCTGGTATGTTCACCTTTCCTGCTCCCCTAGTTTGCGGCCTTGCTTTCAATACCACCTTCTTCTTCTTAGCTTCTCGTGGATCTAGACTTGATTTGGATCCCTTCCGCTTTTCCTTCCTCCTTGTTTCTTCTTTTGATGGTAGGTACTCATATGTGTTGGTGGCTTCAGTACCTTGTGATTCATCTTCAGGCTCGATTGACTTGTGCCCAAGTAGGATTTGATATTGTTCATTGCACAGTAGTAGTTGTATCCTTTACTTCTTGGGCATGTCGGGATGCTCATCTATGAACTTTTCAATCAGCTGGAGTGCCTTTTCTATCTCTATCAATGAAGTGGCTTGTTTGTCCAAGGTGTCAGAAGTTGTTGCTAACATCCTACAATCTAAATAGAATTTAGATTATTGGTAAGGCAAAAAGTAGATTTTACTCAACTAAATAAATGTTGAAGTAAGAAGAAAACATTTTAGTTTTAAAGACTTCAGTGGTCAATGAGATTTGAATAATCTCAGTGATCAATGAGGATAAAGATCTTTGTTGTTAACATAGTGTTCAATGACATTTCAACACCCTTAGCGGTCTATGAGAAAGGTGGACACCCTAGGTTTCCTCTCGATTGCTAGAATTAATGAAATCTTTAGTGGTTGATGAGATTTTAGAGTGTTCATCAGTCATTGAGAATTATAAAACATCGGTGATCGATGAAAAAGTTATAGAAGTGGACAACATTTTTAGGCGAACAAAAGGTTGCTGAGTATGAAGAATTTTAGCGATCTCTAGGGACAGCATTTGAAGAAAATTTAGCTGTTCAAGAAAATTTAGCAGTCACTAAAGTTTTCATCAAAGAATCACTGTGTTGTTGGAGGAGTATTAGCGATCGCTAAAAACTCAAAACTCAAATCGATGAGAAACATATTCCTTGTTGTCGCTAAAACTGGCACTCTCTAAAATTGGCGATCATCAAGTACTCAAGATGTCAGTAAGCAGCGATCACAGAGAGGTCAAATGATGCCTTTGCAGGATTTGAGGTGAACAATGATCATCAGGAATTCCTAAAATAGGGTCCTTCCTAACTTTGCAATGGCGATGTCGGGTTTTGAAACCCTATATGCAGTTGTCAGGGAAAGAAGGGGGAAACAATCATCAGTGAGGGTTTCCAGCATCTGGTAGAATGACGATGTGAGAGATGAAGAAAGGGGGTGAATGTTTTATCGTCTGATCTGAGGAGAGGAGGTGGAAAGGAATGGGGATTCGACGATAGTTGTTGGTGTTGTTGTTGACTTGAATGACATCTTTGGTGATTGTAGGTTCTCTGTTGGTTAGAGCTCCATCATCTTATTGGGGTAGCTCTTCATTCATCTCTGGATTTTTCCAAGGCTACGCTGCTTAAAGTTAGAGGTTGGTGGAAGAAACTAGGTTGAGAGGTTTTTATACTTCTTGGGTTAGAAGTCGCTGAGAAAACAAATTCTTAGCGGTCGCTAAATTTTTTTGTACTCCATCAGTCGTTGATATACACCGATCTTCGGTCACTAAAAACAAACACTATGGTCACTAAGAACAAATCCCCGTTGATCTCTATGACTCTAAGAGTTTAGCGGTTGCTAACAATTTAATCCTCAGTGGTCGATGATTCTCAAACATGCCTTTATCAAGAAGAGTCAAGATCATGTATTTTCTCATTTTCATTCTATATACACTAAATATTTGGAAAAAGGAAAGTTGTCCAAACTCATTAGAACAAAGTCTAGAGAATTAAAGGCATTTAATGATTTAATGGAAAGAAATCTAAAGAAAATTTAATTTTTTTCTATGCACATGAAAATTATCAAACAATGCAAAAATTGCTAAAATCAAAGACATAAATTGAAACATGATTAGTAAATTCTGATTACTAGGAATCTTAGTAAACTAAAGTTAAGGCTAGAAATTAAAGGTCATCAAGTGTCCAATAATAGAAGAGAAAGACTTGAAAGTTGAAGAAGGGTGGGTAATCCTTGGGTTGCCTCCCAAGAAGCACTAATTTAGAGTCTTTAGCTTCACTCCCTAGCTTATCACTTCAGACTTCTCCTACTCGTGCAAGCTAAGATTTTTCTAGTTGGAGTTTGTATCTTCAGATGAAGGGTTCATCTTAACAGCAACTTTTCATCTAATGACTGTTCACCTTGAAGGTTCCAGTCTTTTTATTGTTGATCTCCATCTAACCTGAGGGATATATCTTTGATACAATGAAGAGGCCGGAGCACATTGACCTTATCTTTCTAAGAAATAGTCTGACTCTTGAGTTAAAGAGAAGAACCTTATCCCCCTCAAAAACATCTTTACTCATTAGGTGGGCATCATGCCACACCTTAGTACTTTCTTTGTATATCATTACATTATCATATCCAAGATGTCTCAAATCCTCAAATTCTTGTAACTGTAAAAACCTTTTCTTCCCTGCCAACTCTGGGTCCATGTTTTAAAATGTGATTGCACAGAATACCTTGTGTTCCAATTCAATAGGTAGGTGACAAGATTTTCTGTATATCATGCCTATACATAGTGGTTCCTATTAGGGTCTTCCAATCTAAGTGATATTCCCATAGGGCATCGTCCAATTTAATCCACCAATCCTTTTTGGTTAGCCCTACTATCTTATCTGGAATTTTCTTGATATTTCTGTTAGACACCTCCACCAGACCAGATGTATGAGGGTGGTAGTGGGTGGCTACCTTGTGAGTTACTCCATATTTCTTAAGCATGGTGGTAAACTATCTTTCAGAGAAATGGGATCCCCCGTCACTGATGACGGTGCATGGCACCCAAACCTTGGGAAGATGATCTTTTTGAACATCTGTATTACTTGACTAACATCAAATGAGGGGGTGGTTATAGCTTCTACCCATTTCAATATATAGTCTACAACCACTAAGATGTATTGGTTACCTCTAGAAGATGGGAAATGTCCCATATAACCAATCCCCTAAACGTCAAAGATTTCCACTTCTATCTAATATGCCATTGGCATCTTGTTCCTTCTTGAGATTTTCCCTGTAAGTTGGCATTCCATACAAGTTTTCACAAAGGCTTGAGTATCCTTGAATAAGGTCGGCTAGTTTAACACACACTGTAAGACTTTTGTTGCAGTTCTGCCTCCATCTAGATATCCTCCGTATGGTGTACAGTGACAATCCTTAAGGATTTGAGGCACTTCTTCTTCCGATATGCTTCAACGATACAAACTACCTGCACATCCCTTAAACAAAAGGGGGTCATCCCAATAATAATTTTTTAGATCTTAGAATAGCTTCTTCTTTTTATTGTATGTGATCTCATGTGGCATTTGTCAACTGACCAAATAGTTGCATATGTCAGAAAACCATGATACCTTGGGCTTAAATACCTTGGCCATCATAAATGCCTCGTTAGGATAGTTATCATTTACTAGAAGGTGATCGTCATTATCTACAACAATCTTGATAAATGATTTGCCACTATATTTTTAGCTTATCTAAGATCTCGTGGTCAAACTCTTGTAATAATAGTTCATCATAGGAGTATGAGCTTAGTGTCCTTTTTCTACATCAGTTATTCGATGGGTCCATGGTCTGTATACCCCTTCACCTAAGATCCTATAAGGTAGGATCTAAACTTGTAAAAGGAAAACACTATCGTAAGCATCTCCTTTTCTATCATCGTATAGTTCACTTGTGATTCATCCAGAGTCTTATTGGCATAGTAGATCACATGGTGCTTCTCATCCTTCTTTTGTCCCAGAACAACCCCAATTGCAAAGTCACTAGCATCACACATAATTTCAAATGGAAACCCCCAAACTGGGGCTTGCAAGATTGGAGAAGTGGTAAGAGCATTTCGTAGGGTTTTAAAAGCCTTGTGGGAATCTTCAAAGAATTTGAAAATTGCGTCCTTCATGAGTAGGTTAGATAGGGGTTTAGCAATCTTGGAAAAGTCTTTTACGAACCTCAAGTAATATCCTACGTATCCAAGACATCTCCTCATTGATGTTACTAACTTAGGAGGTGGAAGCTTTTATATGGCCTCTACCTTGCTAACATCCACTTTGATTCCTTTCTCAAAAACCTTACATCCAAGCATGATTCCTTCTTCGACCATTAGATGACATTTTTCCCAATTTAGCACAAGTGTTTGTCTTCACATCTCTCCAGTACGTTAGACAAATTCCTCAGACAACTATCAAAATCATCCCCATAATTGGAGAAATCTTCCATGAATACCTCCATAATATCTTCTAGGAAGTCAAAGAAAACTGAGTTCATGCAACTTTGGAATGTTGTGGGTACATTGCAGAACCCAAATGGCATTCTTTTGAAAGTGTACATTCCACATATATAGGTGAAAGTCATCTTTTCTTGATCATCGGGGTGAATAGAGTCTTGATAGAATCTTGAATATCCATCTAAAAAATAGAAGTATGCACAGTGAGCCAAATGTTCCAACAATTGGTCAATGTAAGGTAAGGGAAGATGAACCTTCTTAGTGGTGGAATTTAACTTTCTATATACTCCACATATATAGATGAACCTTCTTAGTGGTGGAATTTAACCATTGGGTAACATCTAGGCCGAAGAAATGATGAGGGGCCCCAAGAGCCCTCCATACAGCCCTACTCCTATCACAATCACAGAGACAATGCAGAAATATATCCTCCCCATTGTTGCATTGTAGGCACACTGTTGTGACCTCCATGTGCCATCTAGCTTTCTCGACATTAGTAAGGAGAGCGTTATGCACCAAATGCCATAAGAAGATCTTGATCTGACTAGGAACCTTTAGTTTCCAAATGGCTTCCCAGTCACCGGGACAAGTAGTGTCATTCTGGTGCCTGAGCCAGTTGTATGCAGAAGACGATGTGAAGGCACCCAGAGGGTCTTCATTCCATGCCCAACCATCCTCCCCAACCTCTGTACTCAGTGGGGGAATGTCATGAATGTGAGGCCAAGTATCACTAGGAAGGAAGTTATGAATAAAACTCCAATCCCACGAACCATTATTGGTAGTCATCGAAGCGACTTTCAGATCCTATAGCTCATCTGGGATGATGAGGGTGGAATGCTACGAAGTAAGGCTTAGTTTGGTGAACCAAGGATGAGACCACACATTAATAGAAGAGTCGTCGTTGACAATTCTTCTACAGTTACCCTGAATAAGGGGAATTGTGGAGCGAATAAAGGACAAAGTTGCGGGGTATGAGCCTTTTTGAAGGAACCATTTGCATAATATTTTTGATGCATGACCCGTACCCAAGGCTTACTCGGGCAGTATAAGAAGGTCCAAGTGTTCTTCAACATCAGAGAAAAGTTTTGATAAGATGCATCTTTGATGCCTAGTCCCCCATTCTTTTTAGAGCAAGTGACCTTGTTCCAAGAAATGAGGAACATTTTGTTTTGATCTCGAACACCTTGCCAAATGAAGCGTCTGATATGCTTATTGATGTCATCGCATATGGCAGGTGAGAGGCGAACAGATTGCATGGTATAGGAAGGAATTCCTTGCAAGGTGGCTTTTGCCAGTGTGATCCTCCCAGCCAGAGAAAGATGACAGTGAGTCCAGCCATTCATTCTGGCTTTGATAGAGTCGATGAGAGAAGCATGAGTGATGTGGTTGATACACTTGTATATAATGGGAACACTGAGATATTTCCCTAGGTCCTCCGTAAAAGGGATACCCACGTGATTTCTCACACAAATTTTCTCTGAGGAAGAAGTATTGGCCGAGAAGTAACATTTGGATTTGGCAATTGATACTTCCTGGCCCGAGGCAGCAGAAAACTCATGAAGGATACACTTTAAGCACGTTGCCTGGCGAGTAGAGGCTTCAGCAAATAGGATAATTTTGTCTGCAAACATAACATGTGAAATGGGAGGACCATTCTTGGATAGGACTCGCCCTTACACACTGCATTGGAGATAGCTTGATGAAGATGTTCCATGCAAAGCACAAATATATAGGGACTTAGCGGGTCTCCCTTTCGGACGCCTTAGTTGGCCTTGATGGGAGGTAGAGGTATGCCATTCCACAGAATAGAAGATTGTCCCGAGGAAATAATGCTCATAATCAACTTGACAATGGGTGTCAGAATTCCCACTCTTGTAAGGGTATCACAAATAAATGTCCAGCTCATTCTGTCAAATGCTTTGAACAAATCGAGTTTAACTGCCATCCATTTCTTCTTCCCTTTATGGAATCACATGGAATGAATGGCCTCTTGAACTAGTAAGATATTATCTGTTATTCTTCTACCCGGGTTGAAGCTGGACTGCGTTGGAGAGATCCACTGGTTCAAAAACGGTTTGATTCTCTCCACAATAACCTTGGAAATCAGCTTTGAGACATGAGTTCGTGAGAGAGATGGGGCGCAGGTCACTACACGATTCGATGTTGCTATTTTTAGGTATGAGGACGACATGAGAGTTGGCTAGTTTAGGCTATATAGATGACGTAGAGAAAGCCACTTGCACCGTAGAAATGATCGAGGGATGTATGAGTTTCCAGTTGTTTTGTAAAAAGTCCGTATGGACCACAATAACCTTGGAAATAAGCTTGAGACATGAGTTCGTGAGAGAGATGGGGCGCAGGTCACTACACGATTCGATGTTGCTATTTTTAGGTATGAGGAGGACATGAGAGTTGGCTAGTTCAGGCTATATAGATGACGTAGAGAAAGCCACTTGCACTGTAGAAATGATCGAGGGATGTATGAGTTTCCAGTTGTTTTGTAAAAAGTCCGTATGGACCCCATCTGGGCCCGAGGCCTTAGAAGGATTCATTAAGAAAAGAACTTTCCAAATTTTGGCTTTGCTTGGTATTGTAGCCAGAGCGGTGCATTGTTCTGGCTTGAGACCTAGAAAGCTTCCCACATACTGTGTAGTAAGATGCCGATAAGGGTGGGAAGGGGCCATTAGACTGTTGAAGTGAGTCCAGACCAATTGCTTAAGGTTGTCTTCATCAATAGTTTATTCTCCAGCATGATTTTTAAGTCTACAAATGAGGTTGCATTGACGTCTCTCTTTCACATAAGAATGAAAGAATTTGGTGTTGCAGTCAACTAGTTGCAGCCAATCAGTGTGGGCTTTCTATTTCCAGTCTGCTTCTTCACGGAGAAGAATGCGTTGTAGTTTCTCCTGGAGGTCAATACACAATAGTTCATTAGCAGTAGAAGGATTGACGGGAATTGCTACCTAAATATTGTTCAATTGGTGAATAATGCTATTCTTCTGGAGGTGATGGAGTCTCGTAATGTTGTCCTCCCATTTAGTGATGGCTGGACTGAATTTCCCCAGGGCCTCTGTGAAGGGAAGTGGACGGTCCCAATTAGAAGCAACTTGATTAGAGAAGTCATCGTGCAAGTTCCATCTAGATTTCGTTTTGAAGACTCGCTTTGTTTGGCCGCCCCCCGATCGACAAGAGACTAGTAGCACATTATGATATGAGAAGTAGCATGGAAGGATGGTGACGGTCGTCGATTGGTTGTAGTCTAGCCAGTCGCTATTCACTAGGAGTTTGTCCAGGCACTCGAAAATCTGACCCCTATGAAATGTGAACCATTGGCCTATTAAAGGGACCTCCACAAGACCAGTGGTTAACAAGGTTTTGTTGAAAGCAGAGCTTGCAGCGTGGTCAAAAAACCTACTTCCAACTTTCTCTGATGGAGAAAGAATGGTATTAAAATCACAATGACAGCCCAATCACTAGTGATTCTGTTGGCAATATTCAAGAGGTGATTCCAAAGCCACATGCGGTTTGTAGGATTCAGACTTCCATATACAAAGGTGATCATTGATTTGCTATTAACTTGACAGTGGATGAACTGCCTCTGGTTCAGAAGAATATCGACAGACGTGGTATGCTGGTCCCAGAGGATCCAGATACCACTAGAGAAGCCAATAGCTTCCACTATATGTGAGGATGAGAAGCCAATGGATCTAATTATCCCTTCATCCCACATTCTGCAGCATCTTGGCTCAACAATGGCCATGATTTTTAACCTACATTTTCTTTTCATATAGTGAAGGAATTGTATTTTCCTATCAGAGCAAGCTCCCTGTATATTCCAGCACATATAATTCATGGGTGACAGTGAGAAGTGATTCCGATCACAGCTTGTAATCTGACCGCTGAACCTGGGTCATCCTCTGAAATGGATACGATGACTTTGTCAGCAAATGTTGAGACGCTCGAACTGAGAGACGACGTGCCTCTGACACTTTTGCACTGTCTGGAGCATCACACGTCTTTCCTTTCTTCCTTATGCTGTCAGGGCTTCTAGGCACCGCTTGATAGACCACCCTTCTGTTTCTAAGTAGAACTCCACGTCTTGACGCACCCTCCCCATGATTGGTCGTGGATGCGCCAAAATCAAAGTTAAATTGAAAAGAAGAATCCTCATTGCTGGATTGTTCCCTCCCGATGGATGTGTCATCACTGATGAGGTTTACTGCAGTGTCGACAAGAGTACCAATGTTCTCAACCACCTTCTCCTTATTCCCAGAACTTGCATGTTTATCACCTTGATTCTTCTTGCGATTACTCCGATTGGTATATGTCTGCCAATCTCCTTCTGCTGAGCTTCCTGCCTCAGTGGAGGTTGGGAGACGATGTGCGTCTGGGGTGGCTCCTTCTCAGCAGATTTTTGTTGAGTGGTCGCTTGGCGGGGCAGACGTCTATCTGGCTTCCTGGCTTGCATTGTTGTGGAATAGGGAACGAGCAGTGGGGATGAAGTGTGAGTCTCAGAAGTCGCCATAGCATCATGAGGGAACCTGGCTTCCTCGTGTCCAATGCGACCGCATCGCACACACAGATTTGGGAGATTCTCATACTCGATCTTGAATATTTCTCCGTTTATAAATACAGCAGGAAACAAGGGCTTACGCGTATCAATTTCAATGGTGATCCGTGCGAACCTTCCCTTATTGCCCTGTGCGTGGTAGCATCTATCTTAATCATTTTCCCTACAAGATTGCCAATACCAGTGAGGAGTTGAGTCTCATAGAGGTGGATCAGTAGATCGGGAATTCTGGCCCACACGATGAGTTTGCGTGGAATTGGGTCAGACGGGCGGAAGTGTGGTGACCACGTTTGAATGGACAGATAGTTTCCGAACAGAGTCCAGGCACCACCTGTAAGGATTTTCACATAGTCATCATTGTTGAAGAGTTGCACCACATAATAACCATTATCAAGGTCTATTATGCGGAAATTATCGTGGATTCCCCATAATATGGTAATCTGATTGACCAGGGCCTAGAAGCCTAAGTTCAAGCCGATGGCTTTGATGACAATGGTGAGCCTCCATGGTTCCAGAAGTGGAGGAACATCCTCCTCTCTAATGGATATCGCCAGAATGAATCCTCTAACATCAATAACTACATCATAGGCTTTCACGAGGTTAGGGGAGATGATGGGGTAACCGTTCCTGGTCCCTGGGCCTGTGACACACTCCTTGTACATCTTCTTTGTGTTGAGCGGCACGGTAGGGTCCTTCTCTTTCCCGTTGAGCATCGTTGCATCTACCATACAGTCATGTACATCCAAAGAGTGGACTTCAGAGACTTCGTTGTTGTCTTTCTGTAAGATTTCATCTGTAGGATCCTCTATAGAACCGTCTGGAGGGGGGCGACCATGGCCAAACCCTCCTCTTCCCCCTCAGTTGCCTGATCCACCATTCGTCATTTGACACTAGGATATGGAAGTAGTTCTTCCTTTTTTTAATGTGTTGTTGTATAAATGAAGGATTAATAGAGGATACGGGTTTGCCATCCAACATGCTTTCTCTTTGCAAGATGTCATAGGAATATTTTTCTTGATGAAGGAACAATCCATAGTCATTTTCTTCAGTTTTGATTCCAAGAAAAATTGTAGTTTCATGAATTGCAAAGACATAATTCTCATTCCACATACTATATGAAATTGTCGACCAACTCAGATTTATTTATAATTATAAAGATATCATGAACATAGAATATGTGACATACAACTTTAGTCACATTTGAGAATGCAAACAATGATGAATAAGTTGAGCTAAGATTGAAAACCTAGTCCATGAAGATATTGACTTACACAATATTACTAGGCTCTTGGATCATGTTTTAGGCCACACGAGGTTATTTATCATACATACACACCCATGTGAGTCTCATCTTCAAAACCTATAGGTTAAGTTACATAAACATATGTATCTAAGGTTCCATTCAAGAAGGAATTTCTTACATCCAAATGCTTTAGGTGTCCTTTCTTAGAGTCATCAATAAATAGAAACTTCTTTGATGGTCATATATTTTATTATTGGACTAACAATCTCCATGTAATCAATACCTTCATCTTGATGAAATGAGATATCTCTAGACTTTAATATTTTAATTATGCCATCAACTTAGGCTTTGGTCTTGAAATCCATTCACAATCAAATACATTGTAATGAGGTTTTAGGTTTACAATACTCTTAGTTTCATTCTTAATTAGATTATCAAGTTTTGTTTGCACTGCTTCTGTCCATCCCTTTCCTTGTATAACTACCTTTATGCTTATTGGAGTTGTAGGGAAATCCATCATAGTTAAAGATTATATAGGATATGGTTTCATAATTCTACGTTTTCCTCAAGTCAACATAGTGTCGTTGCTAGGTTGTTGTATATGACATCATGTTGGAGATCACTAGTAATTAGTTCATTAGGCTAATTAGACAGATTGAGTTGTGATGTTGTATACGCTGATAATTGAGAATTTAGGAATAATATGGATTGATCATCTAAAACAAAAATTCTTTCCTTGTCTTGAGAATAAGTATCATATACAAATCTTTATTTAGTGTAGAGATTGTTGCAGCTATATTTTTTGTTTGCATTATCATAATAGACTGAGTTACATGTCTTTCAATAGTGTACTTACTACATGAAATGAATTCAGCATGACATTGGGTGAGCTCATCATTCAGATTACTTTAATTAAAGATATTATTCCTTGTATCAACATGGTAATTCTTTCTTTGAGTGTCATCAGTTAAATTTAATAGATTCATATCATCAACTACACTGAGAGATAATGAAACTTCAGTACTATTTTTTCATGTACTATTCTTTAAAGGTAAAAAGATTTCATTGAAAACAACATTCTTGGACAGATAAACATATTTTGTTGAGGGGTGAAGACACTTGTATCCACTACATTCATTGTTATATCAAATTATAACACAAGTAAAAGACATGATATCAAGTTAATTGGAAGTGTATTATCTTGAGTATGGAAACATAAGGAACCATATACTCTCATATGGGTGAATGAATATTTTTCCTTGTGAAACAATTCATGTGGTTACTTATATGTGGACCATATATTTAGAATACAGTTAATCAAATAATTGGATGTTGAGAATGCATCAGTCCACATTGACCATAATGAACAGAACCAATTCAACAATATATACTCTAATTTATTGAAGGTGAAATGCAACTATGTCAGCTATAAGCATTACTCAAAAATTCATAGTAAAGAAAACTATATGTAGATTTCATAGGGTCCTTACCCTATACACCATAGTAGATTCCATGAAATGGTCTAATACAATGTATGAGTTTATGATAGACAATTAACCATATACTCTTAATTCACTCATATCTACTATATATCGATACAATAAGATAGATAGTCAATGCTCTTTCATTCATTAATTGGTGAACAATAATATTATTTTGGTGACTAAGGTTTTTGTTCCATATTCCACCTAATGACTTAATATTGCATCGATTTAAGAAGATAGTCGTATTTATACAATCATTCTTACATGAAAGAAATGTATCTAGAGTTTACATGTCCCATGGATAATATTATGTGGTTCCTTTTGTTCTTAACACATACAACAACAATGATTCATAAAACACAAAAGGGAAATGAGGATGTTAGTAATGAAATAGATCATAGTCTCCTTTTCATCTCAGAAACAATAAGAATTTTCTTAAAGGAACAATACTAATATTTCCTATGAGTCCTTCTAAAGCATATGTAATTGAAGTGAAGTTTAAATCCCAATCATAATGAAGTTCCCTTCTCTATAGACTCTCAGATCAGAAAGGTTATTTGTGGTTTGAACAACATGGTATGTTGCATCGATGTGCTAGTTTCTAAAGTTAGCTTAATTGATAGTGAGAGTAGCAAGAGCATTTATGGTGATGTCAATTAGATTCATAGATGCAATAGTGCTATAAAATGCATTATCATATCTAAGACAATAGTTACGGGAATCATGACCAAAATTTGCACATATCCAACACTAAAGCCGAGTCATAATCGATTTTTCGTGGTGGTTCTTATTTACACCATCATTCACTGGCTGGCATGCAAAAAACCACTTCCGTGTGAATTTAATTATGATACATTCTCAACTAATCGACTTCCTATTATGCCTTGTACATAGGTACCACTCTAACTTCTTCCATTGTCTCTATTGCTAGATGTATCTCTATTTCCATTTTTATTTTTATTATAGTTTTTTCTAGTTGTCATATACCTGATTTAGGTTACTTTCTATACTATTCCTTTTACTATAGAATATCATACATTGTGTAGGATTTTTTTGTGAGGGTTTTGTTGTCACAAATTCTTGATGTAAAAAGATAATATTAGTATGTAAGGAAATACGTGGATTCACAATAAACATAATGAATCCTTCATAATCAAGATATTCTAATCCATTAAGCAAGGACAACCCCTTCTCTTGATCAATAACAACATATCTTATGGAATTCAATTGATCACAAATGGTTTTCAAAATTTTCAAAGATAGCCATAAAGAGTATTTTCTTTTAGAAAATTTAAACCTAAAACTTTCACAAAATGCTTTACATTGAGTAGAGTCGATAAATTGTTTTTTGAAAATATACCATTACTATACAAACATTCTACATTGATCATCTCTCCCACGACATATTTGGCTAGATAACCTAATATCCAACCTCCATGAAGATAGTCAATTTGCATCCAATCCTTATGCATAGGGTTCATATCTAGGATTTCACATCTATCTTGAATCAGAAAAGGTGATGAACTTCAATTCCTTCAAGAAACCCTTCTAAACAACAAGATTCGACATGTGTGGAAACTTAAGACCCACAATACGATGTTATTCAGATTTTGTTTGATCTAAAAGAAATTTGAGACATTTAACCCCACATGATATAGATACATAGTATCTAGTTGAATAAGATACAACAAAATATTCAAAAGAAATGATTCGATACCACAAATATGTACAAAGATTAGAAACTTATGGTAAGAAGTAGAAATGTGGATGAGAAGTTCCATATGTAGATGATGATCTAAAATTCTCTAGAGGTATGAATAGAAATTGGAACAAATATATTGAATTGAAGATTCGTTATTGAAGCTTACATGAGAATATATTGATCCTATTTATTAATCATAGATATAAGATAAGAATTGGATACATGGAATTGTCTAGATCTCTTCTTTATTTTGGATATAATATCACTCACCATCTTAGTGAAGTCAGTGAAGATGGCTCATTTCCATTGAGAAGATCAAGTAGATTATGATGATGACAATCGAGCAACATGAGAGGAAGGTAAGTGAATCTTAGAGAAGATGATATGAGCCTCAAGATGTTTATGTGATGGTTTTGGAAGAAGGAACTTCAACTTACACCATAGTTGTAGTCTCTCTCTCATTGTTTCCTTCAATAATGGTTTCCCATAAGCCTCCACATTGATATGGTTCCTCAATAAAGTCACACTTGTTAGAGTTAGTCTCCATATACTCTACCTATCCTCAATAATTGAATGTTTTGTTCATATTTTAGTTCATGTTTTATTCCTTTGTAATTCATGCATGTTGACCTTTGGTCTATTGGGTTATTCTTTCTTAAATACCATAATTCATACAAACATGTAATCATCAAAGCATAAATATACTAGTATCTTTGAAAAAATGAGTTTTTCTTTGGTTCCCTCTCTTCATGATCAAATATCATATCAAGATCCTCAACAACTCTTTAATGGACGATCTAAAGGATTGTTGATTATGGTTTCTCCAAGCATGTGACTAGTGAGATGATCCGCTTCAATACCTTTACAATAAGAAAAGGAGGTTCAGTGACTTGTGGGGATGACAAGAAAGGTATAGTGGTAGGTGAGGGTATTGTATATGATTCTCTATGCATAAAGAATGTTCTTCTTGTGGATGGCCTACACCATAATTTTATTAGTGTTAGTCAACTTTGTGATAATGGATTCCTTGTTATCTTTACCTCTCTAGAATGCTTGCTTCCTGATTCCCACACATACAATATCATATATAAGGCAACTAGAATTGTAAATCCATGTAATATTGTTCTTATCTTTCTTAAACATATTCTTGGTAAATTTCTAGTTATTGATACGAGTGATATATCTTTGTGGCACCGTAGGCTTGGTCATGTAAATATTCTTCAATTAAAGAAGTTGAGAAAAAAAGGATTGGTCAAAGGGATACCTAAATCAGACTTTGAGAAGGATGAGTAATGCCAACCTTATACACACAGAAAAGAAAACCAAGTCCTTTTATATATTCAAAGGAGTCCTTAGAATCAATAGAGCTCTTGAGATTCTTCACATTAATCTATTTGGACCTATGAGAGCTCAAACGCTTCGTGGTAGCAAGTATTGCCTAGTGATTGTCAATGATTTCTCGCTCTTTACTTGGATTTTCTTCTTGATTTCAAAGATTTTTAACCTTGATGTTTTCTCCACTTTTTTCAAATGAACTGAAAATGGGTCTTCTTTTCAAATTGTCTCTATCTGTGGTGACCATGGGGGAGGATTTGAGAATGAATTGTTTGCAGTGTTTAAGAAAAACCTGGCAACATGCATAACTTTTCTTTTTCCCGTACACCTCAACAAAACGAGGTAGTAGAGAGGAAGAATAGGTCATTATAGGAGATGCCTAGGACAATGCTGTTGGAGTATGACACTCAAAAAGTTTTGGATCGAATTCATTAGCACCATTATTTTTGTTCAAAACTTGGTTTTCACACATCCTTTTCTTAAGAGAAAACCTATGGGTTATGGTGCAGTAGAAAGCCTTCTATTATCTTGTTTCATATCTTTGATTGTGTATTCAATAATTTGAACACCAAAGTTTCTCTCAGTAAATTTGATGTGAAATCTTACAATGATTTCTTTTTGGTATATAACACTACTTGTAACACGCGGGCCGACTTCCCAAGGCTCTCGTAGAGTTTCACAAATGACGACTGGCCTCAAAGACCACCACTAGCCTTAACTGTGCACTTTGTCCTCACTCATGTGCAATTCGGGGTCAACTTCCGGACTGGTTACCATCCTAGTACTACTCCAAGTCAAGCACGCTTAACTATGGAGTTCTTTAGTGGTGGGATCCCAAAAAAGGAGGTGCAACTTGGTGATATGTGTAGTCAAATCATTCCTTTTAAGATCATTTTATCCAAGGCCTAAAATCTTGAGTCGTTACAATCTCACCCACTTAGACACTTGACATCCTCATCATGGCTCAACTATATGGCCTCATAATTTTCCCCATTTCAGTGTAGATGCAAATGTCCCATGTACACTCAGCTCCCAATCACGACTTCCAATGCAAGGGTGGCTCCATCAACTTGGATAACCCTTTCCAACATGCTTGGACACTACCAGTGATTGGGCATCTCCATCAACTCAGATAGCCCTTTCCAACAAGCATGGACCGCACAACTCAAAGACTGTCATGCCACAGGCCCATGTGGCCCCCACCTACTATAGTGGAACTGGCTCTGATACTATTTGCAACACCTGGGCCCACTGCCCAAGGCTCTAGTAAAGTTTCAGGAATGACGACGGGCACCAAATACCACCACTATCCTTAGTTGCGCACTTTGTCCTCACTCACGCGCATGTCGAGGTCAACTTCGTGACTGATCACCCATTCTCGTACTACTCCAATCCAAGCATGCTTAACTATGGAGTTCTTTAGTGATGGGATCCAAGAAAAGGAGGTGCACCTTGGTGATATGGGTAGTCCAATCATTCCTTTTAAGATCATTTTATCCAAGTCCTCAAATCTTGGGACGTTACACTACTAGTAGATCTTGTAGTATGTTTAACATTGAACTGTCTAAAATACAAGAATCTATCAATGTATTTTTATTAAGACTAACCACTTTATTTCCAAGAATGTTATGAATGATGATGCTTTAAATGAAGTGATTCTTTGATTAAAAGGACTAGACATAAACAAAGGAATAGAGGTTGATTAAGTTGAAGACTCAAAAGAAGATGAAAAGAAGGATCCTACTCATCGCTTTGTAAGAGATCATCAAAAAGAGCTCAGCATTGGCAACCCCTTTGAAAAGATGAAGATGCAGGAAAGACAAAGTGATAAAAAGATCAATGGAACAAAGTGGGTCTACATGAACAAGCTTGATGAAAGTGGTAAGGTGTTAAGGAACAAGGCAAGGTGAGTAGCTCAAGGTTACAAATAATAGGAAGGAATTGATTTTGATGAAACCTATGTTCCTATTGCTAGACTTGAATACATTTGAATGCTACTTGCCTTTGCTAGTTATAAAAACCTTTTTCTTTACCAAATGGATTTGAAAGTGATCTTTTGAATGGAGAAATAGAGGAGAAATGTCTATGTGGCCCAACCTACTCTATTTGAATATGACAAGCCTGCTAACTATGTTTATCTATTATAAATGGCTCTTTATGAACTCAAACCAACCCGTAGAGCTTGGTATGAGAAATTAATAAATTTTAAAAACGGTAATGGATTTGTCATGGGAAAAGTTGACTCTACTCTCTTTGTAAAACACACTTCTAATAATTTATTAATCATTCAAAATGTTGATTATATCATTTTTTATGGAATTAATTTGGATCTCTGCAAGGAGTTTAGTTCTATCATGCAGAGTGAATTTGAAATGATCATGATGGGGGAGATCACATGCTTTCGTGCCTTCCATATCAAGAAAACAAAGTATGGAAACTTCATCAAGAAAAGCAAGTACACTAATGAACTCTTGAAGAACTTTGGGATGTAGAACAGATAGACAATGGATAGTCCTATGTCCAACACCACCAAACCTAACAAGGATGAAAAAGGTGAAAAGGTAGATGACAAGCTCTATAGCAGTATGATTGGTAGCTTACTATATCAAACTACCTATATAGTGGATACCATGTTTAATGTTTGCTTATGTGCTATGTTTCAATCAAGCCCTATAAAATCTCATCTTGTATCTATTAAGAGGATTTTAAGGTACCTAGCCAAAATCAAAAACTTTGGTCTATACTATTGTCATGGAATCATTTTTACCCCGATCCCAATCCCACTACCTAGATAGTGGTAAAGGGATTTAAGTACCCATTCATAGGTGACCCAAATGGTAAGAATGTGTCACGGAACCGTTTTTACCCCAATCCCAATCCCACTACCTAGACAGCAGAAAAAGGATTGAAGCACCCGTCCCTGAGTGGCCCAATAGGATCAATCACACTAGCATATACAATAAGAAATAAATAACTCAAAAACCGGATAATTAAAGAACAAACTAACCCAATATGGAGATATATCTGATTTATCTTTGTCATCAGAGTGTATAGTGCGAAAGCGATCATATTCAGTATTCCATTTGTATTGCCTAAAATCAAGAAAATCAAGACACAATCATGCAATTGCACGATATGCTATCAAAATCAAGTAAACACTTTATAAAAAAATAAGTATACTTGGCAGGACTTATATTCCAAAGAATAACAAGCAATTTGAAAAACCAACATTTATTCAGCAAGTTTTTCAAGCAATTCAACTTTTATTACGAGTTCCCATTATGCTGTAATTCGAGAAGCATGATTATATATTTTGTGGACTTTATTACCCCAACGCGATGGGGAAGGTCACTAGGCTCCTTCTCACCATAGGAACATAGGAAGCCAATGTACAAGTCCCACCTCCAATTGAGGGGGTTGGTGTACTCAATATCAACATTATCAACATTATCAATACCATCATCATTATCAATATAAGGGTAGTCATAATGGGCATGAAATTTATGTTTTCATGTTTTTTTAAATATAGTATAGAAAAACAGAAGACTAATCATAAGAACAGTATCTCATCCAAGTAAATAGCCAAGCATACAGTCAAGAGTTACATAAAAGTATCTTCAATACAATCAAGGAGGAGTTATATAATAGCGTACCTTTCTAAATGAGTATTTGGAGAATACATCCAAAGAAAGAGTAAATCAACTCCTTGAGTCAGATCCTAGATCAAAATATTAGATCAAGGGTCAAGATCATAGTTTTAAAAAGATCATTCTTCACTATTCGAGATTAGGGTTACATTTTCCTATTTCTACCTTAGAGTTAGGTCATCAACAATATTTCCAAATGTCTAACATTTATTCAAGTATCAAGCATGTTTCATGAATGGATGACCTACCAAGGTATATTTAGGAACACATGCCAACCCAAATTATTATTATCATCATTCAAATCTCTAGATCATTTTCATGATACTTAGTAAAATTGGAATTTCAAGATTAGATTGACGAGTCAAAAATATATCAAGGGTTTTGCAAGATTAAGATCAATATCAAGATTACTCATTATTCATAAATATTATAATCAAGATTGAATCAAGTAAATGGATCTACGTTACTAATGATTTATTTTCAAGAGTAGATGATTCAAATAGACTGGATCTAGGTTACAAGGTATCATCAGAGTCCAAATCTAGGGTTTTCAACATTTAGTCAAGATTAACCACAAATAGAGTTATTTAGACTAATTACATAAGCAAGAGATCATGATTTAGGTGTATCCGTGAGAATGTTTAGAATCAGGCTTCATAAGTATTTTTAAATGATTCATTGGTTTTTTCTGATCAAGATTGACTATTTGATCATCATTTTAGGAGTTCGAATGCATTTTCTATGATTATAACGAGATCTGGCATTTTAATTGAATTTTTGAGTAGAGAGGGGAATATAATACCTTAAAAAGGAAAACCAAGGCC
Source organism: Alisma plantago-aquatica (assembly GCA_963693085.1). Classification (NCBI taxonomy): domain Eukaryota; kingdom Viridiplantae; phylum Streptophyta; class Magnoliopsida; order Alismatales; family Alismataceae; genus Alisma; species Alisma plantago-aquatica. The sequence continues at coordinate 1,389,159,639 of OY856410.1, read as the reverse complement.
ATTGGATTCAAAATTGGATGGACACGATCGCATCATGTAGCTCTTTGGTCCAATTGATAAGTGGACTCGGTTCACTGGCTAAAATGGCTGGTTCACACTTGATTTCTTGGTTCTGACCTTGGCTCAATTGAGTATTGGACTGGGCCTCCCCCTTCCTGGACCAGCTGGTCTGGGACCTCTCTTCCACACGCAGGAGCTCAGCCATGAGGCTAGAAGCCAGGTGGAGCACTTCACTGGTGTAAAGGAGGTTTGGGAGCAAGAGTCATTGGTAGAGGCAGTGGGAGTTCCATCCGAGATCACCGGGATCCTGTGAACATGGTGGATGCCTCTATTAGTGGGCATATGCGCTGAGGCAAGATACCTGAAAACTACAGTGCAGTGGCACTGCTCAGGAAAAGAGGAGAAATTGGGGGTAAAAACATGTGCGAGAGGGCACGAGAGTAGGGGTTTTCATGCAGTTGGAGTTTCCGAGCTCGGGCAGCCATTTTATAGCGTTGAAGGGGTGGGTTTTAGGGTTTCAAAGTCCATAGAATCCATGGCGGCGGCTGTGAGCACAAGCTCTCAGTTGTTCTTGAAATGAATGGATTCAAGGGGAAAGGGTCATTTTAGTTCGGAATGGCGGGGGAAACATTCATGTTCTTTTGATTTTTGAAATGGGTCAAAAATGAGCGAAAAGGGTGTGTCGATCCCCTTAGTCTCCTCCCTGCTGATTGTGGGAAGTGGGAGATGACCTCCTAACCACTGGATCGGGCCATGATCTGTGGCTCACCGATCCAAAGGCTGAGTTTCATCCCTTTCCTTAGCCATCATATTGCTGACTAGGAAAAGATCAGAAAAGGCCAATAAAAAGGGTTTTTGAGCACAGAACTTTCAAAAATCATAGTAAATAGTAGGAATGTCCAAATGACATGATATTTGGATCATAGCTTCACAAAAATGTGGAGAATATTTAGAAAAAGTTTGAGAACCATATAATGAATTTTTATGGATCAATTTGTTTATTTGTATAAAGTGATGAATTAATCAAATATAAGGTGTTATAATGTGTATAAAGTTCACATTGTTCACCATATTTTGTATTTGAGTCTCAACTTTGATTATGTAGACAATAAAAATGAATTAGGACCATAAGTGAGTATAATGAGGACAAAATTGGATTTAATTCAAACTTATGCAAAATATCACTTTGTCACATCCTTCCTCCTTAAAAATGAATTTTGTCCCCAAAATTCAAAAACATCCTCAAAGATTGGGATTATTCAACCTAAGTCATTTCCTCAAATATTGGGGTATCCTCAATTATAAAAACAAAATCATGTCTAAAAATTTCAAGTAATCCGATAATCATAATTGAATTTCCATGTTCCATATCATAACCAAAATTGGTATTACTATCATTTATCATCGAGCAATTTAGTATCAAGGTCGATGCATATATTGTCCAAAATCAGCATATGAGTCACAAATATGGAGATAATAATATTGATCACAAATTTGGAGAGATCATATTTTAGGTCAAACAAATAGAGTTCAAGTGTACAAGGTGACTTTCAGTCCCAATATCTCAGGGTCTTAGACTCTCAATTGGCCAAGGTGGGGTTAGACATCCATGATTTGAGATTTTATATTTCAACATTTCAAGACCACATCATAATTTCAATATCATGATTTTCAGGCTCAAAATCACTGGGAGGTCCCACCCTAGACCTAATGAGAGCTAAACCCTAAGTCTTAACTCGAGAAGTCAAAATAGTCATCATTTCAAAATTTGGGATTTTGAAGTCATTAGTCATATAGCTCAAGGTCCAAATAGTGTGATCATAGGATTTGTATCATTATTGAGATTGATAATCATGAGTCACAAGTCCATTAATCAATATTAAGAGTCGAGATTTTAAGCATCAAAAGTCATAGATCCAGAATTTTGAAGCTAGAGTTTAGATCCTATTTAGACCTTAGGGGAGATCACTCATCTATATTCAATTTTTACCAACAATATTCAAGCAATATTTGATCAACATGTCAAGATTTCATTATCATAGTTTCCAAGGTTGATGAATGATCTAGACCTAGGTCTATCTAGGAAGTCAACCTCAAGATATAGTCAATATTTCCATTTATCAAATCAATATTCAAGATCGAGTATCAACCATGGGTTTAACCTATTAGGCTTAGGTCAGCCAGTCCAAATAGGGTGGAAGGGAATACCTTTTCAAACTCTAAATAATCAATAGGGTGAAAACTTAGAGGTAGTCGTAATGGGGATGTGACCAAGGTTAGGGGAGTCATGAGTCAACTACCACCCTAATCTGGAACATTACCAACATTAGTCATTATCAATTGAGATTATTCAAATAGGGAGGGTATCTATGACTAAATCGTATATATCAAGGTCATAAGATCAAAATTCAAGATAATAGGTCAATAATGTCAAGATTTGCAATTCTTTTCTTTCATGATCAAGGTAGTGATACAGTTTGGAAATCGAGGATTTGAATTTGACATTCAAGGAATTAGAGCATAATAGTGCAAAATCTAGGTCCATAATCATCATATCAAAATCGAGATTGCAAAATGCATCAATAGTCAATAGAAAAAATGATTTTGCATCATAGTCTTATATCATTATTTTGTGAGTCTAAGACTTAGTCATTTGATAGCATGGTCAAGGTGTGTATAAAATATGATATGAGTTTTCTTAATTATGTTTGAGGTTTAATCAACAATAGGGCAACATGGGCTTAATCAAATAGGGACCTTATAAAAAAATAAGGTATAAGGTATAAGTCATTCTTATTTTCCCAAATCAAGATTTACCTCAACATAGGAAGCATATAGTCAAGTTTTAGCTAATTGGAGTGTTCATGATATTAGGGATCATACATGAGTATTTGGTTTAAAAATTAATTTGATCAAAATCGAGTTTTCAAATTCTAATTAGATCGTGGTATCAACTTTCAAGATTTAGCGATATTCATTTTTCCCATGCATAAGCTACCCATAATCGAGACATCATGTGGTAAAGGTCACAAGAAAGGACCACATGAGGAGATGAGAAGACTACCTAATCTTCATCTATATGGGTGGCTTAGGATTGTCCTTAAATAAGAGATGATATGCTAGAAGACTCTCTAGGGTTTCACAAGAGAACCTTTAGATCCAGTTTTGGATAAATTAATGCCAGGTAGAGTGGGGATCTCAGCCACCGGGAAGACGAATAGGAGAAATTATGTCAGGACCTCGAGCCTAGACACCTCAATTTTCACCATTATGGACTATAGGGTTTCTTGGGTGTAAGAGACTTGAGAAATTATTTACTTAAAGTATATGGGAGTGTGTAAGCTCTGATACCAACTGTCATGGGACCGTTCTTACCCCAATCCCAATCCCACTGCCTAGACAGTAAAAAAAGGATTCAAGCGCCCATCCCTGAGTGGCCCAATAGGATCAATCACACTAGCATATAAAATAAGAAATAAATAACTCAAAAACTAGATAATTAAAGAACAAACTAACCCAATATGGAGATATATCTGATTTATCTTTGTCATCAGAGTGTATAGTACGGAAGCGATCATATTCAGTATTCCATTTGTATTGCCTAAAATCAAGAAAATCAAGACACAATCATGCAATTGCACGGTACGCTATCAAAATCAAGTAAACACTTTATAAAAAAAATAAGTATACTTGGCAGGACTTATATTCAAAAGAATAACAAGCAATTTGCAAAACCAACATTTATTTAACAAGTTTTTCAAGCAATTCAACTTTTATTATGAGTTTCCATTATGTTGTAATTCGAGAAGCATGCTTATATATTTTGTGGACTCTATTACCCCAACGCGATGGGGAAGGTCACTAGGCTCCTTCTCACCATAGGAACATAGGAAGCCAATGTACAAGTCCCATCTCCAACTGAGGGGGTTGTTGTACTCAATATCAACATTATCAACATTATCAATACCATCATCATTATCAATATACAAGCAGTCATAATGGACATGCAATTTATGTTTTCATGTTTTTCAAAATATAGTATAGAAAAATAGAAGACTAATCATAGGAACAGTAGCTCATCCAAGTAAATAGCCAAGCATACGTTTAAGAGATACATAAAAGTATCTTCAATACAATCATGGAGGAGTTATATAATAGCGTACCTTTCTAAATGAGTATTTGGAGCATAGATCCTAAGAAAGAGTAAATCAACCCCTTGAGTTAGATCCTAGATCAAAATATTGGATCAAGGGTCAAGATCATAGTTTTAAAAAGATCATGCTTCACTATTCGAGATTAGAGTTACCCTTTCCTATTTCTACCTTAGGGTTAGGTCATCAACAATATTTCCAAATGTCTAACATTTATTCAAGTATCAAGCATGTTTCATGAATGGATGACCTACCTAGGTATATTTAGGAACACATGTCAACCCTAATTATTATTATCATCATTCAAATCTCTAGATTATTTTCATGATACTTAGTATAATTGGAATTTCAAGATTAGATTGATGAGTCAAAAATATATCAAGGGTTTTGCAAGATTAAGATCAATATCAAGATTACTCATTATTCATAAAGATTATAATCAAGATTGAATCAAGTAAATGGATCTAGGTTACTAATGATTTATTTTCAAGAGTAGATGATTCAAATAGACTGGATCTAGGTTACAAGGTATCATCAGAGTCCAGATCTAGGGTTTTCAACATTTGGTCAAGATTAACCACAAATAGAGTTATTTAGACCAATTACATAAACAAGAGACAAAGATTTAGGATTATCCATGAGAATAGTTTAGAATCAGGCTTCATAAGTATTTTTAAACGATTCACTGGATTTTTCTGATCAAGATTGACTATTTGATCAACATTTTTGGAGTTTGGATGCATTTTCTATGATTAAAATGAGATCTGGCATTTTAATTGAATTTTCGAGCAGAGAGGGGAATATAATACCTTAAAAAGGAAAAACCAAGGCCATCGGATACAAAATTGGATGGGCACAATCGCATCATGTGGATCTCTGGTCCAATGGATAAGTGGACTTGGTTCACTGGCTAAAATGGCCGGTTCACACTTGATTTCTTTGTTCTGACCTTGGTTCAATTGAGTATTGGACTTGGCCTCCCCCTTCCTGGACCGGCCGGTCTGGGACCTCTCTTCCACACGCAGGAGCTCACTCATGAGGCCAGAATCCAGACGGAGAACTTCGCCAGAGTAAAGGAGGTTTGGGAGAAATATTCATTGGCAGAGGCAGTGGGAGTGCCATCTGAGATCACTGGGATCATGTGAACATGGTGGATGCCTCTATTGGTGGGCATATGCGTCGAGGCAAGATGCCCAAAAACTATTGTAATATCCCCGACCTCGGTTATGCTTTAACCCTAGGTGTTTTAATAAAGAAAGATGATTATATGATTAATCTCATCTTGTGAAAATTAATTAGGGCTCATGCGGAACTTATGTTTAAATATTGGTCCTGTTTGAACAATGTTGAAGCAATGTTTGCTTATTTTGGACTAAAGTGAAAATTACCCAAGTTAAGGGGATAACTTACAAATGTTACATAATAATATGTTCCTCTGATGTTGAGACAACATAAGAATGAATATTATGTAGTGGTATTGTTTCCACAATCCTGGACGCTAAGATAGAGCGTGTTGGACAATGTTTGTGCATTAAAACCTAGTTTTGGTGTAAAGTGCAAATTTACCCAAAAGATAAGGTTCAATATGCAAATTACCACTTCAATAAGGTCCCTAATGTTTCTTGGCATCATGTAGAGCAAAGTAAATGAGAGGGGCGCCTCATTTGAATTAAGTTGGAGGAGAGAGAATCTTGATATTAAAATAATCAAGATTTAATCCTAATTGAAACCCTAATTCAATTTAGGACAAAAATGAATGTATTAATTAAAGGGCTTTCAACCAAAATTAAAATGGTTGAGTTCAGATATGTATGGTCGTCTTTGTGCTTTGCAAGAGCCACGAAATATCTCAATGAGGTGGAATTTCCACTCACCTTATTATAAGGAAAAGAAATATCCACTAAGTCATGGATATTAATATAAAAAGGGTTAAGGTGCTTATTTTGCTTTTCTTTAAAAGGTGGATAATTAAAGGGAATAAGAGGCCAAGAAGATAGACTCGTCTCTAAGGAAGGAGAGGGGTCAAGTGGCAAGGGAATGGAGGGGATAATTCCTTATTTCTCTCTCCTAATTGAATTTTCTAATAAAATTCACATATAAGCTCATTTATCCATAGAATGAAAGCGAATTTCATATTTACTTCCACCCCTTGCTTGAAAATGACCTTGGGAGCTTGTGAGCAAGACAACAACGACCCCCAACCTGTTGGTAAGTCCTTGACCTTCGTTCTCCTTGATTCCATAGTGGAAATCGAAAATAAATTATGGATTTCTTCTTAATTCGATCTCCTCTTCAACCCTAGCCAAACTTTTCAGCCAAAAGCTTGAGGACGAGCCTAAGGGGAGTTGCAAAAGCTTCATCCACCATTGTTGGTGTGAGCTTGGAGCTTTGGAGCTCAATTGGAGGCGGGTTTTATAACTTTAAACCCTAACTTTGTAATTGCATTCAATTCCCCATCAAATAATGATCATTTCTCTATTTGCAAATATTGATTTGGTTGATTGATGCAATCTCCATGGAAATCACAACAGGTTTTGTGGGTCTAGAGTTTGATGATGATTATATCATCATAATCACACACCTCCCCAAATATCTAAACCAAACTGTTTCAATTAAATGTCCAAATGATTTCACAAACCGTTTGGGAGCAAACGGTTTCAAACCGTTTGGGATGAAACGGTTTTACTAAACCGCATAGAAGCAACCGCATAGAAGCAAACGGTTTAAGACCATTTGGTGATGTTGACCAGGGTTCACCATTTGGGGATTTGTTCATAATGATCTAGGTTAATGAACCATCAATTATTATTGATTAACTCCAATTGGTTCATGAGTTGAAGGTCCATCAATCACCTAAATGCTAATCAGGTTGAGTGCTTATTTCATAAGTGATTGAGTTTGAAACTTGGGTTGATTGACCCAAACGGTTTCAAAATCGTTTGGGAATCACCCAAACGGTCTCAAGACCGTTTGGAGGTCTAGGTTTGAGTATGGTTAGGTATTTGAAGATTCAAACATATGGTATAAACCCTAATCGGCTAAGTGCTAACTTTGCAATTGAATGAGTTGATGCTTTGGGTTGATTGACCCAAACGGTTTCAAAACCATTTGGGGATCACCCAAACGGTCTCAAGACCGTTTGGGGATCACCCAAGACCGTTTGGAGGTCTAGGGTTAGCTATGATCAAGTGTTTGAAGGTCCAAAGATACCAAATTGAAATACAATCAAGGGCTGATTTGGTGACCAATCCTAGGATCCAAACTCTAATTGAATGACATGGTTAATGATGATATGATGGGAAAACGGTCTCAAGACCATTTGGAGGTCATCCAAATGATCCCAAGACCGTTTGGGGTCACCCAAGACCGTTTGGAGGTCTAGGGTTGACTATGGTTAGGGGTTTGAAGATCTAAAGGTACTAAGTTGAAGTGCAATCAAATGTTGATTAGGTGATCAATCCAATGATCCAAACTTTGATTGATTGACTTGGATTTTGATTTTGACATGGGCAAACGGTCTCAAGACCGTTTGGAGGTCATCCAAACAACCTCAAGACCGTTTGGGGTCAGGTCATGTCCAATTTGGATGGTGGTCCAATAGTTTTAAACTAACTAGTTTCACATTGGTTAATGTTGAAGGATCATCAATTCCAAACCCTAATCCAATTGATTCAAACCCTAAGTGATGATCAATTGAGGGTCAATTGAGAGTCAAATCAGTTGAAGGTTGACCTAATTAACTCAATTGAAGTATGGTGATAGGTTCAATTGATGATTGCTTACATGAATTCAATGGTTGAAGGATTCAACATTGGAAACCCTAATTTAATTGGAGTGGTTGAGACCCTTTTTGGTCCTTGCGGTTTTGAGGGGGTTTGGACCAAACGGTCTTAAGACCGTTTGGGACCAAACGATCCCAAACTGTTTCGGTGCATGCAGTTTCAAAAAGAAACTTTGGCAAACGGTCTTCACCACCTACTTTACTAAACGGTTTTGAGTATTCAACCAAGACTGTTTGAGGTCTGATTGGTCAAGACCATTTGAGGTCTAAGTGACCAAGATCATTTGGAAAGTAATTAATCAAATTGTATGAACACATAAAGTGAATAAAGGTCAATGGTTTAAGTGGTCAATTACATGATGTAAATCAATGGTGTTTATAATAATGGTACCTTTAATGAGATAGGGTGATTAGTACCCTTCAAGTAGCTAAGCCCTAATGATCATACTGATAATGACATAAACCATGATGTCAATTCTTCTTCAAGATTGAGTTGGCTTAGCTTAATCAAGGCTGAAGCAAACATCATCTTGTAGAAGATGAAAGAGAAGATATCCTACATGATTTATAATCAAGCAGTAGACTTCCTATATAAATGAATGTTTAATTAGGGTATGATCCTTCATAGTGAGATCATGAAACCCTAATTATGAGGGTTAATGAATCATAACCCTAACTGAGAATATTAATGGAAGTAATCTTACTAAATGATAATGGTATGATCTTAATTCATAGTGATGGTATGATAAACCCTAATTCAGGGTACTTTGATGATCACTCCTACTTGGGGTGAATAGTAAACCCTAATCTAGGGTGATGTGATATGAATAGTAAATGCTAATCAAGGGTGATGTGATATGAATAGTAAATCCTAATCTAGGGTGATGTGATATGAATAGTAAATCCTAATCTAGGGTGATATGATGTGAATAGTAAACCCTAATTGTGGGTTATGGAATAAGAAACCCTAATGGAGGGTGATGACATGAGAAACCCTAGTTGGAGCTGATGTCATGAGAAACCCTAATTGGGATGAACAATAAGTCTAATTCTGGTTTATTGAATATGAAACCCTAGTTTTAAGTGATGTTATGTGTAACCCTGATATTATGATATGGTGTAAGACTCAATTCAAGGTGATGTCATGTGATGATATATGAAACCCTAGAGATGGTTTAATAGCCAGTACACCAAAGAGAGGTGTGGCTAAAATAATTAAATAAGATGAATATGTTATAGACATGAAGGATAGGGTTGATGAACCATGTGAATGATAAGGTGGTGATTTTAATGAATAAGGATCTAAGAGACAAGATGATGCCTAGATCCTTGTACAACCATCTCTATACATGAGTAATAGCCTATACACCTTACAATGATGAGGACATGAAACTTTTAGGAATGATGTATGCTATACTAAATAATGATGTGAATAACATCCTAAGAGTTGAAATACCTAAAATAGTTGATAATGGTTTATCTTATATCAACAATGTCTATCATTTGGATAAGTCCATATCATCAAAGACAATTGGACAATTCTAATGTGTGACCCATGAACCATATGATGAAAGTAACAAGTTAGTGGATAAAGTATTAAGAGGGAAATACCTTAATACAAAGTTAGTTGATTAACTTAAGAATATGGAAATGAACAGAAAGTGATACATTCAGATATGATAGATATCACATTTTGCATTTCATTGTAGACTTATCTTGATGAACCTCTAATCCAATACTCTTGGTTAAGAAACACATGAAATGTGTGATATGCAATCGTTACAATAAAGATGTGGTGAACTCAATGTACTTTGATAAATGTTGACCAATATACCTTGAGAATGGGGTAAGCTAATCAATGAGTATAATGTAATTATATCATGACAAGGATGAGAAATGAACTCATGCTTTGAATTGATGACCATTAATGATATATGATAAGAATGGTAATCATAAGAAAATACTTATGATGTCTTGGATGATCCTAGAGGTGTGGAGTAATACATTAGGGTTGAACTAATAATGTGAGAATGAAACCCTAATTAAAGCATGATAGGAAACCCTAACCCTAATTTTGAGTAAAGGGAATGAAAATCCCTAACTGATAGATAACCCTAATCCTGATAAAGGATGGTGATGTTACTAATGTTTCATATGATGTGACAAATAACTTACATGACTGTTATCATAACCATGTAGACATCATGAGATGATGAACATAGCCAGATATGAGCTATGACTTTCATATAATTAACATGTTGTATGGCCTTATGTGCCTAATGTTATTTTTGCTCAGTAAAAGTAACAAAATGTGCCTCGACCTTATGAGTTCCATGAGTAAGTTTTTGCCTAGTGAAAGGTGGCAAAACATTTAATAGGCCTTAAGTGCCATGTGAGATACTTGTGTAACAAGTGTTATGCATACCTCGGTCTGAGGACCCAGAGGTAATAGTTACCTAATAAATGGTAACAGTGATAGTGATGAATTGAGAGTATGAATACCCAAAGTTGATAAATATGATAATGATGTTGCTGAGGGAAATGAACTTTCAAAGAAATGAAATGAGGGACTGAGATCCCAATGTCTTATAAAGACTGACAAGTGATTGATGAAAATAGTACTTGTTTCTTAATGGAATTTTGTCTGAATAAGTTATGTTTGATAACTTGACTGATGCTAAAAGACAATGATAATGTACTTAACTAATCAAGTGAAATCATATCATGTAGAGCCATGGCCAAAGATCCATCATCGTCAGCAATAGGTGATGGTGAAATGGGTACTCCGCGGCAAAACCCGGAACGCATATTATGAATATGTGGGGGCAATGGGCGACTGTATCATGACGTCCTAATGAGGGAATTGATGAAAGGTAAACAACAAACCTCTCAATCCTTCATTACTTGTACCGGGATGGATGTATCACGAATCCCCCGATGATTGGGATGGATGTAGTACACATCTCCCAATAATGTTAATGCCAGATCGATGGAGATAAAGATGAGATCTCACGATCGCGAAGAGAATACAGCATGCCACTGTAACTCTAATAGCAAAGTTGCCAGTATACCCTGGAAAGTTGTATATATAGCAGAGGCACAAGATGTTCTGCATGTAATCTCATGCTGACCGAGATATGGGAGGTCTTCGTAGCCGGCTCTACCTTTGACCTTGTATGGTACCGATTTTGACTTCGCAGTGGTCGGTTGGAGCATGAGCGGTATACCTCATCTCCTCAGGGCATAAGTGTGATTGTAAAATGTAATCATCCGTTTAGCATGTTTGCTTAAGGATTGAATACAGAAATTCATTGGCTGATGTTTTACTTCTTTTATGCAACACTAGTTGATAAATGTTATTTATATCTATTTACATTCAATGCAAGTAGATATGTGAAATATGAATCTACCATGAGTAGATACAATGCTTTCCTTAGGAAAGGAAATTACTTTACTCTGCTCATTCAATGATTAATACTGTTGTTATTATATTAGAACTCTTGTTCAGTTTTAATTATAAAAAACTGCTATAACAATGTTTTGGCAGAGGGTTATATCTCCCGCTGGGACAACTTACAATTGTCTCACCCCCGTGGGATCCAATGTTTTTAGGTAATTGCAAAAGAAGAAGCAGGAACCCAATAGCAAGAGAAAAGCAGCAGCAATATTAGGGACAACAGTGATGACTCAGGTGGAGGCACTGGCTGCCAAGTTTTATCTAGATGGTAGTCCTATGTGTCGTCTCTGTACTCTCAGGTCCTCGGAGTCAGTAGATAGTGTTTTTATCATCGATTTGAGATTTTGGCTTGATGCCTCGAAGTTATATGTTGTCTATATTTTATGTTTGGAGACAGTTGATGTTGTAAATCTCAAGAAGAGATAGTGCAAGACATGTACTTTGAAACAGAATGTAAATGTTATACTTTGTCTCTTGAAGAAAAAGATTTCCTATGTGTGGATCTCTTTGCAAAAAGTTTTAAATTTTTAGTGATTTTCAGTAATCCGCTGCCAATAATTCGCTTCCGCATTAGTTAATCTTGTTTTCACGAGTCGGTTGTTACAATTGTGGTACCAGAGCTCTAGGTTTGCTGAGTCTACAGAGACATAGGACTAAGGTAGAAGAGTCTGTTCTAGTGTCTTCCAGTGTATCTGATAGTGTCTTCTTCTCATATAGGAGGAGAAGAACTTGAAGATGATTGGGTCACATGAGGAGTTTGTTGTAGAAAGCAGCAATGTTGCACTAAGAAGAGGTGCAAGGGAACAGGCAAGAGAGGGACAATTGCTTGAGAATTCCCTAGTTAATCCAGCTGTGATAAGAAATCCTTCCCTAGGTATCACTATAGGGGAACTCAGGGAAACCATGATATATTTAGTGGATCGAGCACTAGCAATACAACCTAGAAATTACCAGCCCCCAATGATGATGTTTTGGACATCAACAGGATATGTAATCCACAACAACAGGTTGAAGAAATGGGAAATGATGAAGTTCTGGACTTAGAACAAGTCTATGCTCAACCTCAGCATGTTGAATCAATATATAGTGATGTAGGGAACAGAATACAACCTGAAATCAGGATCTGCCACAAGTGCAGGGAGCCTGGACATATCAGAAGGTTTTGCCCAGAAAAGAAAAATAAGATGATGATTGAGAAAAGGCCTATCCAAATCCAGGAACAGAGGCCTACTAGTTCCAAAAAGGGAAAGACTTTGGTATCACTAGTACAACCAGGACCTAGTGCACCAAGGCAATGGTCATCTAGAAAGGGTAAAGAACCCTCTAGACCATACCTGGCACCCAGAATTTGCTACCTATGTAGACAAGTAGGACATCTGGCAAGAAATTGCTCAGCAAGAAATGTTATGGTGAATCAACCTCTGAGGCAGAATCTACCTGAGGCAGTGAATAATCCACGAATCATGACAGGTTAGGCAAAATAATGTCATTCTTATATGTCATTTTATGGTTTTCTAAGTTAAATGAGAAGGTAATTGACTGCGTTTTCCTTGATTAGTCCTGTGAGGACTTATATTTTGCATAATAACATTATAGATGTTTCATGTTGCTCTTACCTCTATTAGAAGAAGATGAGGTATTGAAGAGATGTCTGGATAAAATCCAGTAATGATTCTTATTTTTTTTGTAATAATATGAAAAGGAAGAAAAATGATAGTATACAAGTGCATACTACCTTATCCTAGTATTTATATACCCTGGCCAGGTATACAACTGTTGATGATAAAGCGAGTATGGAAACTCTTAGATTGTAATCTTTTTGATTGCTCTGATCAAGTAGTCATTTTGATACAATCTAATGAGTATCATGAAATAAGAAATATGGAATAAATAAATGTGTCCTGTCCTAAGTATAAGAAAGAGAAATCTGAGATTACCTCAGATGAGCATGTTTGTATGAGGAAATAAAAGTATAATCCTCATGAGATAAGAATGAGAATAAGGGAGATGAATCTCATCTAATAAAGTTGTAAGTATCATAAAGATCCTTACCATAATGTAGAAACTAGAAAATATGATGAGATCATAAGATGATAATAAACATGCTAAAGGGATAATGATTTGTAATCATCCTCATAAGATTCCTATGCTAGGGCAAGGAACCTAGGATGAGATAAAGAGTAAATGTTTCATGAATAGTTGAAAATACATGAAATAATAAGAGGAATATGAATCCTTGTTATTTTTCCTTTCAGGGACATGACAATCAAGTGGGTCTTAGGACACTTGATGTGCATAAGATAAAAATGTTCATGATGATGGATACTTAGAAAAGTATTAGTTTACCTTGGACCTTGGTTTCAAGGAAAAGATATATGTAACAAGTGATGTCCCAAGAGGAAAGGAAGATAAAGATGTGATGTGTTTTTAAAACATGTAATAGATACCAAGGTAAGGGATCCTTGTATCTAAAGAAATATCAGATGATCTATGTTGATTACCTGGAATGGTCAACTATGAAATCAGATTGATCATGCAAATATTATGAACCTCACATGTTAGGGGTTTATGCTTTGTACAAACATAACAATTAATGATATCTTTGAGATAAGTTCTCAATTGATAAGTAACCTTACCTTATGACAAGAGAATGTACAACTAATGTGATAGTTAGTGCTAGTATAAGGAAAGTTAGTATGGTGTTATCAGGTGAGATGACACAATCAGAGTGAAAAGACTTAAAGCCTCAAGTAGATGACAGAATATAATTGTGATCTTGAAGGAGATATACTGAACTAACTAAGGAACATGGTAGTATATGCTCCATGTGAATCATTCCATGATAAACTTGTATGGAATAACTTTGTATTGATCAAAACTCTATGGTGTCCCCGTAAATGTTATGTGATGACATGATGATATGATGCATGAAAACTATCTGTATTTCTTTAGCTAGGGATTTTGGGGATGAAATCCTTATGAGGGGTGGATAATTTATAACATCCCTGACTTGGGTTATGATTTAACCCTAGGTGTTTTAATAAATAAAGATGATTATATGATTAATCTCATCTTGTGAAAATTAATGAGGGCTCATGAGGAACTTATGTTTCAATTTTGGTCCAGTTTGAACAATGTTGAAGCAATGTTTGCTTATTTTGGACTAAAGTGCAAATTACCCAAGTTAAGGGGCTAACTTAAAAATGTTACATAATAATATGTTCCTCTGATGTTGATACATCATAAGAATGAATATGATGTAGTGGTATGGTTTCCACAAGCCTGGACACTAAGATAGAGCTTGTTGGACAATGTTTGTGCATTAAAACCTAGTTTCGGTGTAAAGTGCAATTTACCCAAAACCTAAGGTTCATATGCAAATTACCACTTCAATAAGGTCCCTAATGTTTCTTGGCATCATGTTGAGCAAAGAAAATGAGAGGGGCACCTCATTTGAATTAATTTGGAGGAGAGAGAATCTCGATATTAAAATAATCAAGATTTAATCCTAATTGAAACCCTAATTCAATTTAGGACAAAAATGAATGTATTAATTACAGGGCTTTCAACCAAAATTAAAATGGTTGAGTTTAGATATGTATGGTCGTCTTTTTGCTTTTCAAGAGACACGAAATATCTCAAGGAGGTGGAATTTCCACTCACCTTATTGTAAGGAAAAGAAATATCCACTAAGTCATGGATATTAATATAAAAAGGGTTAAGGTGCTTATTTTGCTTTTCTTTAAATGTGTATAATTGAAGGGAATAAGAGGCCAAGAAGATAGACTCGTCTCTAAGGAAGGAGAGGGATCAATTTCCAAGGAAATTGAGGGGATAATTCCTACTTTCTCTCTCCTAATTGAATTTTTTAATAAAATTCACATATAAGCTCATTTATCCATAGAATGAAAGGGAATTTCGGATTTACTTCCACACCTTGCTTGGAAAATGACCTTGGGAGCTTGGGAGAAAGAAGAGAACGACCCCCAACCTGTTGGTAAGTCCTTGACCTTCGTTCTCCTTGATTCCATGGTGGAAATCAAAAATAAATTATGGATTTCTTCTTAATTCGATCTCCTCTTCAACCCTAGCCAAACTTTTCAACCAAAAGCTTGAGGACGAGCCTACGGGAAGTTGAAAAAGATTCATCCACCATTTTTGGTGTGATATTGGAGCTTTGGATCTCAATTGGAGGCAGGTTTTATAACTTGAAACCCTAACTTTGTTATTGCATTCAATTCCCCATCAAATAATGATCATTTCTCTATTTACAAATATTGATTTGGTTGATTGATGCAATCTCCATGGAAATCACAGCAGGTTTCGTGGGTCTATATCTTGATGATGATGACATCATCATAATCACACACCTCCCCAAATATCTATACCAAATGGTTTCAATTAAATGTCCAAACGGTTTCACAAACCATTTGGGAGCAAACGGTTTCAAACCGTTTGGGATGAAACGGTTTCACTAAACCGCATAGAAGCAAACGGTTTAAGATCGTTTGGTGATGTTGACCAGGGTTGATCATGTGGGGATTTGATCATAATGATCTAGGTTAATGGCCCATCAAATATTATTGATTAACTCCAATTGGTTCATGAGTTGAAGGTCCATCAATCACCTAAACGCTAATCGGGTTGACTGCTGATTTCATAAGTGATTGAGTTTGAAACTTGGGTTGATTGACCCAAACGATTTCAAAACCGTTTGGGAATCACCCAAACGGTCTCAATACCGTTTTTAGGTCAACCAAGACCGTTTGGAGGTCTAGGGTTGAGTATGTTTAGGTATTTGAAGATTCAAACATATGGTATAAACCCTAATCGGCTAAGTGCTGATTTTGCAATTGAATGAGTTGATGCTTTGGGTTGATTGACCCAAACGATTTCAAAACCATTTGGGGATCAACCAAACGGTCTCAAGACCGTTTGGGGATCACCCAAGACCGTTTGGAGGTCTAGGGTTAGCTATGATCAAGTGTTTGATGGTCCAAAGACACCAAATTGAAATACAATCAAGTACTGATTTGGTGACCAATCCTAGGATCCAAAATCTTATTGAATGACATGGTTAATGATGATATGATGGGCAAACGGTCTCAAGACCGTTTGGAGGTCATCCAAATGATCCCAAGACCGTTTGGGGGTCACCCAAGACCGTTTGGAGGTCTAGGGTTGACTATGGTTAGGGGTTTGAAGATCTAAAGGTACTAAGTTGAAGTGCAATCAAATGTTGATTTGGTGATCAATCCAATGATCCAAACTTTGATTGATTGACTTGGATTTTGATGTTGACATGGGAAAACGGTCTCAAGACCGTTTTGAGGTCATCCAAACGAACTCAAGACCTTTTGGGGTCAGGTCATATCCAATTTGGATGGTGGTCCAATAGTTTTAAACTAACTAGTTTCACATTGGTTAATGTTGAAGGATCATCAATTCCAAACCCTAATCCAATTGATTAAAACCCTAATTGATGATCAATTGAGGGTCAAATCAGTTGAAGGTTGACCTAATTAACTCAATTGAAGTATGGTGATAGGTTCAATTGATGATTGCTTACATGAATTCAATGGTTGAAGGATTCAACATTGGAAACCCTAATTTAATTGCAGTGGTTGAGACCCTTTTTGGTCCTTGCAATTTTGAGGGGGTTTGGACCAAACGGTCTCAAGACCATTTGAGTCCAAATGGTGTCAAGACCGTTTGGGACCAAACGATCCCAAACCGTTTAGGTGCATGCGGTTTCAAAAAGTCAACTTTGGCAAACGGTCTTCACCACCTACTTTACTAAACGGTTTTGAGTATTCAACCAAGACCATTTGAGGTCTGATTGGTCAAGACCATTTGAGTTCTAAGTGAACAAGATCATTTGGAAAGTAATTAATCAAATATTATGAACACTTAAAGTGAATAAAGGTCAATGGTTTAAGTGGTCAATTACATGATGTAAATCAATGGTGTTTATAATAATGGTACCTTTAATGAGATAGGGTGATTAGTACCCTTCAAGTAGCTAAGCCATAATGATCATGGTGATAATGACATAACCCATGATGTCAATTCTTCTTCAAGATTGAGTTGGCTTAGCTTAATCAAGGCTGAAGCAAACATCATCTTGTAGAAGATGAAAGAGAAGATTTCCTACATGATTGATAATCAAGTAGTAGACTTCCTATATAAATGAATGTTTAATTAGGGTATGATCCTTCATAGTGAGATCATGAAACCCTAATTATGAGGGTTAATGAATCATAACCCTAACTGAGAATATTAATGGAAGTAATCTTACTACATGATAATGGTATGATCTTAATTCATAGTGATTGTTTGATAAACCCTAATTCAGGGTACTTTGATGATCACTCCTACTTGGGGTGAATAGTAAACCCTAATCTAGGGTGATGTGATATGAATAGTAAATCCTAATCTAGGGTGATGTGATATAAATAGTAAATCCTAATCTAGGATGATGTGATATGAATAGTAAATCCTAATCTAGGGTGATGTGATATGAATAAATCCTAATCTAGGTTGATGTGATATGAATAGTAAATCCTAATCTAGGGTGATGTGATGTGAATAGTAAACCCTAATTGTGGGTTATGGAATAAGAAACCCTAATGGAGGGTGATGACATGAGAAACCCTAATTGGGGGTGATGTCATGAGAAACCCCAATTGGGATGAACAATAAGTCTAATTATGGTTTATTGAATATGAAAACCTAGTTTTAAGTGACGTTATGTGGAACCTTGATATTATGATATGGTGTAAGACTCAATTTAGGGTGATGTCATGTGCTGATATATGAAACCCTAGAGATGGTTTAATAGCCAGTACACCAAAGAGAGGTGTGGCTAAAATAATTAAATAAGATGAATATGTTATAGACATGAAGGATAGGATTGATGAACCATGTGAATGATAAGGTGGTGATTCTAATGAATAAGGATCTAAGAGACAAGATGATGCCTAGATCCTTGTACAACCATCTCTATACATGAGTAATAGCCTATACACCTTACAATGATGAGGACATGAAACTTTTAGGAATGATGTATGCTATACTAAATAATGATGTGGATAACATCCTAAGAGTTGAAATACCTAAAATAGTTGATAATGGTTTATCTTATATCAACAATGTCTATCAGTTGGATAAGTCCATATCATCAAAGACAATTGGACAATTCTAATGTGTGACCCATGCACCATATGATGAAAGTAACAAGTTAGTGGATAAAGTATTAAGAGGGAAATACCTTAATACGAAGTTAGTTGATTAACTTAAGAATATGGAAATGAAAAGAAAGTGATACAATCAGATATGATAGATATCACATTCTGCATTTCATTGTAGACTTATCTTGATGAACTTCTAATCCAATACTCTTGGTTAAGAAACACATGAAATGTGTCATATGCAATCATGACAATAAAGATGTGATGAACTCAATGTACTTTGATAAATGTTGACCAATATACCTTGAGAATGGGGTAAGCTAATCAATGAGTATAATGTAATTATATCATGACAAGGATGAGAAATGAACTCATGCTTTGAATTGATGATCATTAATGATATGATAAGAATGGTAATCATAAGAAAATACTTATGATGTCTTGGATGCTCCTAGAGGTGTGGAGTAATACATTAGGGTTGAACTAATAATGTGAGCATGAAACCCTAATTAAATCATGACGGGAAACCCTAACCCTAATTTTGGGTAATGGGAATGAAAAGCCCTAATTGATAGATAACCCTAACCCTGATAAAGGATGGTGATGTTACTAATGTTTCATATGATGTGACAAATGACTTGCATGACTGTTATCATAACCATGTAGACATCATGATATGATGAACATAGCCAGATATGAGCTATGACTTTCATATAATTAACATGTTGTATGGCCTTATGTGCCTAATGTTGTTGTCGCTCAATAAAAGTAATAAAATGTGCATGGACCTTATGAGTTCCATGAGTAAGTTGTTGCCTAGTGAAACGTGGCAAAACATTTAATAGGCCTTGAGAGCCATGTGAGATACTTGTGTAACAAGTGTTATGCATACCTCGGTCTGAGGACCCAGAGGTAATAGTTACCTAATAAATGATAACAGTGATAGTGATGAATTGAGGCTATGAATACCCAAAGTTGATAAGTATGATAATGATGTTGTTGAGGGAAGTGAACTTTCAAAGAAATGAAATGAGAGACTGAGATCCCAATGTCTTATAAAGACTGACAAGTGATTGATGAAAATAGTACTTGTTTCTTAATGGCATTTGTCTGAATAAGTTATGTTTGATAACTTGACTGATGCGAAAAGAAAATGATAATGTACTTAACAAATCAAGTGAAATCATATCATGTAGAGCCTTGGCCATAGATCCATCAACGTCAGCAATAGGTGATGGTGAAACGGGTGTTCCGCGGCAAAACTCGGAACACATATTTTGAATATGTGGGGGCAATGGGCGACTGTATCCTGACGTCATAATGAGGGAATTGATGAAAGGTAAACAACACACCTCTCAATCCTTCGTTACTTGTACCGGGATGGATGTATCATGAATCCCCCGATGATTGGGACGGATGCAGTACACATCTCCCAATAATGTTAATGTCGGATCGATGGAGATAAACATGAGATCTCACGATCACGAAGAGAGTACAACACGCCACTATAACTCTAATAGAGAAGTTGCCAGTATACCCTGGAAAGCTATATATATAGAAGAAATACAAGATGTCCTGCATGTAATCTTGCGCTGACCGAGATATGGGAGGTCTTGGTAGCCGGATCTACCTTTGACCTTGTATGGTACCGATTTCGACTTTGCAGTGGTCTGTTGGAGCATGAGCGGTATACCTCATCTCCTCAGGGCATAAGTGTGATTGTACAATGTAATCAGCCGTTTAGCATGTTTGCTTAAGGATTGAATACGTAAATTCATTGGCTGATGTTATACTTATTTTATGCAACACTAGTTGATAAATGTTATTCATATCTCTTTACATTCAATGCAAGTAGATATGTGAAATATGAATATACCATGAGTAGATACAATGCTCTCCTTAGGAAAGGAAATTACTTTACTCTGTTCATTCAATGATTAATATTGTTTTTATTATATAAGAACTCATGTTCAGTTTTAATTATACTAAACTGCTATAACAATGTTTTGGAGGAGGGTTATATCTCCCACTGGGACAATTTACAATTGTCTCACCCCCGTGGGATCCAATGTTTTTAGGTAATCGCAAAAGAAGAAGCAGGAACCCAATAGCAAGGGAAAAGCAGCAGCAATATCAGGGACAGCAGTGATGACTCAAGTGGAGGTACTGGCTGCCAAGTTTTGTCTAGATAGTAGTCCTATGTGTCGTCTCTATACTCTCAGGTCCTCGGAGTCAGTAGATAGTGTTTTTATCATCGATTTGAGATTTTGTCTTGATGCCTCGAAGTTATATGTTGTCTATATTTTATGTCTGGAGATAGCTGATGTTGTAAATCTCAAGAAGAGATACTGCAAGACATGTATTTTGAAACAGAATGTAAATGTTATACTTTGGCTCTTGAAGAAAAAGATTTCCTATGTGTGGATCTCTTTGCAAAAAGTTTTAAATTTTTATTGATTTTTAGTAATCTGCTGCTAATAATTCGCTTCCGTATTAGTTAATCTTGTTTTCGCGAGTCGGTCGTTACAACTATAGTGCAGCGGCGCTGTTCGGGCCAAGAGGAGAAATTGGGGGTAAAAACATGTGCGAGAGGGCACAAGAGTAGGGGTTTTCATGCAGTTGGAGTTTCCAAGATCGGCCAGCCATATTATTGCGTTGAAGGGGTGGGTTTTAGGGTTTCAAAGGCCATAGAATCCATGGTGGTGGCTGTGAGCGCAAGCTCTCAGTTGCTCTTGAAATGCACAGATTCAAGGGGGGAAAAGGGTCATTTTAGTTCGGAATGGTGGGGGAAACATTCCTATTCTTTTGATTTTGGAAATGGGTCAAAAATGAGCGAAAAGGGTGTGTCGATCCCCTTAGTCTCCTCCCCGCTGATTGTGGGAAGTGGGAGATGACCTCCTAACCACTGGATCGGGCCGCGATCTGTGGCTTGCCGATCCAAAGGCTGAGGTTCATCTCTTGCCTTAGCCAGCAGATTGCTGACTAGGAAAAGATCAGAAAAGGCCAATAAAAAGGGTTTTTGAGCACAGAACTTTCAAAAATCATAGTAAATAGTAGGAATGTCAAAATGACATGAGACTTGGACCATAGCTTCACAAAACTGTGGAGAATATTTTGAAAAAGTTTGAGAACCATATGAGGAAGTTTGATGGATCAATTTGTTTATTTGTACAAAGTGATGAATTAATCAAATATAAGGTGTTATAATGTGTATAAAGTTCACATTGTTCACCATATTTTGTATTTGAGTCTCAACTTTGATTATGTAGATAAGAAAATTGAATTGGGACCATAAGTGAGTATAATGATGGCAAAATTGGATTTAATTCAAACTTATGCAATATTTCACTTTGTCACAGAATGGTTCCATGACAGTCGGTATTAGAGTATACACACATCCATATACTTTAAGTAAATAATTTTTTGTAGTCTCTTGAACTGAGGAATCCCTGAAAATCCATAATGGATATGATTTATTGGCCATGTGTGTTCAAGAAGAAGGGATTCTTAACAATGGAAGGTTTCCTATTTCACTTCTAAGAATCCATGACAAAGATAGATGCAAGGGTAAAGGAAAAATGAAAGGAACTGCTCCTACATCATGTTGGTTGTCCAATCCAGGAGATGGAAAGGCTGGGAGAAGCAAGGCTAAAATGAAATGATTCTTCTACCACAAGAAAGGACACACTAAACAGGAGTGATTCAAGTACAAGAATTGTTTGGTAAGAAAAGGTACTATGTCTCTTATTTCATATGAATGTCATCTTTCAAATGGTCCATTTTATAGTTAGTGGCTTGACTCTAGTGCCACCGTGCACATTTCCAATACATTGCTAGGATTTTTTTATCAAATGAAACCAATAGAGCATGAAAAAGTCTTTTTATTTTGGAAATAAATTGGGCTTTTGTATAAAGGTTGTTCGCACATGCAGATTAATCTTTGACAAAAGAAACTTGTTTGTCTTAGAAAATAGTTTTTATGTACCAAATAATAGTAGAAATTTAGTCTCTATTTCTAGATTAGATAAATTAAAATATGCCTTCATTCTTCAAAGTGGACAAATATCATTGTATAAAAACTCTAATATTATTGGTACTTGTGTTTTAATGTATGATCTTTATCAAGTTAATTAACCCCTCATTTTGAGTAATCTTTTACAATCCAACATAATATTATTAATAATAAATGCACACTAATAGATGAAAAATCTTCACTTCTTTCACATCATAGATTGGGGAATATCTCAAAAGATAGAATGCAAATATTAGTAAAGAAAGGCATTTTAGGACCTTTGGACTTTACTGATTTTGGAGGTGGTGTTGAATGCATATAGGCTAATCAAACCAACACTTCTAAAAAGGGTGCCAAGAGGAATAATGGCACGTTAAAAATAATTCACACAGATACTAGTGGACCTTTTCCACCTTATTTTATAGGGGAAAGGTATTTTGCAACCTTTATTGATGACTATTCATGATATATGTTGCTCTACTTATTAAATGACAAAAGTGAGGGTTTTCAAGCCTTTAAGGACTTCAAGGGTTAAGTGGACAAACAATTAGGTAAATTGATTAAGATAACCTGATCAAATAGGGGAGGCGAATATTATAGGAGTTTCACTAAGATGGGACAAAGGAAGGGACCATTTTGCACATTTCCTTCAGGAAGAGTATATTGTACATCAATATACAATTCTTGTGATACCAAGTTAAAATGGTGTAGCAAAAAGAAGGAATCAAACATTAAAGAAAATGGTTCGTGCAATTTTGTAATTCATCCCTTCTACAATGTGGAGTGAAGCTTACAAAAAGGCATGTACTAAACAAGGTTCCTAGCAAGTCTGTCCAGAAAATCCCATATAAATTATGGATAGGAAGGAAACTATCCTTATACTATATGCACATATGGGGATGTCATTCACAAGATAGAATCTACAGTCCACATGAGAAGGCATTTGACCCAAGAACCACTAGTGGTTTCTTTATTGGTTATCCAGAAAGGTCAAATGGATATAGATTTACTATCGATCTGACACACAAAAAATGATTGAGACCGGCAAGGCTAGATTTTTAGAGGATCTTCATATCAGGGAGAATGACCTACTTCTGAACATTTCCTTTGATGAAACTCAAGATAATTCTACTAAAGCTACACGTAATCAAATTCACAAAGATTATCCTATTATCATTCCCATGAACAAATGTCTGGTGGAGGAGCCAATCCAAGTAGATCATACTCCTAGTCAGGCTGTAATTAGACAAGTTAAACATACTCATAATGAGGCACAACCTGAGGAGCCTGCAAAAGATGCATAATCTAATCCTAAATTAAGATCTATGAGACCAAGAAGGTCTACCATCCCATCTGTCTATGTTGCATAACGTTAAGAGCTAAATATAGATTTTGAAGATATTGACCCTTATCTTTTTCTCAAGCAGTGGATTGTAAAAATTCATATAGGTGGCTTGATGCAATAAAGGAGGAACTAGCATCCATGGATAAGAATCAAGCTTGGGACCTTCTACTTTTTCTAATGATTATTAAACATATTGGTTGCATATAGAGTTGGCAATCGGGCGGGTCGGGTTGGGCTTGGGTCGGGTCATTTTAGGTCGGGTAATTACGAGTCACGAATAATTTGGGAAACTTTATTCTTTTGGGTTGGGTTGGGTTTGGGTCAGACTAGTATCGAGTTGGGTCCCTTTGGGTCATTTTTTACTTTCAGGTCAACTCGCATTTGGTTCGGGTCAATTTGATATAGATTTGTTCAGGTTACTTTAGCGGGTTGGGTTGGGTTCAAGACAAATCATTTCAAGTCATCTTATTATCGAGTCGGGTCAACTTGCACTATTTCCTCAGGCTGATTTGGTTTTGGGTCGAGTCATTTTTGGGTCGATAGTAACTAGGTCAGGTTTTCTTGGGTTGTGTATTTGGTTCAAGTTAAGTTGTTTTCAGTTGGGTCTCTGTCAGTTTAGGTTGGAAAGTTGTCAATCGTGTGGGTCTGTTCAGGTTCGACTCGGCTCATTATGGGTTGCTGATAATTCATGTAATTTTATTCTTTCATGTCAAGTCAGGTTTGGGTCGGGTTAGTTTGGATTTGGTCCCTTTGAGCCATTTTGCATTTTTGTGTCAACAAGTATTCGAGTCGGGTTAATTTTGGTATATGCTTGTTCACATAAATTTATTGGGTTGGGTTGGGTTTACATAAAATTTTCAGGTTGTGTCAATTACACTATTTCCTCAGACTTACTCGGTTCGAATCGAGGTTACTTCTAAATTAGGTAGTTATCAAGTTGGGCTCATGTCAAAACACAAAGGATTATGAGGCCTACAAGTTTAGAAGAGAGAGGGAGAGCAAGTTTATGTGTGTGTCTAGGGAAGAGTAATTTTATGGAATTCTATTTTCACACATAGAGGGCCAAGAGGGATGATAATGTTGATATTGGGTCAAAGGTTCAATTGCTATCACTATTGGGTGTTGATTGATGTCAGCTGGGTTGACTTTGGGTATAATTAAATTGGTTAGGGTTGATGTCGGATCTAATAAAATTGGTCTAGGTTGATGTTGGGTCAAGTTGAAATCAAGCAAGATGAGTTAAATTAGATCGAATGGATCTCATGTCAGGTTTACATCAGTCAGGTGATGTCGGATCATGGCCAATATTGTTGTTGGTCCATGTTGACATTGGGTTGGGTTGGATTGAATTCAAGTTGTGTTGATATTGGGTTGAATTGGTGTAGGATTGGTTGGACATCCAGTTGCGTTGACATTGGGTCGAGTTGGTGTTGGATCAGGTTGACATTGGGTCGGGTCAGTGTTGGGTGGGGTTGATGTCGGGTCAGGTCATGTCAGGTCAGGTTGATATTGAGTCGGGTCCATTCGGTTGTGACTTTTTATATTGATTTAGGTCATGTAATATCTTTGAGTCAAGTGTTGGGTCAGGTTCGGTCTAACAATTCTAGATGATATTCAGTTTGAAGTATACATCAGGTCGGGTTGGGTTCAGGTTTATATTTTCTCCAGGTTTAAGCGGGTCGAGTTGCGGTAAGGGTGGGTCGGGTTTCTTAGGTCAGGTATGTCTTTGCCATCTCTAGTAGCATATGGGTCTTTAAGACCAAAAGTAACTCAAATGATGAAATTGAGAGATACAAGGCTAGGTTAGTTGCAAAGGGTTTCACACAAAAGGAAGACATTGATTATAAAGAGGGCTTTGCTCCAGTCTCACCAAAGGACTTCTTTACAGTAATCATGGCCTTAGTGGATCAGTTTGATCGTAAGATGCACCAAATGGATGTAAAAAAATATTTTTGAACGGAGATTTATCTAAAGAAGTCAATATGGAACAACTAGATGTTTTCATTGATGATAGTAGAAGTCATATGGTTTGCAAACTAAATAAATCAATTTATGGACTTAAACAATCATCCTGATAATGGTATATAAAGTTGCACACTATTATATTAACTTTTGGGTTTAAACCTAATATTTTCGATCAGTGTACATATCTCAAGGTCAGTGGGAATAAGTTCATAATAATTATTCTTTATGTAGATTCCATTCTACTTGTAAGTAATAACTTTACCATATTACATGAGATCAAAAAGTTTCTTTCTTCTAACTTTGAGATGAAAGATATGAGTGATCCGCATATGTTCTCGATACGAAGATTCATCGAGACCGAGCTAAGGATATAGTTGGAGTATCCCAAAAGGCTTACATATATCAAGTTTTAGAAAAGTATGGAATAAAAAATTGTTCACCTAGGCCTACACCTATAGTTAAAGGAGATGAATTTAACTCCAAGCAGTGTCCTAGTAATGACAATAAAAGGAATGAGATCAGGAAGATACACTATTCTTTTGTAGTTAAGAGCTTATGATATCTCCAAATATGTATACGACCTAGCATTGTTTTATCTACTAAAATGCTTGTTCGTTGCCAAAGTAACTCAGGCATTGACCATTGGAGGGTTGTGAAGAAGGTGATGCACTACATGCAAGATACAAATGACTACATGCTTACATATAGAAGGAAAAGCCACCTTGAGGTTACAGGATATTCAAATGAAGATTTTGTTGGGTGACTAGATAGTAGAAAGTCTACAATAGGCTATATCTTCCTACTGGCTAGAGGTGCAATATCATGGAGGAGTATCAAGGAAAAAAATACAACTTCATCCATCATTGAAGCTGAGCTTATAGCTTGTCATGAAACATCGTTAAATGCAATATGGCTTAAAAATATGATACAAGATCTTAAGGTTGTCAAAGCCAATACTAATATATTGTGACAATGAAGTTGTAGTTACTTTTTCTAATAATGATAAAAGCACTAGCAGATGTAGACACTTAGACATAAAGCTCTATGTTGTCAATGAGCGAGTTGACAACAAGATGATAATAATTGATCATTGGTACACAATATATGATATCTTCTTCTCTTACGAAAGGGCCAGTTCCAGGATTGTATACATCTCATGTAATGAATTTGGGTCTGAGAAAGTCATTTGATGTGTAATGATTTGTGTGATTTGACAATGTAATATTTATTATGTGATCACATGTTTGACTTGCTATTTTTGTTTTAATACTAGCTATAACTAACATCAAGTTGACCTAAGAAATAGGATTTGAGGCGACCTATTCATTAATTTTATATCACTACATAAAAAAATTTAGATATTGTGATGATGGTGGTGATGATGATGATGATGATAACAGTGCATAGAAGGGAGTATTTATTAATTGATTATCAACCACTATGACTCATATCTGACTTTTTGTGTAGAGTATTTATGTTGATCATCAATGCAAAATGAATAAATGTTATTTCCATGGCATTTTGGGCCAAGTGGGGAAATGTTAAAACTATCCCTTTTAGTGTGGTCCAAAATAATTATATATGTATATTTATGAAATATTTTCCTAAAGGGATGCATTTGTTTGGTTGGGCAAGTTTCCATAACCATCGTATATCTTCATGATGGAAAGAGAGACTATATTTATTATATATCGATTTGGTCCTCTCTTCAGGGATGTTATCTGTAGCCAACATCCATCGTTGGAGAGTCCACAACAGAGAGAAACTAAACTCCCATTCTGAAGTCATACATTGTACGTCTGTCTTCATGTTTCCACTAGTGCAATCATCTTGTCACTTCCTCTAACACCACCACTATTGATATCCTCCTATCTATGTTATCATTGTTGCATCATTACAGTCCCAAGAACAACATCACCCAGGGTAATGGAGGCTTCATCAAACTCCGGTATAATTTTTTATATCAATATCTCACCCAAGGAAACAACTTCTACTTATGCCATCTTGACTAATATTACCTTTTAGTTATGTACTTGAAGTATTACCTCAACTATGAATATGGACTCTCGTTCTTGGTAATGGCATATCACATGTTGTCCTTGGGACATGATATGTATGATTTTGTATAAGACATCATGGAAAGGAATATTATTGCACTCTTGGTTTGTTTTGCTAATGTTTAGGGTGCCTCCATGCAAATTTAGTAAAAATATGAACAAGTTTTTGACATATGTTTTCTTAGAAATGTGTAATGTTGGTGTCGATGTGCGTTGTTTATGTATACTTTTAGTTGCTCTTTATGTGTTCCTCATTTTGAAATACAATATCCCACAATAACGCCGTGGATAACTACAAAGGGTCAACGTAAATCAGAAACTTGTATACTCATTTACTACCTCAAACAAAATGTGTGTTCACATTAGCAAGAAACATGAAGATCCCTATTTTGAACAATACGAGAGTTGTAGCTCTTGATGAAGTTTCTTATGTTTTTTTCCAGTAGTTGAGCAGTTGGGAAATATGATAGGACCAAATGACTAATGGTCTCCTGCCAAGTAGGACTGAACCAGAGAAAGTTCAACGTAAGTAACTAAATATAGCTATTACATTGAACATGCCATGAAGAATAACGATAAAAAAAACTAAATTAGCAAACTTTGACAAAAAAATAGCTACTATGACACCATGGCGATAATGCCACTTGGAATGGCATTTTTAAGGGCTACTTTTGAATGACGTTATTGTATTATACATTTTTAATAAAATCAATGAGAAGAGATAAAACAATAAGAAAACATCAAATGAACTGGCCTTTTGAGTATATTGTTTTACTTCATATTTTTTAAGAACATTTAATAAATTGGGCCTTGATATGAACTAAGAAATGCCATTTAATGTGGTAATTTTAAACTATAGTGGTTTGTACTCATGATTATTTTAACTCTAGCTTTTAGGGTGGATATTGTTTTAAAATGTTCCAATTAAGTTTCCTATGAAAAATTACATCAATTTCTACAATTGTTGTTGATGAACACCAAAATTTTTTTCGCATGTGATAGTATCAAAATATACCAAACTATATGTCATTATATATCATTTCAGTATAAATGGATGATGAAGAGATGATGATCTATGAAAAAGAACCTAATAGAATTGTATTTGAAAAAACTCTATTCAACAAAACCAACTTACTCTTTAAAAAAAAGAGTTTGGGAAAATTACACAAACTATATTCAATATTTCAATGTTCCAACTAAGGCCATGGGTAAGATACCTGGTGATACATTTTGATTATAATACATAATATATCTATGTTGGTTATGAAAAAAAGTGAACATTGTCATTTCTCCTCAAATTTGGTGATCATTTCAAAATAGCGAGGCAAAGTTATTACAACATTAACAAACTTTAAAGCATAACTAGAAAAGACTCACAAAAAAAATTTCAAACTAAAATGAAGATGGCACAGAACATGGGAAAACCGCTAAATATTGATGATATTGTCATTGCAAGTATAACCATGAAAATGAGGTTGATCAAGATCTAATGTTAGGGCTTGTTTGGTAGGTTGTTGTTGGATGACCAAATATGACTTTGATGTGTATTTTACGTTATGAACACAAAAAATTGGACCTTACTACAACAAACCAAGTTAGACCTTAGTGCAATTCAATTTATTCAGCCATCCACTCTTATTATCCCTTTCTCACTTCTGGAAAATAGTTATCGAGTCATAACGATTGTGGAAGTTAGCATGTCTTCCAATCATTCACCCAATTTCTTTCTCCCAAGTGATCTACCTTCAGTCATCTGTCTTTTTATCATCATTGCTTATGTAGGACTCTAGATAGTCAAACGACAAGCAAGTGTGCTTGGGGAAATGGCTTTGCCTTCTCTATGCGAAGGGACTACCTGAGGATATTGTTGATCATACTATCAAAGGGAAGATTGCTTTTGGATACCTCGTCACGCTAATTGACACTCCATATAGGTGCACTACAAACAACCACATTGATTGACCCACAATGGAAGAATTATTACGGAACCTCCATTTCACACTACAACAACAAGATTCATCTAAGATGTCCCATGGTATTTAATGGCAATGTCAAGAATAGGATGGACACTATGGAGGGCACTTTGTTATACACACAAAATGCAATATCTCCCATAAAGCCATATTCTACTTGTGTCATCTTGACTAATATTTATGTACATGAAGCACTGCCTCAACTATGATTATGCACTCTCATTCCTAATATTGTTATATCATATGTTGTTGCTGGGACATTATTGAATGTATTGCAACTTTCGTTGTTTTTCCTTTTATATGTTCCACTTATATGTTACAAATCAAAATATTAGTTTGAGAGGTATTTTTTCTTATGAAAATACAATATTGTTAGACTTTGTTAATATTAAATGATTATCAACTAAGCTATGGATTGATTGTTAATTAATGTTAACATTGATTATAGGTATATTGTTGACCATTGACTATATTTGTATCATTGATTGTCAGTTTCATCCATACATTTACTGTAATTATTATTGCAAATAGGATATTCTCCCCTAAATATAAAGGGGTATACTCCTTGTATCAAATACATTGAAACATACTTGTATTTTTAAGTTTCAATCCATTACTGTATTTATATTATTGGTTGGCAGTTTCTTTCACACATATACTGTAATTATTATTGTAAAGAGGATCTGCTCCCCTATATATAAAGGGGCATACTCCTTGTAACAAATACATTGAAACATATATACTTGTATTTTTAAGTTTCAATCCATTAACATGGTACCAGAGCAAGGTTAGCATTTTATTTATCCCTCCATCTCCCATCAACACCATGGCACCGCTCATTTTGTTTTCCATTATTTCATAAAGGATGCCAACAACACCAAGAATAACTTCATCCCACGTCATGCATTGGGAATTCTTTTACACACTGCCAAAGATTGGAGGCCACAGTGGGAAATTGTTCAGGGTGGCCTCCTCAGGCACTATGTTCTCTCTCACTTGGATCCTTCCAAAAGTGCTTCTTAACACCTTTCATCTAATGAAAAAGAGGGTTCTCTCAACAATCCCAAATTTACAAAGTGGCAGATTCGTGATGAACAAATTATTTCCTACCTCATCAATTCCATTCACATAAATATTCAAGAGGCCATCCATGAACAACACACCACTATTGCTTCCATATGGGCCAGTTTTGAGAGGAAATTCGCTCAATCAAACAATGCTCACAATTTTTACCTTGCAATGGAGGAAGCACGAGCAATACATGGTTACATTTCCATCTTTGAATTCTATGACAACATGTGTATCCTTTGGCATCTTGGAAACATTCAAAAGTCGTGCATGCTCTGAATATGCATTACACAATAAGGACTTTTAGAAGTATCAATTTCTTATGACACTTCTTCCAAATTTCCACCTGTGTGAGGAACATCATAAAATAAGTGATGATGCCTTCTATAGCATCCATCATCCCTGAACTCATGGAAAATGAAACTCATTTGTGACTCATGAAGACTACAACACTGATGCATAATCGGGCTCTTGTTGCATCTACCGCTGACATGAGTCTTGCAACCACTACTACTGCAAGGACAAAATCTTGTGTTTATCTAATGTGTAGTCATTGTAATAAAAGGGGTCATCTAGTCACATGATGTTTCAAGCTTCACCCAAATCTCTATCATGAATACAAGGAAAGAACCAAGCGTGCTACTGCCCCGACTAAGTGGGACTGAAAAAGGAACTCTCTCCCATAGAGATTGTAGACATGCTTCGCCAAATCTTGAAGATGGGAAGTGATGGCACATCTACACCTTCAAGCATTGGAGGTTTGGCTTCATCTTCGTTGACTATGAGTATAAATTTAGACACGAGGATCATGGATTCAATTGCTTCACATCATATGACTCCAAATTATTCTAATTTAAGGAATTGATATTCTCGACAACCACCACCAATGGAAATATTAGATGGCTCACTTATTGATATATCTCATATTAGATATATCACACCTCAATCTTCAATCCATGGAAATCTTACTTTGCCCAAAGTTTTTCATGTTCCTAAGTTGCATATGGATCTAGTATCTATTGCAAATATTTGTGATTTTTGCTTCCAAGTGATTTTTGACAAAGCTTTGTGTTTTGTGAAGGACTCACATTCAGGCCAGGAGATCGGGACTGCAATTATTGTTGGTGATTTATATCATGTGTCTAGTCTTCACATTCCAAACACCACCCACATTGCACTTGTTGGAGTGATGATCTAACCAAATTTATGACACTATAGATTAGAACATAAATCTCCAAGTCATCTTAGTAGTCTTGTTAAGTCTGGCATACTTGGTTCAGTATGTAGTTCCAATCAGTTACAAGAGTGTACCAGTTGTAAACTTGCTAAAGCTACATGTCTTCATTTTCAAAACCCAACCAATAAAAGTTGTAATCTTTTTTATCATGTTCATTCTAATATTTGGAGGCTTGCATCTATCACCTGTGGAAGTGGATTCCAAT
Source organism: Alisma plantago-aquatica (assembly GCA_963693085.1). Taxonomy (NCBI): domain Eukaryota; kingdom Viridiplantae; phylum Streptophyta; class Magnoliopsida; order Alismatales; family Alismataceae; genus Alisma; species Alisma plantago-aquatica. Next base: position 1,389,127,198 of record OY856410.1, on the reverse strand, counting down.
ATTACGTTGATGATTTAACAAAATATTAATGTATTTACCTCATGAGCAACACATTTGAATCCACGCATATACCAATTTGTTACCAATAGAATTAAGACCCAACACAATAACGTCATTTGTGTGTTCTCTATAGATGGTGAAAACGAGTACATATCTACTTCGATGTGTGTGATCCTCAATTCCCAAGGAACCATTTTTCAATAATGTTTTCATTACACCCATGAACAAAATGATGTCGCAAAGAGGAAGCACTGACACATTCTTGAAACTACTCGTTCTTTTCTCATTAGTATTGCGTTCCTTAATGCTTCTAGGCTGAAGCCATCCTCACATCCACTTATCTCATTAATATAATGCCCACCCAAATCCCAATCCTACATGCACATGTGTGTTTTTGGTTTCACTTCCTTTGTCCATCTTCCCCAACATGAGAAAAATGAATTTGAGGCATTATATGCACTTTGTGTCCTTCTAGGATACAATCATGAACACAATGGGTATCATTGTTTTGACCCTATTGCCCATCCTATGCACATAGCAAGGTATTTTACATTCCTTGTGGATACAACTTACTATACTTCTAGCAACACATATCACTCCTTGTTTCATGAATTCATCACCATCCCTCATGAGAAATATACTACCACAACAACTTCCACTACAAACCTCAAGATTGAAGCTACCCATGTTGAGCTTCCCAATGAGATTGAGGCTACCCTTACCAAACCTTCCATTGGGATTGAGACCACCCTTATTGAGCCTCCCATCACATCAAAACCAGTAGGCATTGAGGCTACCCATGTTACTTCTCATACAGTATCTGATGACAAGACACATGATTATGATCCCAACATTGTGCAAAACTTTTATTCTAGTGACATTAATGTCGGTCCAAGAAGATCTCAACACGAACACCATCCAAATCCATTCTATGCTCATTCAATAGTCACATGTTACTCATTATAATATGGTAGTTTCCTATTGTAACATCCCTGACCTGGGTTATGAGTTAACCCTAGGTGTTTTGCCTAAATATGTAATTAAATCCTTGTGATTAACTCTGAGCATGTATTTAAGCTTCTCAGAAACGTATATTTCAGTATTTGCTCCTTTTTATTTAAAGTTGTAGCATTGTTTTGATATACAGGGACCTATGTGCAATTTACCCAGTTAAAAGGGTTAGCCTGCAATTTGCACATGATGAGATGTTCCTCTGATGTTGAGACATCATGAGAATCTCTTTGGCAAAGTTTGAGGGATTTCCCAAGCTAGAGCACCAAGGTGCAGCTGTGGAAGCAATCCCAGGGCTTGAAACCCTAATTTGGGGTAAAATGCAATTTACCCAAATGATGGGATGCAATTTGTAAAGAATGCCATCTAAAGTATCTTTTTAGACTTTTGCCATCATTTAGATAAGATATGATGAGGAATTCACCTCAATTGAGTTATCAAGTTAAGAAATAGGCTCTGTGATTGAATAATCAGGGTATATGTGCAATAACCCTTTAAGTATGAACTTTATTATTAGATTGTTCTTCCTTGCCTTCTTTTCTATAACTTAAGAGAAGGATTGTCCTTAGAATAAAGAGGAAGGGACGAGCAAGTAATAAAGGAAGGACTTAGTTGGAATTAAAGGAAACTTATGAACTAATGTTGAAAATCCTACCCCATGTATATTAGCCATCCTTCCTTTAGTTGCAAGGAAACTTAACCTTCGTTCCCTTTACTGTTTCATTTCACCAAAGACGACCAAGGACTGCCTTGGAGCTAAGGAGGACGAACAAGGGGTGCAAGGTAGGTTTAAACCCCTCTTCTTGCCTAATTCCATGGTTAGAATTCGAATTCAAGGTCATCTTCATGACTAATTCTCGAAACCCTATCTTTCTAGCCGTCTCTTTTCATCCTTCCTTGGAGTTTTCACCTTGGCCAACCTGTGGGGACTCAAGGACGCCATTAGAGCTTGGAGCTTGAAAGCTTGGAGCTCAAGAAGCAAGTTTTAGGCGGGTTTTATAACTCTAAACCTATGCTTTACTATGTGCATCTTTGTATGCGATTTAATGATAGCTCCTAGTATTTCCCTACTTTTCCCTGCTATTTTGCAAGCAAACCCGTGGGATATCTGTACTGTTCTTGAGCTAGAAGATGAAGGCGTGATTTCCAAGAAAAACCCACCGCTTTTCTTTTCCCTAAACGGTCCTAACAGTTTGCTCTCACGACCTCAAGACCGTGAGAGAGCCTCGCGGTCTCGAGACCGTGAGAGGGCTCGCGGTCTCAAGACCGATTGGCCTTGTTGACCGAGCGCGGACCGTATAAGAAACCTGTTCCTAATTATATAGGCTAAATACCCTCAAAATTTGGGAGACTAACTCCAAAGGAATCGGGAGATATGACCTTTTTAAGTCACAACTTTAAATGAATTAATTGCTGATTTTCAAACGGTCTGAAATTGCCTTTTTGGGCAAAAGGTCTCAAGACCGTGAAAGGTCGTTGACTAAGCGTTGACCCCATGAGATTACTGTTCAAAATTATGTTAATTAACAACTCACCAAGTTTGATGGTCTAATTCCAAACGGGCTAAGAGTTGAAGGGTGAATACTAGGGCTAAACCTAGATAAAATCAGTACTGAAATTATGGTGACCTAATTAGGGTTTTTAGGGTTGATTGATCTAAACGGTCTCAAGACCATGTGGGGTCCACCCACATGACCTCAAGACCGTGAGGACAATCACCCAAGACCATTTGAAGGTCTAGGGTTGAGTAATTTGACCAATTGAACACCAAATTGCAAATAAGTTATCAAGATAATAAAAATTCGGATTCTGTGACCAATCATGGTTCAACCTCTATCAAATCACCTTAGATTTTGATGAAATCTTGGGCAAATGGTCTCAAGACCATGTGGGGTCCACCCACATGACCTCAAGACCGTTTGGGTCAAGTTTGGGCCCAATTGGAGCTCAATTGAAGGGTTCAACCTTGTGTTGATACACATTGTTGAGTGATGATGGGTGAACATTGATAGACCTTAATTGAATCGATTTCAATCCTAATTGGTCAACAATTGAGGGTCAATTGAATGACCATTTGGTTAAGCATAACCTTAATTAACTCAATCTATAGGTGGTCAACAGTTATTGGACCTTTTGAAGGCTTCAACATCAGTTGACATCATCGTTTGATTTGTTGAACCTTTGTTGAAGGACCTTGTGGTTGAGACCATGAGAGGCTCACGACCTCAGGACCGTGAGGAGGCTCACGACCTCAGGACCGTGAGGAGGCTCACGACCTCAGGACCGTGAGGAGGCTCACGACCTCAGGACCGTGAGGAGGCTCACGACCTCAGGACCGTGAGGAGGCTCACGACCTCAGGACCGTGAGGAGGCTCACGACCTCAGGACCGTGAGGAGGCTCACGACCTCAGGACCGTGAGGTGACTCACGACCTCAGGACCGTGAGGTGGCTCACGACCTCAAGATCGTGAGGGGGCTCACGACCTCAAGACCGTGAGGTGACTCACGATCTCAAGCCCATGAGGAGGCTCACGGTCTTGGAGCTAGAAAGGGGCTCATGGACTTGAAGGGTCAAAGTGAGCAATCGGTCAACACTTTCAACCAATCTTAATTCAATTAATGATTAATGATTGGAATTAATCAATATGACTCATGGTTGACCACATTCAATCATGTGATGGTTCAATGTTGCTCAAATCAAACACTAATGATAATCTAAGATAGTGAGGAGTTATTTGACTAAGGTTTTTGATTGTGATGATGATCAATGGGGTGAATTACCAAGATACCCCTGAAGGGTCAATTGAGTTATACCTTGCTCAATTCAAACCCTAATTACATGAGAATGATGTTTTTAGTCATAATGACTCTATATAACCTGATCTAGTCTAATGTTATCATCAACTATTAGTATGATGAAAGAGAAAGTGCTCTAGAGAGAGAGAAAGTACCCTAGAGAGAGAAAGTAACTCTAATCACTTAATGGTGATGCTTTTGGCTATGTTAGCCTATGATGAATCAACCCAACCTGTTTTAGAGTGATGTTGACATCACCTAACCTTATGATGAGAGAGAAAGTACTTCTAGAGAGAGAAAGTACTTCTAGAGAGAGAAAGTACCCTTTTTAAATGAAAACTCAATTGAAGCATCCCCAATACACAGAAATGAGCATAATTAGGGTATGATCCACCTGTGTGAGATCATAGAAACCCTAATTATGATAAATGATGAACCTTTAACTAATCCAAGAGCACCAATGAAGGTGTTACTCAAACATGATGATGTTATGAGTTTAATTCACCTTGATGTGAATTGTAAACCCTAATTCAAGGGTAATGGCATGCTTTTGAGTAATAAACTCTATTTGATTTAAATTAAAGATTTAACTCTCATGACAAGAGTAGGAAGTACATTCCTTATTGTTGTATTACCTTTATCAGAGGTATTAATCATACAGGTTCTGATATGAAGGTAATCATATCCAGGTATGGATGTTGATGTTATATTCATTGAAGGCATGTTGTTAGCTTTATGAATAAGTAATGTAATCTGATGCCTTGCCAGTGGCATCCTATGCAGATACTGGGCTATGAGAGCCATGAATACCATCAAGGTCATGCCTTAGAGATGACTTATGATGAGGATAATGAGAAATGATGATTGATATGAGTTAGACTTGTTACATTTAGTATTCTTCTTTTATAGCTGCTATGCTATTGCTATTGTGTGAAGAACAATGTATGCTGTTAAAGAATACTGAATGAACCTAACTAATCAAGTATAATGTAGAGCCCTGATCATAGATCCATCATTGTCAGAAATTAAGTGATGGTGAAACAGGTTTTCCATAGGGAACTCCTGGAGCACATACTTTTGAGTATGTGGGGTACATGGATGTGTAGAACCTTACATCCTAGTGTAGGAAAGTGATGTAGATGTGGAATCCATCCATCCTTCACTATAGTTCCATACCGTATCAGTGGTAGGTAAACATGAAACCTCCTGATGACGAAGAAAGCACAGATATCCGTATCAGTGGTAGGTAAATATGAAACCTCCTGATGACGAAGAGAGTACAGAACGCCACTGTGACTCTAGAATAGCGAAGGACCAGTTTACCCTGGTGAGCTATAGTAGTAGAGACACAAGAAGTCCTACAAGTGATCCTCTTACTGACTGAGGAAGATGAAGGTCATGAGAATCCGGCTCTCTTAATGACCTATGTATGATACTGATGCGGCTTCTCAGCGATCAGTTGGAGTATGAGTGGTAAGCCTCATCTCCACAGGGCATAATGTTGTTTGTAAAACATAATCAACCATGTAGTATAACTTGTTAGAGATGACTCCAAGTTAGTTGTTTGATGTTACATTGCAATAATGTTGATATTCTCCATATCTCTTAAATTGTAGAGATCTTATTATATCTGCAACTGTTATAGAATGCTTTGAAGACTTTACTGTTTAAAATAATCTTTGATGTTATAATAAAGCTTCTGGCGAAGAGTTATAACTCTCGCTGGGACAATTATGTATAATTGTCTCACCCCGTAGACTTCAACTTTTTAGGTGGACGTCGGAGACGAAGGAACCAGCCTACAGGTGATCAGTCTCAACAGCGGCAGCACCAGGGGCAGCAGTAATCTCAGGTGGAGATTTGTCCTGCCATGTGGTGTAGTTAGAGTCAGTCCTATGTGTCCTCTGTACTCTCAGGTCTTGGAGTCTTGTGTTATGTGATCTTGAGATTTTGTATCTTGATGTATATAATTACTCGAGAAGTAATTATCCTGAGATGTAAACAGTTACCTCTCTTTATGAAAGGAGATTTTATGGATACAAGTTCTTATCTCGAAAAGTTTTAATTTCCCGTGATTTTTGTCTTCCGCTGATTATCGATTCGCTTCCGCTAAGTTTTAATCGTGTTTATGTCATGGTTTGGAGATCAGACCCCACAATTAGTGGTATCAGAGCTCCAGGTTCAGTTGAGTCTACAGAGGCATAGGACTTAGGATGTCGAGTCTACCTTTAGTACTCCTTCCTTATCTAATAGAATCTTCTGCTCCTCAGGAGAAGAAGATACATAAGAATGTCAGAACATCGCGATGAGCACGTGGCTGAGAGTAGTGCTAGTGCACCTCGAGGCGGTGCAAGAGTTCCGAGAATAGAACAACCTGCACCCGAGTCGCCAAGAGAGCCACCCCATTTCGACCCAGCTGACATGAGTGATCCAGCTATACAGACGATGTTCGGGCAGTTTATGACTACCATGACACATATAACCGATAGGATGCCCATTCCTGCACCTAGGGCACCTGTCCAGCCTGAAGTACAAGGTATTGGTAAGACATTCGAACGACTTCGTCGTGTCGGAGCTACCGAGTACTTCGGAACTGCCGACCCTGCAGATGCTGACTTATGGTTGACAGAGTTGGAGAAGGCTTTCAGGATTCTTATGATTCCGGAAGCTGAGAAGGTTAGACATGCTGTCTATCTTCTCAAGGGCAGTGCTGGTCACTGGTGGAACATGGAAGAGCAGAAGAGACCTGGAGTAGAGTTCTCATGGGAAGAGTTTCGTCGGGAATTTATCAATAGATATTTTCCAAAGACCTTCCTAGATGAGAAGATTTCTCAGTTTGAGAAACTAAGGCAGGGTATGATGAACATCAGCGAGTATGAAGCTAAGTTCATGGAGCTGTTGCGGTTTTGTCCGCACATGGCCGCTACGGATGAGGAAAGAATCAGAAGATTTGAAAAGGGTTTGATTTCCGATATGTCAACCCCTGTGTCTGCCTTAGAAAACAGAGAGAGATTCTCTACCTTCGTTGAGTCAGTCCGAAGGATAGAGAGATCTGTTGTTGAGAAAAGACAAACCCATAAAAGATATCCCCAGTTCCAGGGTTCTCCATCTAGGGATTCCAAGAAACCTAGATTCTCTGCACCTAACCCTCCACCACCCAGATCAAGTTTTCAAACTCAATGGACACCAAGTAGAGGTAGAGGACGGAGTCAACCGCTTCAAGGGACGCACAGTTCTGCATCAGTGTCAGTTACTGGACCACCCAGACCACAGTAACAGGAGAAGAGTTGCTATAACTGTGGTAAGGTGGGACACTTGATGAAGGATTGTCGTTCTAGACCTATCGGTGTGACACAACAACCTTCGAGACAGAATCAACAGGGATCTCAGAATAGACAACATCAAGGAGCAGCTCGAGGACGTGGACAAGCGTCTCAAGCTGGATCATCAGCACCACCTCAACACCAGGCAACCGCGAGGTTCTATGCTATGAACCCACCTGAGGCAGTGGTCAATCCACGGGTAGTGGCAGGTCAGATGAAACTTTTATATTCTGATATGTCTATATCCTGTAATGTATCTGTTCTGATTGATCCGGGTGCTACGCACTCTTTCATCACTCGTGAAGTGATTCGTAACTGCAATGTGACTGTTAGTCATAGAGCAGATAGTTTGTTGTTAGAGACTCCGTTGAGTGGGTCTGTCGTTTTGCAGGAGGTATGTTCTCCCTGCATCCTTTTCTTTTCTGACCATCGCATTCAAGTGGACCTTATACCACTTGATATGCAGGGGTTTGATATAATCCTTGGGATGGATACCTTAGAAAGGTATAGAGTTGTCTTGGATTGTGAGTCCAAGTTGGCTGTGTTTGCTGATAAAAGCAACACATGGATCTTTCAAGGTGAAAGAAAGATTCTGCCCACCTGTCTTGTGTCAGCTATGGTTGCTGATAAGCTGTTGAGGCAAGGATGTTATGCATTCTTAGCCCATGTGGTAGACGTTACCAAGGAAAGTTCCAACCCTGCTAAAGTTCCCATAGTCAGGGAATTCGAGGATGTGTTTCCGGAAGAACTTCCTGGTATACCACCACCTCGGGAGATTGACTTTGAAATCAATCTGATTCCAGATACGAAACCCATAGCTCAAACTCCGTATAGAATGGCTCCTGCCGAGATGGCAGAACTCAAGAAACAGCTTCAAGAGCTACTTGAGAGAGGTTTTATCCGACCAAGCACTTCACCTTGGGGTGCTCCGGTCTTGTTTGTTAAAAAGAAAGATGGGTCAATGCGGTTATGCATCGACTATAGACAACTCAATAAAGTGACAATAAAGAATAAGTATCCTCTGCCGAGGATTGATGATCTCTTTGACCAGTTGCGTGGTGCAACAGTCTTTTCAAAGATAGACTTGAGGTCTGGATATCACCAACTCCGCATTAAGGGTAGTGACATATCCAAGTCTGCCTTTAGGACAAGATATGGTCACTATGAGTTCACGGTTATGTCGTTTGGACTAACCAATGCACCAGCTGCATTCATGGAACTCATGAATAGAGTTTTTCGACCTTTCCTTGATCAGTGTGTTGTCGTTTTCATAGATGACATACTGATTTATAGTAAAGATGCTCAGCAGCATGAGCAGCATCTTCGCCAAGCTCTGACCTTGCTAAGAGAACATAAGCTGTACGCTAAGTTTAGCAAGTGTGAGTTCTGGCTGCCGGAAGTATCTTTTCTTGGACATGTAATATCCGCCTCGGGAATTCGTGTTGACCCTACAAAGGTAGAATCTGTTCTACAATGGGAACAACCGAAAACACCGACGGAGATTCGAAGTTTCTTGGGTTTAGCTGGCTATTATCGAAGGTTCATTAAGAACTTTAGTTCTATAGCTTTACCTTTGACCAAGTTAACCCGGAAAGATGTTCCTTTTTCTTGGAGTGATAAGTGTCAACAATCTTTCCAGCTGCTGAAGGAGAGGTTGACAAGTGCACCTGTGCTAGTGCTACCTGAACAAGGAAAAGGTTATATAGTTTTCTGTGACGCTTCCAAGAATGGACTAGGATGTGTGTTGATGCAGGATAAACAAGTGATTTCTTTTGCTTCCCGACAGCTTAAGAAACACGAGGAGAATTATCCAACGCACGATCTGGAGTTAGCTGCTGTGGTTCATGCCTTGAAGATCTGGAGACATTATCTCTACGGAGAAACATTCCAGATTTTCACAGACCACAAAAACCTTAAATATATTTTCTCTCAGCATGAGCTCAACATGAGGCAACGTCGCTGGATGGAGTTAATTAAGGACTACGACTGTACAATTGATTACCATCCAGGTAAGGCCAATGTTGTTGCAGATGCCTTGAGTAGGAAATCAGCAACATCAACCATGGATAGAGCACAACTAAACTCTTTAGTATGCTCTAGGAGAGATATGCTTATCTCTTTAAGGCAAAACAATGTACAGTTGAAGGTGTCATTGCTAGCCGGTGTGTTAGCTGAGATGCATATTAAACCTACCCTAAGAGAGCAGATTAAGGAAGCACAGCTAGATGATGCTGCAGTTCAACATATAAGATCTGAGTATGAAAATGAGAAGCAAGATGGGTTTCATGACTCAAAAGATCAAGTAGCTTGTTATAATGGAAGAATGATAGTGCCGGATGTGGACAACTTAAGGAAGTTAGTCTTGGAAGAAGCCCATTCTTCCATGTATGCTATGCATCCAGGGAGTACCAAGATGTATCGGAATTTGAAGGATCTGTATTGGTGGCCTGGGATGAAGAAGGACGTTGCAGAGTTTGTTATGAGGTGTTCTGTGTGTCAGCAAGTTAAAGCTGAACACCAGAAGCCTGCAGGGACAATGCAACCTTTACCCATATCACAGTGGAAGTGGGACCATGTAACCATGGACTTTGTTGTTGGCCTACCCAGGACAAGCAAAGGACATGATTCCATTTGGGTAATTATTGATAGGTTGACTAAGACAGCACATTTCTTACCTGTCAAAATAACCTATTCTGCGGAAAGGTTATCAGAGTTGTATGTGCAAGAGATAGTGCGGTTGCATGGAGTTCCTGTCACAATAGTTTCGGACAGAGGTCCTCAGTTTACAAGTCGTTTTTGGGAACAATTACACAAAGCCCTAGGTACCAAGCTGAGGTTTAGTACGGCCTTTCATCCACAGACTGATGGACAATCGGAAAGGACCATACAAACCTTAGAAGACCTGTTGCGAGCATGTGTTCTCCAGTTTACCGGAAGTTGGGACCTACACCTAAGCTTGATAGAGTTTGCCTATAACAATAGCTATCAGCATAGTATTGATATGGCACCTTATGAAGCCTTATATGGTAGACGTTGTAGATCACCCTTGTGTTGGTTTGAGATTGGTGAGCACCAGTTGTTAGGTCCTGACTTGGTACAGCAAACCACGGAAAAGATTAAAGTTATACAACATAAGATTAAGACTGCTCAGGATAGGCAGAAATCTTATGCTGACAAACGTCGTAGACCTTTAGAGTTCCAGGTTGGAGACAAAGTGTATCTTAAGGTCTCACCTTGGAAAGGGGTCCTTCGTTTTGGAAGGAAGGGGAAGTTAGCTCCTAGATATATGGGGCCTTATCCAATCATTGAACGGATTGGAAAGGTAGCATATAAACTAGAGCTGCCCCCAGAATTACAGAGGTTACATCCTGTGTTTCACATTTCTATGTTGAAGAAATGTCACCCAGACACCGAGTCAGTTCTACAACCTATGGAAGTAGAATTGAATGATGACATATCCTATGAAGAGGGACCAGTGTCAATCCTTGATAAACGAATTAAAAAGTTAAAGAAGAAAGATATAAGTCTTGTGAAAGTCCTCTGGAATCATCGTGGTATTGAAGAAGCCACTTGGGAGTTAGAGGATGAGATGAGAAGGAAGTATCCTGCCCTTTTTTCGTAATATGTTTTATCGATTTCGGGGACGAAATCCTTGTAAGGGGTGGATAATTTGTAACATCCCTGACCTGGGTTATGAGTTAACCCTAGGTGTTTTGCCTAAATATGTAATTAAATCCTTGTGATTAACTCTGAGCATGTATTTAAGCTTCTCAGAAACGTATATTTCAGTATTTGCTCCTTTTTATTTAAAGTTGTAGCATTGTTTTGATATACAGGGACCTATGTGCAATTTACCCAGTTAAAAGGGTTAGCCTGCAATTTGCACATGATGAGATGTTCCTCTGATGTTGAGACATCATGAGAATCTCTTTGGCAAAGTTTGAGGGATTTCCCAAGCTAGAGCACCAAGGTGCAGCTGTGGAAGCAATCCCAGGGCTTGAAACCCTAATTTGGGGTAAAATGCAATTTACCCAAATGATGGGATGCAATTTGTAAAGAATGCCATCTAAAGTATCTTTTTAGACTTTTGCCATCATTTAGATAAGATATGATGAGGAATTCACCTCAATTGAGTTATCAAGTTAAGAAATAGGCTCTGTGATTGAATAATCAGGGTATATGTGCAATAACCCTTTAAGTATGAACTTTATTATTAGATTGTTCTTCCTTGCCTTCTTTTCTATAACTTAAGAGAAGGATTGTCCTTAGAATAAAGAGGAAGGGACGAGCAAGTAATAAAGGAAGGACTTAGTTGGAATTAAAGGAAACTTATGAACTAATGTTGAAAATCCTACCCCATGTATATTAGCCATCCTTCCTTTAGTTGCAAGGAAACTTAACCTTCGTTCCCTTTACTGTTTCATTTCACCAAAGACGACCAAGGACTGCCTTGGAGCTAAGGAGGACGAACAAGGGGTGCAAGGTAGGTTTAAACCCCTCTTCTTGCCTAATTCCATGGTTAGAATTCGAATTCAAGGTCATCTTCATGACTAATTCTCGAAACCCTATCTTTCTAGCCGTCTCTTTTCATCCTTCCTTGGAGTTTTCACCTTGGCCAACCTGTGGGGACTCAAGGACGCCATTAGAGCTTGGAGCTTGAAAGCTTGGAGCTCAAGAAGCAAGTTTTAGGCGGGTTTTATAACTCTAAACCTATGCTTTACTATGTGCATCTTTGTATGCGATTTAATGATAGCTCCTAGTATTTCCCTACTTTTCCCTGCTATTTTGCAAGCAAACCCGTGGGATATCTGTACTGTTCTTGAGCTAGAAGATGAAGGCGTGATTTCCAAGAAAAACCCACCGCTTTTCTTTTCCCTAAACGGTCCTAACAGTTTGCTCTCACGACCTCAAGACCGTGAGAGAGCCTCGCGGTCTCGAGACCGTGAGAGGGCTCGCGGTCTCAAGACCGATTGGCCTTGTTGACCGAGCGCGGACCGTATAAGAAACCTGTTCCTAATTATATAGGCTAAATACCCTCAAAATTTGGGAGACTAACTCCAAAGGAATCGGGAGATATGACCTTTTTAAGTCACAACTTTAAATGAATTAATTGCTGATTTTCAAACGGTCTGAAATTGCCTTTTTGGGCAAAAGGTCTCAAGACCGTGAAAGGTCGTTGACTAAGCGTTGACCCCATGAGATTACTGTTCAAAATTATGTTAATTAACAACTCACCAAGTTTGATGGTCTAATTCCAAACGGGCTAAGAGTTGAAGGGTGAATACTAGGGCTAAACCTAGATAAAATCAGTACTGAAATTATGGTGACCTAATTAGGGTTTTTAGGGTTGATTGATCTAAACGGTCTCAAGACCATGTGGGGTCCACCCACATGACCTCAAGACCGTGAGGACAATCACCCAAGACCATTTGAAGGTCTAGGGTTGAGTAATTTGACCAATTGAACACCAAATTGCAAATAAGTTATCAAGATAATAAAAATTCGGATTCTGTGACCAATCATGGTTCAACCTCTATCAAATCACCTTAGATTTTGATGAAATCTTGGGCAAATGGTCTCAAGACCATGTGGGGTCCACCCACATGACCTCAAGACCGTTTGGGTCAAGTTTGGGCCCAATTGGAGCTCAATTGAAGGGTTCAACCTTGTGTTGATACACATTGTTGAGTGATGATGGGTGAACATTGATAGACCTTAATTGAATCGATTTCAATCCTAATTGGTCAACAATTGAGGGTCAATTGAATGACCATTTGGTTAAGCATAACCTTAATTAACTCAATCTATAGGTGGTCAACAGTTATTGGACCTTTTGAAGGCTTCAACATCAGTTGACATCATCGTTTGATTTGTTGAACCTTTGTCGAAGGACCTTGTGGTTGAGACCATGAGAGGCTCACGACCTCAGGACCGTGAGGAGGCTCACGACCTCAGGACCGTGAGGAGGCTCACGACCTCAGGACCGTGAGGAGGCTCACGACCTCAGGACCGTGAGGAGGCTCACGACCTCAGGACCGTGAGGAGGCTCACGACCTCAGGACCGTGAGGAGGCTCACGACCTCAGGACCGTGAGGTGACTCACGACCTCAGGACCGTGAGGTGGCTCACGACCTCAAGATCGTGAGGGGGCTCACGACCTCAAGACCGTGAGGTGACTCACGATCTCAAGCCCATGAGGAGGCTCACGGTCTTGGAGCTAGAAAGGGGCTCATGGACTTGAAGGGTCAAAGTGAGCAATCGGTCAACACTTTCAACCAATCTTAATTCAATTAATGATTAATGATTGGAATTAATCAATATGACTCATGGTTGACCACATTCAATCATGTGATGGTTCAATGTTGCTCAAATCAAACACTAATGATAATCTAAGATAGTGAGGAGTTATTTGACTAAGGTTTTTGATTGTGATGATGATCAATGGGGTGAATTACCAAGATACCCCTGAAGGGTCAATTGAGTTATACCTTGCTCAATTCAAACCCTAATTACATGAGAATGATGTTTTTAGTCATAATGACTCTATATAACCTGATCTAGTCTAATGTTATCATCAACTATTAGTATGATGAAAGAGAAAGTGCTCTAGAGAGAGAGAAAGTACCCTAGAGAGAGAAAGTAACTCTAATCACTTAATGGTGATGCTTTTGGCTATGTTAGCCTATGATGAATCAACCCAACCTGTTTTAGAGTGATGTTGACATCACCTAACCTTATGATGAGAGAGAAAGTACTTCTAGAGAGAGAAAGTACTTCTAGAGAGAGAAAGTACCCTTTTTAAATGAAAACTCAATTGAAGCATCCCCAATACACAGAAATGAGCATAATTAGGGTATGATCCACCTGTGTGAGATCATAGAAACCCTAATTATGATAAATGATGAACCTTTAACTAATCCAAGAGCACCAATGAAGGTGTTACTCAAACATGATGATGTTATGAGTTTAATTCACCTTGATGTGAATTGTAAACCCTAATTCAAGGGTAATGGCATGCTTTTGAGTAATAAACTCTATTTGATTTAAATTAAAGATTTAACTCTCATGACAAGAGTAGGAAGTACATTCCTTATTGTTGTATTACCTTTATCAGAGGTATTAATCATACAGGTTCTGATATGAAGGTAATCATATCCAGGTATGGATGTTGATGTTATATTCATTGAAGGCATGTTGTTAGCTTTATGAATAAGTAATGTAATCTGATGCCTTGCCAGTGGCATCCTATGCAGATACTGGGCTATGAGAGCCATGAATACCATCAAGGTCATGCCTTAGAGATGACTTATGATGAGGATAATGAGAAATGATGATTGATATGAGTTAGACTTGTTACATTTAGTATTCTTCTTTTATAGCTGCTATGCTATTGCTATTGTGTGAAGAACAATGTATGCTGTTAAAGAATACTGAATGAACCTAACTAATCAAGTATAATGTAGAGCCCTGATCATAGATCCATCATTGTCAGAAATTAAGTGATGGTGAAACAGGTTTTCCATAGGGAACTCCTGGAGCACATACTTTTGAGTATGTGGGGTACATGGATGTGTAGAACCTTACATCCTAGTGTAGGAAAGTGATGTAGATGTGGAATCCATCCATCCTTCACTATAGTTCCATACCGTATCAGTGGTAGGTAAACATGAAACCTCCTGATGACGAAGAAAGCACAGATATCCGTATCAGTGGTAGGTAAATATGAAACCTCCTGATGACGAAGAGAGTACAGAACGCCACTGTGACTCTAGAATAGCGAAGGACCAGTTTACCCTGGTGAGCTATAGTAGTAGAGACACAAGAAGTCCTACAAGTGATCCTCTTACTGACTGAGGAAGATGAAGGTCATGAGAATCCGGCTCTCTTAATGACCTATGTATGATACTGATGCGGCTTCTCAGCGATCAGTTGGAGTATGAGTGGTAAGCCTCATCTCCACAGGGCATAATGTTGTTTGTAAAACATAATCAACCATGTAGTATAACTTGTTAGAGATGACTCCAAGTTAGTTGTTTGATGTTACATTGCAATAATGTTGATATTCTCCATATCTCTTAAATTGTAGAGATCTTATTATATCTGCAACTGTTATAGAATGCTTTGAAGACTTTACTGTTTAAAATAATCTTTGATGTTATAATAAAGCTTCTGGCGAAGAGTTATAACTCTCGCTGGGACAATTATGTATAATTGTCTCACCCCGTAGACTTCAACTTTTTAGGTGGACGTCGGAGACGAAGGAACCAGCCTACAGGTGATCAGTCTCAACAGCGGCAGCACCAGGGGCAGCAGTAATCTCAGGTGGAGATTTGTCCTGCCATGTGGTGTAGTTAGAGTCAGTCCTATGTGTCCTCTGTACTCTCAGGTCTTGGAGTCTTGTGTTATGTGATCTTGAGATTTTGTATCTTGATGTATATAATTACTCGAGAAGTAATTATCCTGAGATGTAAACAGTTACCTCTCTTTATGAAAGGAGATTTTATGGATACAAGTTCTTATCTCGAAAAGTTTTAATTTCCCGTGATTTTTGTCTTCCGCTGATTATCGATTCGCTTCCGCTAAGTTTTAATCGTGTTTATGTCATGGTTTGGAGATCAGACCCCACACCTAAGCTTCTCTTCATATAGATTGTGTTCCATCTTCATATTAAAAAGCTTCTAGTTTTATAAACTAGAAGAAGGCTATGCAAGAAGAGCTCTAGGCCTTTGAATGCACATGCACTTTGAATCTTATTCCTTTACCCACAAATACTTTACATGTCAGTTGTAAGTGGCTTTACAAAATTAAGCACAAGGATGATGGCACAATTGACATATACAAAGCATACCTAGCTTTTAGAGGCTTCAGTCATGGGTATGGCATAGTCTATGAAGAAACATTTGCCCCATTTTCTCATATGAACACCATCAGAACTCTTCTTGTTGTTTCAATAACCCATCATTGGACTTTATACCAGATGGGTGTGAAAAATGCATTTCTACATGAATAACTCTCTAGATCCACCACCAGAACTAGTAGTGCATGAATCTCATGTTTGTCTTCTACATCGATCCATTAATGGACTCAAACAGGCACTCGGGGCTTGGTTTTCTTGCTTTAAACAAGCCATCTTATGTGCAGGTTGCCCCCAAAGCTCATACGATTATTCAATGTTTGTGGAACCTGAAGGGTGAGTCATCCTACTCCTATATGAGGATGACATGATCATCACATGAGATGATGTTGTAGGAATCAATAAATTATAACATTATCTTGCTAAACAATTTCAGATAAAGAATCTTGGACAACTTTACTACTTTCTAGGCCTAGAGATTGCTCATGGACATAAAGGAATTCTAGTCTATCACAAAACTATGGAACATATATCATTGAGTGTGCCAAAATATCCGACTTACAAGGTGCAGACACACCTCTTGAATTTCATATAAAATTATGCCCAACAGATGGTGAGACATTAACTGATCCCATAAGGTATCATCAATTAGTAGGACAACTACCAGACGTGTGCATCACTAGGCTAGATATTCAACATGTTGTTAGCATTGTCTCACAATTCTTATCTTCTTCCTGAAGTGTCCATGATGCAGGATAACATGTTCATCAAGAGCTTGAATAGGATTCCAGACCACTTGTTTAGAGTGTTTCATTATTTATCTTTTATTTGTGTTTGTCTTTTATATAGTTGATGAATCTTTATTTGGTTTAGGGCTTATTATGCAATTTTTTCAATTTTCTAAATGTAATGTTAGACACTTACCTTGTAATTTATTAATTAATTAGTTTTTCAATTCTTTTTTTTAGTTTGCTCTTGAGTGGAAATAAGCCAATTAGGGCTTCCCTCATGTTATCTATATAAGCTCATGTCGGGGGGCATTGTCCAGAAGAGTTGAATTATGAATTGAGTTTTTAGTTGCAACATGGGTTGCATCAAATGGTATCGGAGCCTGAGATCTAAACCTAGGTCTAGATCCCAGGATCCTGGGAGACGGCCAAAACCTTAGGTGCGCCCTAACCCCTAATCTGTCACCATTTATTGGTCTCCTAAACCCTAGGTCTAGGAGCCATATCCACCGTCCATCAGATCCAAACCATAGGTTAGATTCATTGATTAATTGCAAAACCCTAGGTTAAGATTAACCTCCCTCCATCCACCTAATTCTGCCTGCTCATCTATCAAATTATATTAAAAAAAATTGTTCTTGCACCGCCACTGTTCTTCACAAGTTCTTCACCTGTCAACCACTTCCATAGCCACACCCATATTTCCTCTTCACATCCTCCCTTTCCCTGTAGGACAATACCTCCCGTCTCTCAACAAACCTCACACTAGATTAGCAGTAGGAGTGTCTCCCCCAGATCCACCTGAACATCAGCCACACCTACCTTCATCTTCTTCACACCATCTACAAAATTTCTAGTTGACACACACATCCATCAACTCCCAGGTCTCCTTCGCTGGATAATCACAAAACCAATCTGGATAATCATGATGACTCTATTCCCATTTCACGATCCCATCCAAACCCCCCATCTCATAATCATGTGTCGTCGATCCTAGTCCCTAGATATGCTCTTAGGATCCCACCCACAACCAGTGCAGGAGCCATATCTCTAATCCAAGATCACAACTTTTCTTTTCCTCTCTTTGCTATGTCATTTTGGTCCTGCAATTTTGGTTTCCACACTACAAAGTCAACTGTTGTCAACACAATCTTCCAGTATCAACAAGATCCAGTAGTAGTAGTTACTGATTCAACATCCCAACAGTCAGGTCCGCCAGTAGCATCATGCACATCGCATTCCAGCATCCCAACACAAGTCCCCAGCCTGATCCTACCACATGTAGGTTGTTGATGCAAGATTTCACATCGGTCTCAGTGTAAATATGCACATCTAGGGTACCTAAATTTCGTAAAATTTTCCTCCTGCCAACTCAATGCTGAGTTGGATCCATGGGTCACGGGGCAGAGATACACTTCACACCAAAGAGAAAGTCCATCAACACCACCATGGTGCGCAATGAAGATTACCAAACCAAAATTAAAGAACTTGAGGAAAGCCTGGTTGGCCAAGATAAGCAATTTGACCTCTTAGAATCCATGGTGCAAGATATGGATGTTATACTTCAGCATATGGAACAACATCCCCCACCACGACGTCCATTACCGCTAGAAGCTCCTCCTCACCAAGAACGCTTACTTAATATTGATGTTCCAGAGTTCCATGGTACTGGTAAGCCTGACGTCTTCTACAACTGGGTCCATAGTGTAAGGAGTGGAATCCCAGAGGGGAACCACTACCTACTAAAAATTTGAACAATAGAACTTCCAGTCCAAACACACCTAAAAGGTATGATGGAATGGGTGTAAAATGTTCAAATCTTATTTAATGGTAATGAAAACAACCAAAGTGTAGCAGCGGAATAAAAACATTGACCATATTCAATTTTTCATAAGGTTACAATAGAACATCATAACCTCCCACAAAGGGTTTACATGTATGATACAACATAAGGATCCAAGATAGAGGGAAGTCTAAACCATAGCAACTTAGTCTCCAAGCTTTAAACTCCTTAAGATAAGTCCATAACTTTATGACATGTCCTCCACATCCTTCACCTAGGGTTGGAAGCATACCATAACAAGAAGAGAAAAATAGATGACATCAACAAAGGTTGGTATGTGCATACTAAAAAGTAAAATTGAGCATTATATGGAGTAAAGGACATCAAATAAAGTGAAGCTTCCCATAGAAAAGAGAAGTACCACCCAAGTGGGTATCAAGAGAAAAGATCACAATAATAATGATCCTTGCCATAAAATAACATAAAAAGATTGTGCCATATATACATCCACTACCATGATGGGAAATGAAGCACATATCCTGGAATAAAGGAACATAACTGTGGGCTCTGATCTCCAAACCATGACATAAACACGATTAAAACTTAGCGGAAGCGAATCGGTAATCAGCGGAAGACAAAAATCACGGAAAATTAAAACTTTTCGTGACAAGAACTTGAATCCATAAAAGCTTCTTTCATAAAGTGAGGTAAACTGTTTACATCTCAGGATAATTACTTCTTGAGTAATTATATACATCAAGATACAAAATCTCAAGATCACTATACAAAAGACTCCAAGACCTGAGAGTACAGAGGACACATAGGACTTACTCTAACTACACCATATGGCAGGACAATCTCCACCTGAGATTACTGCTGCCCCTGATGCTGCTGTTGAGACTGATCACATGTAGGCTGGTTCCTTCGTCTCGGACGTCCACCTAAAAAGTTGAAGCCTATGGGGTGAGACAATTATACATAATTGTCCCAGCGAGAGTTATAACTCTTCGCCAGAAGCTTTATTATAACATCAAAGAATATTTTAAGCAGTAAAGCCTTCAAAGTATTCTATAACAGTTGCAGGTATAACAAGATCTCTATAATTTAGGAGATATGGAGAATATAAACATTATTGCAATGTAACATCAATCAACTAACTTGGAGTCATCTCTAACAAGTTATACTACATGGTTGATTATGTTTTACAAACAACATGATGCCCTGTGGAGATGAGGCTTACCACTCATACTCCAACTGATCGCTGAGAAGTCACATCAGTATCATACATAGGTCATTAAGAGAGCCGGATTCTCATGACCTTCACCTTCCTCAGTCAGTAAGAGGATCACTTGTAGGACATCTCGTGTCTCTACTACTATAGCTCACCAGGGTAAACTGGTCCTTCGCTATTTTAGAGTCACAGTGGCGTTCTGTACTCTCTTCGTCATCAGGAGGTTTCATATTTACCTACCACTGATACGGATATCTGTGCTTTCTTCGTCATCAAGAGGTTTCATGTTTACCTATTACTGATACGGTATGAAAATATAGTGAAGGATGGATGGATTCCACATCTACATCACTTTCCTACACTAGGATGTAAGGTTCTACACATCCATGTACCCCACATACTCAAAAGTATGTGCTCCTGGAGTTCCCTGAGGAAAACCTGTTTCACCATCACTTAATCTCTGACAATAATGGATCTATGATCAGGGCTCTATATTATACTTGATTAGTTAGGTACATTCAGTATTCTTTAACAGCATACATTGTTCTTCAAACAATAACAGTAGCATAGCAGCTATAAAAGAAGAATACTAAATGTAACAGGCCTAACTCATATCAGTCATCATTTCTCATTATCCTCATCACAAGTCATCTCTAAGGCATGACTTTGATGGTATTCATGGCTCTCACAGCCCATTATCAGTATAGGATGCCACTGACAAGACATCAGATTACTTTACTTATTCATAAGGCTAACAACATGCCTTTAATGAATATAACATCATCATCCATACCTGGATATGATTACCTTCATATCAGAACCTGCATGGTTAATACAACTGATAAAGGTAATACAAAAATGAGGAATATCCTTCCTACTCTTGTCATAAGAGTTTAAATCTCTAATTCTTATCAAATAGAGTTTAATATTCAAAAGCATGCCATTACCCTTGAATTAGGGTTTACTATTCACATTACATGTCATCACCCTTGAATTAGGGTTTACTATTCACATTACATGTCATCACCCTTGAATTAGGGTTTACTATTCACATTAAGGTGAATTGAACTCATAACATCATCATGTATGAGTAACATCTTCATTGATGATCTTAGATTAGTTAAAAGTTCATCATTTATCATAGTTAGGGTTTTTATGATCTCACACAGGTGGATCATACCCTAATTATGCTCATTTCTGTGAATTGGGGATGCTTCAATTGAGTTTCCACTTAAAAAGGGTACTTTCTCTCTCTAGAAGTACTTTCTCTCTCTAGAAGTACTTTATCTCTCATCATAAGGTTAGGTGATGTTAACATCACCCTAGATCAGGTCGGATTAAGTCATCATAGGCTAACATGGCTAAAACATCATCATCATGTGATTAGGGTTTGAATTGAGCAAGATATAACTCAATTGGCCCTTTAGGGGTATTTTGGTAATTCACCCCATTGATCATCATCATGGTCCAAACCTTAGTCAATTAACCCCTTAATATCCTAGGTTGTCATTAGGGTTCGATTAGGGCAACATTGGACCATTTATATCATCAGTTGATTGAATGAAGTCAACCTTGAATCACATTGATTGATTTCAATTATCAACCTTCAATCGAATTGAGATCGTTTGAAAGTGTTGACCGTTTGCCCACTTTGACTTTCCAAGACCGCGAGC
Organism: Alisma plantago-aquatica; assembly: GCA_963693085.1. NCBI lineage: Eukaryota > Viridiplantae > Streptophyta > Magnoliopsida > Alismatales > Alismataceae > Alisma > Alisma plantago-aquatica. The sequence continues at coordinate 1,389,105,799 of OY856410.1, read as the reverse complement.
CCTCTTCTATCTTCAAGACCGCGAGCCTCCTTAGGCTTCAAGACCGCGAGCCTCTTCAAGTGGTTCAAGACCGCGAAGCCCTTCAAGTGGTTCAAGACCGCGAAGATCAAATTGAAGTTGAGACCGCGAAGAGATGTTGACCGTTTGCCCATCTTGACCTCAGGACCGCGAGGCCCTTCGTGGTCTTGAGACCGTGAGCCTCCTCTCGGTCTTGAGACCGTGAGCCCCCTCACGGTCTTGAGACCGCGATCCCCCTCTCGGTCTTGAGACCGCGAGGCTCTCAAGGTCTCAACCGTTTGGTCCATCAACAAAAACAATAATGCAATTGATGATATCAACTGATGTTGAAGCCCTCAAAAGGTCAAAACTATGTTGACCACCTATGGATTGGGTCAATTAAGGTTATTCTTAACCAATTGGTCATTCAATTGACCCTCAATCATTGACCAATTAGGATTGAAATCGATTCAATTAGGGTCTATCAATGTTCACCCATCAACACTCAACAATGTGCATCAACACAAGGTTGAACCCTTCAATTGAGCTCCAATTGGGCCCAAACTTGGCCCAAACGGTCTTGAGGTCATGTGGGTGGACCCCACATGGTATTGAGACCGTTTGCCCAAGATTACATCAAAATATAAGGTGATTTGATAGAGGTTGAACCATGATTGGGTCACCAAATCAGTATTTTGATCAATTGATAACTTATTTGCAATTAGGTCCTCAATTGGTCACATTACTTAACCCTAGACCTTCAAACGGTCTTGGGTGATTGTCCTCTCGGTCTTGAGACCGTTTGGATGAGTTCCAAATGGTCTTGAGACCGTTTGCCCATCCAATTTTGGATTCTAGTGCAGATTCATCAAGGTCTGACCCATTGAGTTGATGATCATGTCAATATTTTATTGCAATGTAATTTGGTGTAATTGTACCTTCAATTGGTCAACTAATCTTGACCCCAGACCTCCAAACGGTCATGGTTGATTGCCCTCGCAGTCTTGAGACCATTTGGGTGACCCTTAAACGGTCTTGAGACCGTTTAGGTCAATCAACCCTAAAAACCCTAATTAGGTCACCATAATTTCAGTACTGATTTCATCTAGGGTTAGCCCTAGTATTCACCCTTCAACTCTTAGCCCGTTTGGAATTAGACCATAAAACTTGGTGAGTTGTTAATTAACATAATTTTGAACAGTAATCTCATACGTTCAACGCCTAGTCAACGACCTTACATGGTCTTGAGACCGTTTGCCCAAAAAGGCAATTTCAGACCGTTTGAAAATCAGGAATAAATTCAAATAACGTTGTTACTTAAAAAGGTCATATCTCCCGATTCCATTGAAGTTAGCCTCCCAAATTTTGAGGGTAATTAGCCTATATAATTAAGAACAGATTTCTTATACGGTCCACACTCGGTCAACGGGGCAAAACGGTCTTGGAGATCGTTTTCCCTATCGCGGTCTCGAGACCATTTGCTCACCTCGCGGTCTTGAGACCGAGAGAGAAAACTTTTGAGACCGTTTAAGGAAGTGAAAAGCGGTGGGTTTTTCTTGGAAATCACGCCTTCATCTCCTAGATCAAGAACAGTACGAATATCCCATGGATTTTCTTGCAAAATAGCAGGGAAAAGTAGGGAAACACTAAGAGCTATCATCAAAACGCATTTAAAGATACACATAGTAAAGCATGGGTTTAGAGTTATAAAACCCGCCTAAAGCTTGCTTCTTGAGCTCCAAGCTTTCAAGCTCCAAGCTCTAATGGCGTCCTTGAGTTCCCACAGGTTGGCCAAGGTGACAACTCCAAGGAAGGTCAAGGAAAGATGGCTAGAAAGATAGGATTTCGAGAGTTAGCCATGAAGCTGACCTTGAATTCGAGTTCTAACCATGGAATTAGGCAAGAAGAGGGGTTTAAACCTACCTTGCACCCCTTGGTCGTCCTCCTTAGCTCCAAGGCAGTCCTTGATCGTCTTTGGTGAAATGAAACAGTAAGGGAACGAAGGGTAAGTTCCCTTGCAACTAAGGGAAGGAGAGCTTATATACATGGGGTAGGATTTTCAACATTAGTTCATAAGTTGTCCATAATTCCAACTAGGTCCCTCCTTCTTTACTTGATCGTACCTTCCTCTTTATTCTAAGGACAAACCTTCTCTTAAGGTCTTAGGAAAAGAAGGTAAAGGAGAGCAAGCTAATAATGAGGTACATACATAAAGAGATATTATACATATACCCTGATTATTCAATCACAAGGCATATCTCATAACTTGATAATTCAATTGAGGTGACTTCCTCATCATTTCTTCTCTTAATGATGGCAAGAGTCTAAAAAGATACATTAGATGACATATTTCACAATTTGTATCCCTTAATTTGGGTAAATTGCATTTTACCCCAAACTAGGGTTTCAAGCACCGGGATTGCTTCCACAGCTGCACCTTGGTGCCCTAGCTTGGGAAATCCCTCAAACTTTACCAAAACGATTCTCATGATGTCTCAACATCAGAGGAACATCTCAACATGTGCAAATTGCAAGCTAACCCTTTTAACTGGGTAAATTGCACATAGGTCCCTGTATATCAAAACAATGCTACAACTTTAAATAAAAAGGAGCAAATACTGAAATATACGTTTATGAGAAACTTAATTACATGCTCAGAGTTAATCACAAAGATGTAATTACATATTTAGGCAAAACACCTAGGGTTGTCTCATAACCCAGGTCAGGGATGTTACAAATTATCCACCCCTTACAAGGATTTCGTCCCCGAAATCGATAAAACATACTACGAGAAAAGGGCAGGATACTTCCTTCTCATATCATCCTCTAACTCCCAAGTGGCTTCTTCAATACCACGATGGTTCCAGAGGACTTTCACAAGACTTATATCTTTCTTCTTTAACTTTTTAATTCGTTTATCAAGGATTGACACTGGTCCCTCCTCATAGGATATGTCATCATTCAATTCTACCTCCATAGGTTGTAGAACTGACTCGGTGTCTGGGTGACATTTCTTCAACATAGAAATGTGAAACACAGGATGTAACCTCTGTAATTCTGGGGGAAGCTCTAGTTTATATGCTACATTTCCAATCCGTTCAATGATTGGATAAGGCCCCATATATCTAGGAGCTAACTTCCCTTTCCTTCCAAAACGAAGGACCCCTTTCCAAGGTGAAACCTTAAGATACACTCTGTCTCCAACCTGGAACTCTAAGGGTCTACGACGTTTGTCAGCATAAGATTTCTGCCTATCCTGAGCAGTCTTAATCTTATGTTGTATAACTTTAATCTTTTCCGTGGTTTGCTGCACCAGGTCAGGACCTAACAACTGGTGCTTACCAGTCTCAAACCAACACAAGGGTGATCTACAACGTCTACCATATAAGGCTTCATAAGGTGCCATATCAATACTATGCTGATAGCTATTGTTATAGGCAAACTCTATCAAGCTTAGGTGTAGATTCCAACTTCCGGTGAACTGGAGAACACATGCTCGCAACAGGTCTTCTAAGGTTTGTATGGTCCTTTCCGACTGTCCATCAGTCTGGGGATTAAAGGCCGTACTAAACCTTAGCTTAGTGCCTAAGGCTTTGTGCAACTGTTCCCAAAAATGACTGGTAAACTGAGGACCTCTGTCAGAAACTATTGTGACAGGAACTCCGTGCAAACGCACTATCTCTTGAACATACAACTCTGATAACCTTTCAGCAGAATAGGTTGTTTTGACAGGTAAGAAATGTGCTGTCTTAGTCAACCTATCAACAATTACCCAAATAGAATCATATCCTTTGCTTGTCCTGGGTAGGCCAACAACAAAGTCCATGGTCACATGGTCCCACTTCCACTGTGATATGGGTAAAGGTTGCATTGTTCCTGCAGGTTTCTGGTGTTCAGCTTTAACTTGCTGACACACAGGGCACCTCAGAACAAACTCTGCAACGTCCTTCTTCATCCCAGGCCACCAATACAGATCTTTCAAATTCCGATACATCTTGGTGCTCCCTGGATGCATAGCATACATGGAAGAATGGGCTTCTTCCAGGACTAACTTTCTCAAGTTGTCCACATCTGGCACTATCATTCTTCCATTATAACAAGCTACTTGATCTTTTGAGTCATGAAAACCGTCTTGCTTCTCATTTCCATACTCAGATCTTATATGTTGAACTGCAACATCACCTAGCTATGCCTCTTTAATCTGCTCCCTTAGAGTAGGTTTAATATGCATCTCAGCTAACAAACCGGTTAACAATGACACCTTCAACTGTACATTGTCTTGCCTTAAAGAGATAAGCATATCTCTTCTAGAGCATACTAAAGAGTTTAGTTGTGCTCTATTCATGGTTGATGTTGCTGATTTCCTACTCAAGGCATCTGCAACAACATTGGCCTTGCCTGGATGGTAATCAATTGTACAGTCGTAGTCCTTGATTAATTCCATCCAGCGACATTGCCTCATGTTGAGCTCATGCTGAGAGAAGATATACTTAAGGTTTTTGTGGTCTGTGAAAATCTGGAATGTTTCTCCATAGAGATAGTGCCTCCAGATCTTCAAAGGATGAACCACAGCAGCTAACTCCAGATCGTGTGTTGGATAATTCTCCTCGTGTTTCTTAAGCTGTCGGGAAGCAAAAGAAATCACTCGTTTATCCTGCATCAACACACATCCTAGTCCGTTCTTGGAAGCATCACTGAAAACTATATATCCTTTTCCTTGTTCAGGTAGCACTAGCACAGGTGCACTTGTCAACCTCTCCTTCAGCAACTGGAAAGATTGTTGACACTTATCATTCCAAGAAAAAGGAACATCTTTCCGGGTTAACTTGGTCAAAGGTAAAGCTATAGAACTAAAGTTCTTAATGAACCTTCGATAATAGCCAGCTAACCCCAAGAAACTTCGAATCTCCGTCGGTGTCTTTGGTTGTTCCCATTGTAGAACATATTCTACCTTTGTAGGGTCAACACAAATTCCCGAGGCGGATATTACATGTCCAAGAAAAGATACCTCTGGCAGCCAGAACTCACACTTGCTAAACTTAGCGTACAGCTTATGTTCTCTTAGCAAGGTCAAAGCTTGGCGAAGATGCTGCTCATGCTGCTGAGCATTCTTACTATAAATCAGAATGTCATCTATGAAGACGACAACACACTGATCAAGGAAAGGTCGAAAAACTCTATTCATGAGTTCCATAAATGCAGCTGGTGCATTGGTTAGTCCAAACGACATAACCGTGAACTCATAGTGACCATATCTTGTCCTAAAGGCAGACTTGGATATGCCACTATCCTTAATACGGAGTTGGTGATATCCAGACCTCAAGTCTATCTTTGAAAAGACTGTTGCACCACGCAACTGGTCAAAGAGATCATCAATCCTCGGCAGAGGATACTTATTCTTTATTGTTACTTTATTGAGTTGTCTGTAGTCAATGCACAACTGCATTGACCCATCTTTCTTTTTAACAAACAAGACCGGAGCACCCCAAGGTGAAGTACTCGGCCGGATAAAACCTCTCTCAAGTAGCTCTTGAAGCTGTTTCTTGAGTTCTGCCATCTCGGCAGGCGCCATCCTATACGGAGTTTGAGCTATGGGTTTCGTATCTGGGATCACATTAATTTCAAAATCAATCTCCCGAGGTGGTGGTATACCAGGAAGTTCTTCAGGAAACACATCTTCGAATTCCCTGACTATAGGAACTTCGGCAGGATTGGAACTTTCCTTGGTAACATCTACCACATGGGCTAAGAATGCATAACATCCTTACCTCAACAGCTTATCCGCAACCATAGCTGACACAAGACAGGTGGGCAGAATCTTTCTTTCACCTTGAAAGATCCATGTGCTGCTTTTATCAGCAAACACAGCCAGCTTGGACTCACAATCCAAGACAACTCTATACCTTTCTTAGGTATCCATCCCAAGGATTATATCAAATCCCTGCATATCAAGTGGTATAAGATCCACTTGAATGCGATGGTCAGAAAAGAAAAGGATGCAGGAAGAACATACCTCCTGCAAAACGGCAGACCCACTCAACGGAGTCTCTAACAACAAACTATCTGCTCTATGACTAACAGTCACATTGCAGTTACGAATCACTTCACGAGTGATGAAAGAGTGCGTAGCACCCGGATCAATCAGAACGGATACAACACAGGATGTAGACATATCAGAATATAAAAATTTCATCTGACCTACCACTACCCGTGGATTGACCACTGCCTCAGGTGGGTTCATAGCATAGAACCTCGCAATCGCCTAGTGTTAAGGTGGTGCTGATGATCCAGCTTGAGATGCTTGTCCACGTCCTCGAGCTGCTCCTTGATGTTGTCTATTCTGAGATCCCTGTTGATTCTGTCTCGGGGTTTGTTGTGTCACACCGACAGGCCTAGAACGGCAATCCTTCATCAAGTGTCCCACCTTACCACAGTTGTAGCAACTCCTCTCCTGTTGTTGTGGTCTGGGTGGTCCAGTGACTGACTCAGATGTAGAACTGTGCGTCCCTTGAAGCGGTTGACTCCGTCCTCTACCTCTGCTTGGTGTCCATTGAGTTTGAAAACTCGATCTGGGTGGTGGGGGGTTAGGTGCAGAGAATCTAGGTTTCTTGAAATCCCTAGATGAAGAACCCTGGAACTGTGGATATCTTTTATGGGTTTGTCTTTTATCAACCATAGATCTCTCTATCCTTCGGACTGACTCAACGAAGGTAGAGAATCTCTCTCTATTTTCTAAGGCAGACACAGGGGTTGACATATCAGAATTCAAACCCTTTTCAAATCTTCTGATTCTTTCCTCATCCGTAGCAGCCATGTGCAGACAGAACCGCAACAACTCCATGAACTTAGCTTCATACTCACTAATGTTCATCATACCCTGCCTTAGTTTCTCAAACTGAGAGATCTTCTCATCTAGGAAGGTCTTTGGAAAATATCTATTGATAAATTCCCGACGAAACTCTTCCCATGAGAACTCTACTCCAGGTCTCTTCTGCTCTTCCATGTTCCACCAGTGACCAGCACTGCCTTTGAGAAGATAGACAGCATGTCTAACCTTCTCAGCTTCCGGAATCATAAGAATCCTGAAAGCCTTCTCCAACTCTGTCAACCATAAGTCAGCATCTGCAGGGTCGGCAGTTCCGAAGTACTCGGTAGCTCCGACACGACGAAGTCGTTCGAATGTCTTACCAATACCTTGTGCTTCAGGCTGGACAGGTGCCCTAGGTGTAGGAATGGGCATCCTATCGGTTATATGTGTCATGGCAGTCATGAACTGCCCGAACATCGTCTGTACAGCTGGATCACTCATGTCAGCTGGGTCGAACTGGGGTGGCTCTCTTGGCGACTCAGGTGCAGGTTGTTCTATTCTCGGAACTCTTGCACCGCCTCGAGGTGCACTAGCACTACTCTATGCCACGTGCTCATCACGATGTTCTGACATTCTTATGTATCTTCTTCTCCTGAGGAGCAGAAGATTCTATTAGATGAGGAAGGAGTACTAAAGGTAGACTCGACATCCTAAGTCCTATGCCTCTGTAGACTCAACTGAACCTGGAGCTCTGATACCACTAATTGTGGGCTCTGATCTCCAAACCATGACATAAACACGATTAAAACTTTGCGGAAGCGAATCGGTAATCAGCGGAAGACAAAAATCACGGAAAATTAAAACTTTTCGTGACAAGAACTTGAATCCATAAAAGCTTCTTTCATAAAGTGAGGTAAACTGTTTACATCTCAGGATAATTACTTCTTGAGTAATTATATACATCAAGATACAAAATCTCAAGATCACTATACAAAAGACTCCAAGACCTGAGAGTACAGAGGACACATAGGACTTACTCTAACTACACCATATGGCAGGACAATCTCCACCTGAGATTACTGCTGCCCCTGATGCTTCTGTTGAGACTGATCACCTGTAGGTTGGTTCCTTCGTCCCCGACGTCCACCTAAAAAGTTGAAACCTACGGGGTGAGACAATTATACATAATTGTCCCAGCGAGAGTTATAACTCTTCGCCAGAAGCTTTATTATAACATCAAAGAATATTTTAAGCAGTAAAGCCTTCAAAGTATTCTAAAACAGTTGCAGGTATAACAAGATCTCTATAATTTAGGAGATATGGAGAATATAAACATTATTACAATGTAACATCAATCAACTAACTTGGAGTCATCTCTAACAAGTTATACTACATGGTTGATTATGTTTTACAAACAACATTATGCCCTGTGGAGATGAGGCTTACCACTCATACTCCAACTGATCGCTGAGAAGTCACATCAGTATCATACATAGGTCATTAAGAGAGCCGGATTCTCATGACCTTCACCTTCCTCAGTCAGTAAGAGGATCACTTGTAGGACATCTCGTGTCTCTACTACTATAGCTCACCAGGGTAAACTGGTCCTTCGCTATTTTAGAGTCACAGTGGCGTTCTGTACTCTCTTCGTCATCAGGAGGTTTCATATTTACCTACCACTGATACGGATATTTGTGCTTTCTTCATCATCAGGAGGTTTCATGTTTACCTACCACTGATACGGTATGAAAATATAGTGAAGGGTGGATGGATTCCACATCTACATCACTTTCCTACACTAGGATGTAAGGTTCTACACATCCATGTACCCCACATACTCAAAAGTATGTGCTCCAGGAGTTCCCTGAGGAAAACCTGTTTCACCATCACTTAATCTCTGACAATGATGGATCTATGATCAGGGCTCTACATTATACTTGATTAGTTAGGTACATTCAGTATTCTTTAACAGCATACATTGTTCTTCAAACAATAACAGTAGCATAGCAGCTATAAAAGAAGAATACTAAATGTAACAGGCCTAACTCATATCAGTCATCATTTCTCAGTATCTTCATCACAAGTCATCTCTAAGGCATGACTTTGATGGTATTCATGGCTCTCACAGCCCATTATTAGTATAGGATGCCACTGACAAGACATCAGATTACTTTACTTATTCATAAGGCTAACAACATGCCTTTAATGAATATAACAACATCATCCATACCTGGGTATGATTACCTTCATATCAGAACCTGCATGGTTAATACAACTGATAAAAGTAATACAAAAATGAGGAATATCCTTCCTACTCTTGTCATAAGAGTTTAAATCTCTAATTCTTATCAAATAGAGTTTAATATTCAAAAGCATGCCATTACCCTTGAATTAGGGTTTACTATTCACATTACATGTCATCACCCTTGAATTAGGGTTTACTATTCACATTACATGTCATCACCCTTGAATTAGGGTTTACTATTCACATTAAGGTGAATTGAACTCATAACATCATCATGTATGAGTAACATCTTCATTGATGATCTTAGATTAGTTAAAAGTTCATCATTTATCATAGTTAGGGTTTCTATGATCTCGCACAGGTGGATCATACCCTAATTATGCTCATTTCTGTGTATTGGGGATGCTTCAATTGAGTTTCCACTTAAAAAGGGTACTTTCTCTCTCTAGAAGTACTTTCTCTCTCTAGAAGTACTTTCTCTCTCATCATAAGGTTAGGTGATGTTAACATCACCCTAGATCAGGTCGTATTAAGTCATCATAGGCTAACATGGCTAAAACATCATCATCATGTGATTAGGGTTTGAATTGAGCAAGATATAACTCAATTGGCCCTTCAGGGGTATTTTGGTAATTCAACCCATTGATCATCATCATGGTCCAAACCTTAGTCAATTAACCCCTTAATATCCTAGGTTGTCATTAGGGTTCGATTAGGGCAACATTGGACCATTTATATCATCAGTTGATTGAATGAAGTCAACCTTGAATCACATTGATTGATTTCAATTATCAACCTTCAATCGAATTGAGATCGTTTGAAAGTGTTGACCGTTTGCCCACTTTGAATTTCCAAGACCGCGAGCCCTCTTCTATCTTCAAGACCGCGAGCCTCCTTAGGCTTCAAGACCGTGAGCCTCTTCAAGTGGTTCAAGACCGCGAAGACCTTCAAGTGGTTCAAGACCGCGAAGATCAAATTGAAGTTGAGACCGCGAAGAGATGTTGACCGTTTGCCCATCTTGACCTCAGGACCGCGAGGCCCTTTTGCGGTCTTGGGACCGTGAGCCTCCTCTCAGTCTTGATACCGTGAGCCCCCTCACGGTCTTGAGACCGCGAGCCCCCTCTCGGTCTTGAGACTGCGAGGCTCTCAAGGTCTCAACCGTTTGGTCCATCAACAAAAACAATAATGCAATTGATGATATCAACCGATGTTGAAGCCCTCAAAAGGTCAAAACTATGTTGTCCACCTATGGATTGGGTCAATTAAGGTTATGCTTAACCAATTGGTCATTCAATTGACCCTCAATCGTTGACCAATTAGGATTGAAATCGATTCAATTAGGGTCTATGAATGTTCACCCATCAACACTCAACAATGTGCATCAACACAAGGTTGAACCCTTCAATTGAGCTCCAATTGGGCCCAAACTTGGCCCAAACGGTCTTGCGGTCATGTGGGTGGACCCCACATGGTCTTGAGACCGTTTGCCCAAGATTTCATCAAAATCTAAGGTGATTTGATAGAGGTTGAACCATGATTGGGTCACCAAATCAGTATTTTGATCAATTGATAACTTATTTGCAATTAGGTCCTCAATTGGTCACATTACTTAACCCTAGACCTTCAAACGGTCTTGGGTGATTGTCCTCTCGGTCTTGAGACCGCTTGGATGAGTTCCAAATGGTCTTGAGACCGTTTGCCCATCCAATTTTGGATTCTAGTGCAGATTCATCAAGGTCTGACCCATTGAGTTGATGATCATGTCAATATTTTATTGCAATGTAATTTGGTGTAATTGTACCTTCAATTGGTCAACTAATCTTGACCCCAGACCTCTAAACGGTCATGGTTGATTTCCCTCGCGGTCTTGAGACCGTTTGGGTGACCCTTAAACGGTCTTGAGACTGTTTAGGTCAATCAACCCTAAAAACCCTAATTAGGTCACCATAATTTCAGTACTGATTTCATCTAGGGTTAGCCCTAGTATTCACCCTTCAACTCTTAGCCCGTTTGGAATTAGACCATCAAACTTGGTGAGTTGTTAATTAACATAATTTTGAACAGTAATCTCATACGGTCAACACCTAGCCAACGACCTTACACGGTCTTGAGACCGTTTGCCCAAAAAGGAAATTTCAGACCGTTTGAAAATCAGGAATAAATTCAAATAAAGTTGTTACTTAAAAAGGTCATATCTCCCGATTACTTTGGAGTTAGCCTCCCAAATTTTGAGGGTAATTAGCCTATATAATTAGGAACAGACTTATTATACGGTCCACGCTCGGTCAACGGGGCCAAACGGTCTTGGAGACCGTTTTCCCTGTCACGGTCTCGAGACCGTTTGCTCACCTCGCGGTCTTGAGACCGAGAGAGCAAACTTTTGAGACCGTTTAAGGAAGTGAAAAGCGGTGGGTTTTTCTTGGAATTCACGCCTTCATCTCCTAGCTCAAGAACAGTACGAATATCCCATGGATTTGCTTGCAAAATAGCAGGGAAAAGTAGGGAAACACTAAGAGCTATCATCAAAACGCATATAAAGATACACATAGTAAAGCATGGGTTTAGAGTTATAAAACCCGCCTAAAGCTTGCTTCTTGAGCTCCAAGCTTTCAAGATCCAAGCTCTAATGGTGTCCTTGAGTTCCCATAGGTTGGACAAGGTGAAAACTCTAAGGAAGGTCAAGGAAAGATGGCTAGAAAGATAGGATTTCGAGAGTTAGCCATGAAGCTGACCTTGAATTCGAGTTCTAACCATGGAATTAGGCAAGAAGAGGGGTTTAAACCTACCTTGCACCCCTTGGTCGTCCTCCTTAGCTCCAAGGAAGTCCTTGGTCGTCTTTGGTGAAATGAAACAGTAAGGGAACGAATGGTAAGTTCCCTTGCAACTAAGGGAAGGAGAGCTTATATACATGGGGTAGGATTTTCAACATTAGTTCATAAGTTGTCCATAATTCCAACTAGGTCCCTCCTTCTTTACTTGATCGTCCCTTCCTCTTTATTCTAAGGACAAACCTTCTCTTAAGGTCTTAGGAAAAGAAGGTAAAGGAGAGCAAGCTAATAATGAGGTACATACATAAAGAGATATTATACATATACCCTGATTATTCAATCACAAGGCATATCTCATAACTTGATAATTCAATTGAGGTGACTTCCTCATCATTTCTTCTCTTAATGATGGCAAGAGTCTAAAAAGATACATTAGATGACATATTTCACAATTTGTATCCCTTAATTTGGGTAAATTGCATTTTACCCCAAACTAGGGTTTCAAGCACCGGGATTGCTTCCACAGCTGCACCTTGGTGCCCTAGCTTGGGAAATCCCTCAAACTTTACCAAATAGATTCTCATGATGTCTCAACATCAGAGGAACATCTCAACATATGCAAATTGCAAGCTAACCCTTTTAACTGGGTAAATTTCACATAGGTCTCTGTATATCAAAACAATGCTACAACTTTAAATAAAAAGGAGCAAATACTGAAATATACGTTTCTGAGAAACTTAATTACATGCTCAGAGTTAATCACAAAGATTTAATTACATATTTAGGCAAAACACCTAGGGTTGACTCATAACCCAGGTCAGGGATGTTACAATAACGCATCATCATCAACATCAACTTGCATGCATGTGAGATAAGCATAGCCCTCAAACAATATAAATAACAATGGCGGCTAATCCTCATAAACTTGAAACCTGATAAAGAATGGCACATAACCAAACTCTCAATATGTATAATGTGGGACAAACGTCATAAATTTGAAACTCGGGTATGGGGAACATAACCTCCATCTCAAAAATATAAAGGGCGCATAACCCAAAACCAATACAATTATACTACTCTAGTGCTACTGAATTACATAGCATGTTAATGTAGAGCCAAGTAGAAAGTATAGTCAGATTATACAAACTAGTCACCACATAAGTGACCAACACATACATCCACCTCATAAGTGGGAAAAAGCCATCACATGTCATCATATAAAGTTCCATCATGTACAAAGCATATGAAAAGAGTCCAAAAGAATATCCATGATCACAAGATCAATAACAAATAAGGTAGTTCACATGAACAAATATTTCCAAAAGAAATGACATATGTGTAGGCTATTGTCCATAGGACCAAGAGAATGAAGAAATATAGGTGGATTACTCAACATAGAATAATAGGGGATACAACATACATTTAGAGAGAAGAATTAGAAATTGCTCAATGTAGAAATAATGTGGGATGCAATCATACCTTAACTTCAGAGTCCAAAGTCCAAAGTCACTTCTAGGTCCAAGCCTAGGCCTCCAAAGAACACATTAAGCATATATGTAGATTTTGTGTCAATTTCATATACATTATTCAAACCCTAAAAACTACCTTTTCGATCATTTGTGATTTAAGTTATCAAAACCATACCATATTTTAGATTACTCTTTTCTGAGTCCAAAATATATTTTAGCATATTTTTTTGACTTTTACTTATTTAGTTATGAATTTTACAAGTTATTACATATTTAGGTAAATTCATTAAAATTACTTATAATTTATCATTGGATTTAGGCTACAAAAATAACACCATTAGAAAGCTTACATTTTTCTAAATTTAACGACTATTTATCCATATTTTTCTGATCAAGAGTGAAATATTATGAATTTTGCAAGATTCGACATATCATGAAATTCCAAATATCTACATCCTTACCTAAAACCCAGTAAGCAGTCAAATCCAATTAGTTGGTCCAATTATAATGGACAACTCATCTGGACTTACAGACGGCATGGCAACCTCGCTCGCATATGCAGAAAAGAAACCCAAAACAAATATGAAAAGACAATTTTACCCCTCAGGGAAAAGAAGCAATAGAAAACAAGAGGGCAGGTTCGAACTTCGACGTCTGTGCATAGCCTTCATTGCTGAAACACCCCGTGAAAGCTAGACCTTTAACACGGTTGCAAACTCAAAAAATAAAACCCAATACGAATCCAGTGACCAGAGCTCCTTCACCTCCAGGAAACAACATAAATGGATTCGGAAGATCCCCACGGAGTCAACAAGCCCAAACTCAGGGTCTAGTGTATACCAAAGCTTCCATAAGGCATGCCGCCGTTAGAGCAGGAGGTGGAGAAACACAGAAGCCCACAGAGCCTAGACTATAACCAAAATGAATAAACTGGGATGTCTCAAAACGGATGCAGCGACGTCAAACACAGATCAATAGATGGAAACTCCCATCGAAATGATTGGATAAGAGAGGAACACATGGGATCACAGTCGGTGAAGAACAAAGGAAAAAAGGGGGATTTTGGCAATACCTCGAATTCAATCCATCGATGGCCCCCAAAGCTTCGTTGGGTTGTCAGGAAGCATCCCCTATCCTTCCTGAGTCTTGAGAAAGCCAGAGCTGCGGTCACAACCCAATCTTCCTTGACGTAGGTGGTCGACGTAGGAGGTGCATGCTCAGGCAGGACCGTGGATGATCCCATAGTGGAAAATGGATTTAGAGGACACAGTGGAGGTGATACAGGAACCACCTAGATGTCCGAAGGTCAGGGGTTGCGAGTAGAGGAAGAGGAAGAACAAGACTGGGGAAGAACAGAGTATGAAGGGGGCGGGGACCAACACAGATTAGAGGCCACCCACTCTATAGATACTAGGGCTTTCCTGATCCAGTTTGATGAGAGGAGTGTGTGGGAAAAGAGATCGGAGGCAAAGGAGGAAGGGAGTAGGTGAGAGAGGAGAGAAAATCAGATAAGAGAAGCAGGCGATCACGGCGGAAAACGCTGTGTGTGAGTGAACTAGGCATGAGGAGGAAGAAGTACAGCTGATGCTAGATCATAATCTAGCGGCCCAAAATTGGCCCGACACATTGCAAACTAGGAAAGTCCTGCAGCATATCCAAACTTTAGGAAACTTAAAGCATTAAATGTATTTTTGTTAAATAACTTGTATCTTTCTCTCTTAATTTATTTTGAGGGTTCAAACATTATCCAATAAATATGAACTTTTGCACAGAGGCCAATTAAGGCATGTAGATTCCGATTATGAAATTATATTTTCCTTTTGAAGAAATTGATGTGTTAAATAAATTAAATCCTATTTTCTCTTTCCTCTTGCATTAATGATGTTAAGATTCTCCTAATATTATGAAACTTCACACATAAGTCATATTTAATGTGTTCAATGTGAATTTACCACCAATTTTATATGTTAGAGTTGTTTGAGTATTTATTTAATATTTTGAAGGTTCTACACAATTTCTCTCACCTGATTTCATCTTTTAAGCAAACTTTCTCCAAATTGGATGAAAATTCACCCAAAGGCTATATTTATTATGTAGATTACGAATCCAAGGTTATTTTCCTCTTTTGGAGTTATAAAACACATTATTGAGCATTAATGTCTTTTATCAATTTTCTCTCTCCTAAACATACCTTATTATTTCAAGGTTGTCCAAATTAGATGAAAATTGACATGTAGACTTATTTTGATATGTAGATTATGAATTTGAAGTTTGTTTCTACTTTTGAGACGTCTTCATATGAGATATGTCATATGTCCCATTAGTGACCCATTATCTTAATTATTCATCCAATTAAGTTATATATGTTCATGTTACCTCTACATGAATTATGTGACATATTGAATTACATTAAGGTGATTAATTCATACATTAGCTTATTAGGATATTATCTAACAAATTTTTAGATCTAACCCTCAACCTTGTTTGGCCAAACCCAAAAGATCAAAGTTCTAGGGTAGGGTCCAAAATATGGTATGTTACAACACTCAACCCCTTAAAAGGATTTCATCCTCGGAATCTATAGATTCAAACATCAACTACAAACTACTCTCCAACCCATAAAGGGTTCAACCTAATAAGTCAAACTAGTCAACTTTTAGGGCTACTGTAACATCCCAGGATATGAGGCCTCGGATATGATGATCTTAAAAGGAATGATTGAACTACCCATATCACCAAGGTACACCTCCTTTTCCGGGAGCCCATCACTAAAGAACTCCATAGTTAAGCGTGCTCAGCTTGGAGTAGTACTGGGATGGGTGACATGTCAGGAAGTTGATCCTGGCATGTGCGTGAGTGAGGACAAAGCGTGCAGTTAAGGCTAGTGGTGGTCTGTGGGGCCAGTCGTCAATCTTGAAATCCTACTAGAGCCTTGGGCAGCGGGCCCGGGAGTTACAAATGGTATCAGAGCCATAACCCCTCCAGTCGGTGGGGCCCACATGGGCATGTGACATGCCAGTCTTGAGCCGTGCGGTCCAGGCATGTAGGAAAGGGTTGTCCATAGTTGACGTAGCCACCCTTGCACTGGTATTCCGTGATCGGGAGTTGGGTGTCCATGGGCCATTGTGGATCTGCACTGAAATGGGGTCAGATTATGAGGCCATATAATTGAGACTTGACGAGGACGTCAAGAGTCTAAGTGGGGGAGATTGTAACATCCCAGGATATGAGGCCTCGGATATGATTATCTTAAAAGGAATGATTGAACTACCCAATATCACCAAGGTGCGCCTCCTTTTCCGGGAGCCCATCACTAAAGAACTTCATAGTTAAGCGTGCTCAGCTTGGAGTAGTACTGGGATGGGTGACCTGTCGGGAAGTTGTTCCTGGCATGTGCATGAGTGAGGACAAAGCGCGCAGTTAAGGCTAGTGGTGGTCTGTGGGGCCAGTCGTCAATCTTGAAATCCTACTAGAGCCTTGGGCAGCGGGCCCGGGCATTACAGCTACCCACATCACTTAGATGTGAATGTTTTTAGAGATTTATGTTGTTCATGTATCCAACTAACAAGTCAAAACCATCTAGGGTTGAGATTTAGGTCCTCGTATCTCTAACATAACAACCCTAAGATCCAAAAAGTCATAGGGTGCAAAGGGAAGGTCAACAATACCTTTATATCGACCCACATATCCCTAGTCACAACTTCAAGTCAAATCTAGGTTTAGGATGTCTATTCCAACTAATTCAAGAGTTTATCTACAAAAACGTCACATATCTCTTTATTGTGACTTAGTTCAAGAGATCATTTAGAAAATCAAAGAAAATGTTTGTACATATAGTGTAGTATAATCAAAATATTTTTTTTGATAAGAAACATTGCGAAGTAAAACCAACTAGTTGGCCAAAATTCAATGCGAAAACCAAGTAATAAAATATCCATAACAAGAACTCTTCATCCAACTACTTCCTAAATCCTAATTGCATCCTCAAGTCAAACCTATGAGACTTTCATCTCGTATGGCTCAAGCAGAAAAATGAAGTGACTCATGACATACAAATCATAATCAATCTATATGATTGGGTAAGATCTCCTAAAACCTCATCAAATATTTAACATAAATTAATTCTAGGGTGAAAAGCTCACCTTGAGGGTATCTATGCAAAGTAAGAGTTCTAATTAGGGAGACAAAATTGAAATAGTTATATTTCAACAATCATAGGCTCCAATACCATGCTGTAAGGAGTGAGATCCCATAGGGGAACCACTCCATACTAAAAATTTGAACAATCAAACCTCCAGTCCAAACACACTTAAAAGGTATGATGGAGTGGGTGTGAAATTTTCAAATCTTATTTAATGGTAATCAAAACAATCAAAGTGTAGCAACGGAATAAAAATATTGACCTTATTTAATTTCTCAAAAGGTTACAATAGAACATCATAATCTACCACAAAGGGTTTAGATGTACGATACAAGATAAGGATCCAAGATAGAGGGAAGTCTAAACCATAGCAACTTTGTCTCCAAGCTTTACACTCCTTAAGCTAAGTCCATAACTTTATTCCATATACTCTGCGTCCTTCACCTAGGGTTTGAAGCATACCCCAGCAAGAAGAGAAAAATAGATGAGATCAACAAAGGTTGGTATGTGCATACTAAAAAGTAAAATTGAGCAATATATGGAGTAAAGGATATCAAATAAAGTGAAGCGTCCCATAGAAAAGAAAAGTATCACTCAAGTGGGTATCAAGAGAAAAGATCACAATAATAATGATACTTGCCATAAAATAACATAAAAAAATTGTGCCATATATACATCCACTACCATGGTGGGAAATGAAGCACATATCCTGGAATCAGGGCACATAACCCATCATCATCAACATCAACCTGCATGCATGTGAGATAAGCATAGCCTTAGAATAATATAAATAACAATGGTGGCCAACCCTCATAAACTTGTAATCTGATAGAGAATGACACATAACCAAACTCCCAATATATATAATGTGGGCCAAACCTCATAAATTTGAAACCCAAGTATGGGGCACATAACCTCCATCCCAAACCTATGCAATTATACTACTCTAGTACTACTGAATAACATAGCATGTTAATGTAGAGGCAAGTAGAAAGTATAGTTAGATTATACAAACTAGTCACCACATAAGTGACCAACATATACATCCATATCATAAGTGGGAAAAAGTCATCACATGTCATCATATTAAGTTCCATCATGTACAAAGCATATGCAAAGAGTCCAAAAGAATATCCATGATCACAAGATCATTAACAAATAAGGTAGTTCACAGGAACCAAGATTTCCAAAAGAAAGACATATGTGTAGGCTATTGTCCATAGGACCAAGAGAATGAAGAAATATAGATGAATTGCTCAACATAGAATAATAGGGGATACAACATACATTTCGAGAGAAGAATTAGAAATTGCTCAATATAGAAATAATGTGGGATGCAATCATACCTTAACTTCAGAGTCCAAATTCCAAAGTCACTTCTAGGTCCAAGCCTAGGCCTCCTAAGAACCTATTAAGCATATAGGTAGATTTTGTGTCAATTTCATATACATTATTCAAACCCAAAAAACCACCTTTTTCATATTTGTGATTTAGGTTATCAAAACCATGCCATATTTTAGATTACCCTTTTCTGAGTCCAAAACATATTTTATCATATTTTTCTGACTTCTACTTATTTAGTTATGAATTTTACAAGTTATTACATATTTAGATAAATTCGTTAAAATTACTTATCATTAATCATTGGATTTAGGCGACAAAACCAACACCATTAGAAAGCTTACATTTTTCTGCATTTAACAACTATTTATCCTCTTTTTTCTTATCAATGAGTGAATTATAATGATTTTTTCTAGAATCGACAAATCAAGAAATTCCAAATATCCACGTCATTACCTAAAACCCAGTAAGAGGTCAAATCCACTGAGTTGATCCAATTATAAGTGGACAACTCATCCGGACTTACATACATCATGGCAACCTCGCCTATGTAGAAAAGAAACACAAAACAAAGATGAAAAGACAATTCTACCCCTGAGGAAAAAACAAAAGCAATACAAAATAAGAGGGCGGGTTCGAACTTCGATGGTTGTGCATCGTCTTCATCACTAAAACACCCTGTGAAAGATAAAACCCAATACAAGATCAAATCCAGTGACCAGAGCTCCTTCACCTCCGGGAAACAACACAAATAGATTCAGAAGATCCCCCGGAGTCAACAAGCCCAAACTCGGGGTCTAGTGTTGAAAGGATCCTCCATAAGGCATGCCTCCATTAGAGCAGGAGGTGGAGAAACATAGAAGCCCACAGAGCCTAGACTAAAAACAAAATGAATAAACTGGGATGTCCCAAAATGGATGCATCGATGTCAAAGACAGATCAATAGATGGAAACACCCATCGAAATGACTAGATAAGAGAGGAACACATGGGATCGCAGATCGGCAAAGAATAAAGGCAAAAAGGAGGATTTTAGCAATACCTTGAATTCAATCCATTGATGGCCCCCAATGCTTAGTTGGGTTGTTCGGAAGCATCCCCTATCCTTCCTGAGTCTTGAGAAAGACAATGCTGCAGTCACAACCCAATCTTCCTTGATACAGGTGGGTAGGAGGGCATGCTTAGGCACGACCATGGATGATCTAACATTGGAAAATAGATCTAGAGGACATAGTGGAGGTGATTGAGGAACCTCCTAGATTTCTGAAGGTCAGGGGTTGCTAGTTGGGGAAGAGGAAGAACAAGACAGGGGAAGAACAGAGTATGAAGGGGGTGAGGACCAACATAGACTAGAGGCCACCCACTCTATAAATACTAGGGCTTTCATGATCCAATTTGATGAGAGGAGTATGTGAGAAAAGAGATTGGAGGCAAAGGAGGAAGGGAGTAGGTGAGAGTGGAGAGAAAACCGGAGAAGAGAAGCAGGCGATCGCGGTGGAAAATGTTGAGCGCGAGTGAACTAGGCACGTGGAGGAAGAACTACAGCTAATGTTAGATCAAAATCTAGCGGCCCAAAATTGGCCCGAGATATTGTAAACTAGGAAAGTCTTGTGACATATCCAAACTTTAGGATACTTAAAGCATTAAATGTATTTTTGTTAAATAACTTGTATCTTTCTTTCTTAATTTATTTTGAGGGTTCAAACGTTATCCAATAAATATGAAATTTTGCACAAAGGCCAATTAAGGCATGTAGATTCTGATTATGAAATTATATTTTCCTTTTGAAGACTTTTGATGTGTTAAATAAATCAAATCCTATTTTCTCTTTCCTCTTGCATTAGTGACTTTAAGATTCTCCAAATTTTATGAAACTTCACAAACAAGTCATATTTAATGTTTTAAATACGGATTTTCCTCCAATTTTATATGTTGGAGTTGTTTGGGCATTTATTTAATATTTTGAAGGTTCTATACACTTTCTCTCTCCTGATTTCACCTTTTAAGCAAACTTTCTCCAAATTGGATGAAAATTCACCAAAAGTCTATATTTATTATGTAGTTTATGAATCCAAAGTTATTTTCCTCTTTTAGAGTTATAAAACACATTATTGAATATTAATGCCTTTTATCAATTTTCTCTCCTAAACATGCCTTATTATTACAAGGTTGTCCAAATTAGATGAAAATTGACATGTAGACTTATTTTGATATGTAGATTATGAATTTGAAGTTTGTTTCCACCTTTGAGACTTATTCTTATGAGATATGTCATATGGCCCATTAGTGGCCCATTATCTTAATTATTCATCCAATTAAGGAATATATGTTCATATTACCTCTAAATGAACTATGTGACATATTGAATTACATTAAGGTGATACATCCATGCATTGGCTTATTAGGATATTACAAAACATCTTTTTAGGTCTAACCATCAACCTTGTTTGGCCAAACCCAAAAGATCAAAGTTCTAGGGTAGAGTCCAAGATCTGGTATGTTACACATAGTATGGAATCATTCTTTGATTGGCATAAACTTGAAGAAAATTGCAAGACCAAGTATGCAGAGGCCAAGCTATGTGGTGCCACTCTCACCTGGGAGAAGTGACTACTTACAATTCATCGTATCAACACTTGGACATTCATGAAAGCTGATATGGAGACTTTTTTTTATCCCTATTAATTATAAGAAACAATTGTATCTCAACTTGTCAGACTTGCAATAGAGATCTGATTCTGTGGATGAGTATACCTATAAATTATATGACTTGATTTACAAGACAGATTTACATGGGATGCTACCACTAAGATCACAATGTTTGGTTGTGGGCTCAATCCATCTATTGTTGCTGAATTGCCAACTTCTTAGATTTCTTGTATGAATGATGTGATTCATGTGGCTACACAGATAGAGCATGAGAAGAAATGATGCCCAAAAGACCCCATTTCTTGGCAAAGTTCTACTTTGACAACAACCCCATCTCATGAATCTGCCGATTTCATGACAACGGTCACACCTACTGACCTACATCTTCTGCAACAACATCCTCCAGTCAAATACAGTGCTTTTCTTGTAAGGGTTTTGGACATCATTCCAACCAATGTCCTAATCATTTGATGGTTGCATCTACATAATCCAAACCAAAGGAAGATGATTTAGAATATGAGGACGTTTTTCCTAAAAGTGATCCTAGCGATGATGAGCCTGAGGAGCAAGATAAAACTTAACAGTACCACAATTGCACCCCCACTCGTCAGAGTCTCATTTTTTCAACCTGAGTGGAGTTGATGCAAGACAACATGCGCATCTAAAGCTTGAATAGGATTTCAGAACTCTTATTTAGAGTGTTTCATGATTTATCTTTTATTTGTGTTTTTCGTTTATTTAGTTGTTTGATCTTTATTTTGGTTTAGGGCTTATTATGCAATTATTTTAGTTTTAGGATCTAAATGTACTGTTAGGGACTTACTTGTAAGTTCTTATTCATTAGTTTTTTAATTCTTTTTTTGTTTGGTCTTGAGTGGAAATAAGCCAATTAGGGCTTCCCGCATGTTATATATATGAGTCCATGCCTGGGGGCATTATCCAACAGAGTTGAATTATGAATTGAGTTTTTAGTTGCAACATGGGTTGCATCAGTCCACTATGTTGTTGTACTCGATATCATACTCTACATATTGGGAACAATCACACGGTCTCTACTCATGAGCTCATCTTCCAACCTTATTCTACATGCATACACTGATGCTGACTGGATTGGAAATCCAACCACTAGAAACTCCACCACTAGTTTTTGTCTTTTTCTTGGTGATTCTTTAATGTCGTGGAGGAGAAAGAAATAAGATGTTGTATCTCTTTCTTCTACTGAGGCAGAGTACATACCAATATGTGATGCCACTTGAGAAATCATATACATCTGTTGTCTTTTAAGTGATATGGGAGTTATCATTTATGATGCTACACTTATGTATAGTGACAACAAGAGCACCATGCTGATTGCAAGTGATCCAATTTTTCATGACATGTCTAAGAACATAGAGATAGATTGTCACTTTGTGAGAGAAAAGAATCTAGCTGGCATCATCACACTCCTTTTCCTGATAAACTCTACAGATCATATTGCATACCTCTTCATAAAAGAACACACTGTATCAATTCCACTACGTCTTTGACACACCTAAGTATGAGGAGGGTGTTAATATTAATTGATTATCAATTAATCTAAGGATAGATTGTGAACTAATGTGAACATTGATCATATGTATATTGTTGACCATTGACAATATTTATATTATTGTCTGTCAGTTTCTTTTACTCATTCATTATAATTATTACTGTAAAAAGGATATCCTCCCCTATATATAAAGGGACATACTCCTTGTACCAAATATATTGAAACATACTTGTATTTTTACCTTTCAATCCATTAACATACCTGTTCATATTTTATGTTTCATTTTACTCTGGGATGTGTGTTTCTCATTTTGAAAGATAATATTCTACAATAATGTAATGGTTTAACTGCAAAAGCACGTAATTGAGAAACATGCATATCCATTTACTAACTAAAAAAGCACGTAATTGAGAAACATGCATATCCATTTACTAACCCCAAGCATGACTGGGAGGCAATGTAGAAAATGATGTGCATTCACATTAGGTAGAAACATGAAGATCACCTTGAGAAACATGAAGATCACCCTGAGGTAGGAGCTCAGATGAAGAGTGAACGTGATCTCCAATAAAGGAACTCGAAACTAAACCAATAATTGTGCGTCTCTAAATGAAAAATGTGCCAGCATGACCGTCCACTTTGTGACATTAAGCGTCTCCCGAGTTTGCTGTTAGCTAAGGGAGCGCCGGAAGTTTATATTGTTAAGGTAGAGTCATTGAAATGGCTAAGTTGTTTCACCATCATAAAAACTGAGATCCCTAGAGTTTGATCTAACTAAACATTAAGGGAGTTTGTAATTTTAGATGACGTTTCATATGCGTGGTTTTTAACAGATGAGAGGTTATAAAATAAAAAAACCAAATACGAAAGGTCTCCTGCATAGTTAGGATAGAGCAAGATAAAGTTCAGCTTAAGTAACTTAATATATGTGTTGTCCAGAACATGCAATTAAGAATAATAAAAAGGAAATAAAACCCAATATAACACGTTTATAAAAATAATTACCACAGTAGCTCTTCAAAAGTATTCCATAAAATATTATAGTTTGAATGAAATACACCACTTAAAATGGACTTTTGGGTATTAAAGTATCACATGCGTTGTAATGGTAGTAGTACTACCAAGTTTGTCATTCTAGCAAACCTGTCAGTTTGTAATATTTTTCCCTATTGGCTTGTAACAGGAGGACGAGATGAATAAATAGCCTCCTGACTTCTCCGGAAAATAAATAATAAATTATAAAAAGAAGAATACTGAAAGTATCACATGCGTTGCCATTTTTATTAAAACAATAAATTATAAAAACAAGAATGTTGAAAGCACCACATTGAGTGGAGAGTTTCAGAATCAATTTGTGGTTTTCATTCTTCTTTTCCTTCTATCTCATTCTAATACTAAAAATGCTAATACATGTGGAACTTTTTAGTTATGTATGGTTTAGACTAAACTACTCATTTTAAGAAATATTTTCCCTAGAGTTCTACCGTGAAAATTATTTTTTGAAATTGTGGTATATTAGTTTTTCTTCCATTAAAAATATCTATCAACTTGTAAAAGTTATTTTGATGAACACATAAAGCTTTCATTGCAAGTGATACAATCGGAATATCCCAAGTATACATGTCATCCTATGTCATTTCAGTACGATTGGGTGATCAATACATTATTTCGCTACACGTTAGATATAATCTATGCTCTAGTATGATGAGATCGTTCTTCACATGATGTATATTTGTGAAGAAAAAATGACACTACTGGACGGTGTTAAACTCTAAATCAATACAAATAAAAACCAGTTGATAATCATATATATGGTAATGATGGTTACCCAAATTTATATGTTGTCAGCACTTACCCTATTATTCTCGAGCAGTCGCCATTGATTTAGGAAAGGAAGCTCACAAATGATAATATATGAAAATTAAACTTTAATTATATTCAAAATAGATCAATGCTACACACATCTTACTTGATCTCCAGTAGCTCAACCGACACCAAAAAAATTGTGTATGTTAGTGAACAACATGCAAATGTGGTCCGAGTAATTATTGAGAGAGAAAAAAATTAAAAAAAGACAATGGAAGTAGAAGAAAAGGATTGTACAAAAAGAGATAAGGTATTAAAATAAAAAGAAGGAAAATAGGAAAAAGTGGGGCAAAGAAGAAAACAAATTAAGAAAAGGCTTAAAAAATAGGGGTGAAGTGGGGATTAATCTATTCAATACTAACAAATTATCACGAATTGTATTACAATTTAGTAATAATGAATTATCATGAAAATATTAGAGTAAATTACTAAGATATTGCCATAATATTAGTACAATACTAATGAATTTATCATTAACTTATTATAATTATATAAGTTGATAAATAGTTCTACCAATATTAAAATTTAGTATAGTACCAACAACAAAGTATCATATCAAAAATAGTATATTACTAACTCATCATGATCAAGTATAGTGGGATATTATTGTACCTAAGAAATTTTTATGCAGTAAAGTACTAATAGACTACTATTAGCTTATTTTATTCAGAAATATTGATAAATATTTGAACTGATAAATTACAGTACCAAAAACATAATACATATTAAAATACTATAGTATTGACTAGCCGCAATCAAATATAATGAGATCTTATTATACGTAAGAAAATAGAACTTAGTACAATATTAATAAATTGTCATGAACATTAGCACATGTATATGTTGATAAAATAATTATACTAATATTCGAATATAGTACAATGACAACAAAATATATTTTCAATAAAATTTAAAATTGTATGATTTTAATATGACCAACAATTAATATTGTAGGATAATTTAATTCTTAGAGTAAAATGTGTTTGTACATGAGATGGTGACATCATAAATGATAATAAGGTAAATTATGATGACAAAATTAATTATTCGATGAACTGCATGAAAAAATTATTTAATTGCATGATTAACATCTCCATTATGCATCAATAGTGACTGGGGCAGTGAATTGCTGCATTAATTATGGGTGGGAAGTGTGTACTTGCATTAACTATGACTTCGATAGTGTTTGTTACATTTGTCTCCTTGCCGGAGTAGGTGGCCAGGGCTGCAAAGATTTTTTCTTTAAAAAAAAGTTTGTCGTATTGACATAAAACCAACTTATTCTTTGAACTATGAGTGTTCTCAAAACATACACAAACTAACTCGCATATTTCAATTTCAACATGCTAGAAAGTTGATCAAATTCCTTGTCATGTAGTTTGTTTACAATATATACAATATGTATAATACATATACATATTCATACATACATACATACATACATACATACATACATAAATACATACATTAATATATATATATATATATATATATATATATATATTTATATGAGTTAGGCTAGAATACACTCGAGTGTATTTAGAGAAGGATACACTCAAGTAGTTTTTCATGATGCAATATTTTTTTTAAATTTAATGCGTTGATCTTCTTAATCATCTTGTGAGTAACTCATTTAAAAAAAAATGAGCACATTTGGAAATTTATAGGTCATGTTATAAAGACCGCAAAAATTATGCATTTCAAATTAGTTTCGTGTGTTGATTTTGTTGCCCTCGGATGAGTGACTTACACTCATCTAAATGGGCTCAAAATTTGTAAGTAGCTTAATTATAGTATGACAATGAAGATCAATGGTTTACATCTTGCAAAAAATAGTCTTGATATGCAAACACACTTGAGTGTATCCGTGCAATCTGTACACTCGAGTGTATTCTAGCCTGACTATATATATATATATATATATATATATATATCATGTTTAGTTGTGTCTCAAATTTGTGTCTAAATCAAGAGGCCTGTTTGATATCAGCCACAACAATCCATTCAAATAAATCGCCAAAGATATGAAGAAGAAGCTCCATATGAACCAAGCTAATGGCTCAGATACATGCCATAGTCGTCGAAGGAGAAATTTACTATAGGAAACATTCTACAGTTATTTTGTAGGAGAACAATAAGAATTTGTTAATTTGTATAGTACGCATTTCTCTCTACATTATTTTTTTATGAGGGTGGGATTTTAAAAATAAATATTGAATTCACATTGATCTTCTTATAGAAAAGCATAGGATGACTCCTATACTACAAATCTTTATCCTCGAATATTGAAGTTGATTTGATTGTAGGTACAACCACAAATAATTCCATTAACATGAAAATGATGTTGATCAAGATCAACTATTAGCGTGCCTTAATCCATCCAACTATATACAAACCTATTATTCCTTCCTCACTTGTATAAAATAGCTATAAAGTCATAATTATGACAACCCACCACCACATGAGAGAGATAACTCAAAATAAAGTGTGAAACTAACGCTAAACATCCAAATTAACATAGAATAGGGCAAATTAAAACTAATTTTATCTAACCACCAAAATGGAAACATTTTACATCAAAGACCTCAAATTGTGACACATGTATCACATATCGTGCCAAAAGATATTACATGTGATTGTCCAATGGCTATCATGCCACAAACCTGTCACATATGACAACATGTTTACATATACAAGCCATATCAATACAACCATGACATACAACCAAAAACTTGTATCGATGTACAACATCTACAAATCACTCCCAAGTACCTGAGAGTACATGGATGATACATAGGACTCTACTACAAAATACTAGCAGCGTATCCAACCTTTAACAGCTATTGCTCCTCTTGCTGATCAGCCTATGCCGCACGATCTCTTGCTCATCGTGCACGATCACCTAAAAGATGTAGAAACCATGGGGTGAGACCAACATCCCAGCAATAGATATAAATCTATACCAACAACTACTATAAGAACAGGTAGATTAAAGTAGGAAGACAAAAAATTTATCAGGATGAGCATATTCAACTAAATGATATAAGCAAAGTAGTTAACACTATTTAAGCAATTTAAGCATCTACAACTGTGCAGTAGAACATATTATACATTTATAATGAATATGAAAAACATGTACAACTTTTACCAACTAAACAGTATAATAAACAAGGCAAAGGGGTCATCCAATGTGAATTGTATTTACTACATGGTTGTATTATGTATTTTATTTGTCCTGAGGATTTGAATGGTACCACCCAAATCCAACTTGTTGTGACCAAGCTAGATATGGGTAGAGACCAACCAAAAAAAATCATGTATTGTGACCGCAACAAGACCACATGTAGCAACCAAACCAAGCTCAATAATGTGTAGAGACCACCCACTTAGGGTTAGGGTTTGTTACTCCTGCAACACATCAACAACATGTAGTGACCACAAGCACCAAAATGAGTGTAGAGACCTCAAGGTCAAGCCGCTCCAAACAGTACCCAACTGACTCCAAAATAGAGAAACACCTCGATCAAAATAGATGATAACCATCACAGAAACTAGACATCATCATGGGAAAAGCTTCATGCAAAGATGGACATCAAAAACCTTAAAACAAACGTCACCAAGGTAAACATGAAAAACCACAATGATAGAAGGAAAACCATGCGTCCAACTCTTAGAACAAAATATCAAAAACTCCAGTATCATATGATGTCCGAAACATAATATGGTGATAGAACCCAAGACCATGTTGCATGTATGAAACAACAACTCCTTTATCACATAGAATTCAGTTACATGAATTAGGGTTTAGGAGAAAGAGCCATCTATGCAAGAACACTTCAAAATCTTAAACCCTAGATCAAGATAGCACCATCCATAAACCTATGATCAAGGTTTTAGATATAGAATAGTAACATGCAAGCAAGAATATGGTGCAACAATAGTAGAGGTGAAAGTTATATAACCCGCCTTAGGATGAAGATCAATTTTCAAAGACACAGGATCCATGAGAGAAGACGAACCCCAACTTGGATCAACTTCACGGCCAACAAGGTCAGCTCAAGAAGAAAAGAACACACGAAGGTCAAAAGAAAGATCAAGAAGAAGAAAACTCAAACCCTAGGCTGAACAAGAGAGAAGAAAGAAGAAAGCTTCATCTCACTTAGGTACTACCATGGTCAAATCATAGTCTCGAACTCTATCGAGAGAAGTTCCTCAAGATATCCACAATGGTAGAACCATAGTCTCATGTCCAAGAAAGGAAGAAGGAAGGTAGGGTTCCAAAGGAAAAATGAAATCAATGTAAATAACAACTTACCAAGAAGGAAGATCACCAAGAATCACCACAAGGGAGATGATCAAGCTCAAGACCACCACATCCAAAGGTGATCGACCACCAAAGCACCAAGATCAACACCTTCTCTAGCTCCACAAAGCTCAAGTCCGAGCACAAAGGAGAGGGGAGAAAGAAGAGAGCCAAAGGGAAGACTTGCATGCGAAAGAGAGGGTTTATAGACTCAAGAGTAGGAGGGAGGTAAGTATCATGAGGTGTCAAGATAATAGATCCTCTCATGACACATGCCGCTTAAAATATCAGCTATGCAAGCACTCTTGACATGCATGCAACAATGGGTGATAAAAACAAGGCAGTTTAGCGACCACTTAGGTATACTACACCTCAAGGTTGCAACAAAACCAAGGGAAACACCATGTAGAGACCGCTACGAGATGTCTCACAACAAAATAGGTCACAACACCTCATAAGAGAACAAATCCTAGTGACCAAGACACATGCCCAAGGCACTAGGTCGCAACAAATATCAAGCAAGATGGTGTTGCAGCCGGAACACCTCAAAACCACATCCAAGGTCAAAACATCCATCAACTCAACCATGCATGTAAAGGCATGCAAACCCTAATATCATCTCATGATGCCATCTCATCAACCAAGATCCAACAACACACCCCTAAGCATCATTATCTCCCTCATTATGCTAAGACACAAAAGGGCAAAACCTACATGTGACAAATTGCAAGATAGACCCTCATCATGGGTAAAATTGTACCTTGGTCCAAAACAAGCTTAACTATCTCAAACATCAGCCAAACTGGACGAAATTGAAAACAAAGGCATTTTGCATGTTATTAAGGTATCTCAAGAGATTAAATTAAGGTTTAAGAATCTTATTAAGCAAGGCAAACACAAACAAGCACTAAGCTAGGTCAGTGGTCTTAAAACCATAAACCCCTAACAAGGATTTCCCCCTTAAAATTCGACACCAAAAGAGACGGGTACTTCTTACGCATCTTGTCTTCAAGCTCCTGCATGGCCTCCTCAATACCAAGCTAATGCCATAAAAACATAACCAAAACGATATCATTCTTCTTCAACTTCTTGATCCTCCTATATAGCATCAACGCATGATCTTCCACATACGACACGTCCTTATCCAGCTCAACCTCCTCGGGCGGCAACACCGACTCTGTGTTAGGGTGACAGTTTCTTAACATCAAAACTTGAAACACTGAATGTAACCTATGCACCTCAGGTGGTAACTTCAACTTATAAGCCACAATCCCAACATGTGCTACCACAAGGTAAGGTCCCATATGCCTGAGAGACAACTTACCCTTCTCCCCAAACCTCAACACACATTTCCAAGGAGAGACCTTGAGCTACACTCTGTCTCCCACTTGGAACTCCAACAGTCTATGATGATTGTCAACATACAACTTCTTCCTATCTTGGGCTTCCTTCAACTACTGGTGTATCATTTTAATCTTATCTATTGTCTACTACACAAGTTCATGACCTACAAGTTGATATTCGCTAGTCTCATAGAAAGACAACAAAGATTTGCAACATCTCCCACACAAAACCTCATACAGTGCCATTTTGATGCTCCTCTAATAACTATTACTATAAGCAAAATCTATCAAACTGAGGTGCACATCCCAACTTCCCAAAAATTGCAAGACACGAGCTCTCAATAGATCTTCCAAATTCTATATTATCCTCTCAGACTGTCCATTTGTTTGTGGGTGAAATTATGTACTAAACCGCAACTGCATACCAAGGCTTTATGTAAACACTCCCAATAGTGACTGGTGAACTGAGGACCTCTATCTGAGACAATGGTATCTGGGATATCATGCAAATACACTATCTCATCAACATAAATATGTACCAAATTCTTAGTTGTATACCTCATCTTTAATGGAAGGAAGTGCACTGACCTAGTCACCTTATGAATGATCACCCAAATGGAATCATGGCATTTGGCTGTCCTAGAAAGTCCAACCACAAAGTTTGCGTTATATGATCTCATTTCCACTGTGGTATAGGAAACAGATGCAAAGTCCCTACAAGTCTCTGATGCTCTGCCTTATCCTACCGACACACAAGACACTTTGCCACAAACTTAGCTATGCCTCACTTCAAGCCAGGCCACCAATAAAGATCTTTCAAGTTGTATTACATCTTGGTGATACCTAGATGCATAGCGTACATCAAAGAGTGAGCCTCTTCTAGAAAAAAATTTCCTCAGATCATCAACATCAGGAGCCACTGCTCTCTACTATGGTAACACATTGTCGCATCATCTGACTTGTGGAACCCATCACACTTCTCACTGTCAAACTCTACTCAGATCTACTAAATCACAATATCATCATGTTGTGCATCTCTAATCTACCGCCTTAAGGCTTCACCTATAACTTTGCTAACAAGCCTTCCAACAAGGAGACTTCTAACTTCACATTCATCTAACACAAGGAGACTAACATGTCTCTCTTATGGAACACCAAAGAACATAATTGTGCCTCATCAGCCGATGATGGTGAGAAGACTTCCTACTCAAAGCATCAGCCACCACATTCACCTTCCTTGGATGGTAGTCTATGGTACAATCATAATCTTTGATTAGCACAATCCAGCATCACTGCCGCATATTCAACTCCTACTTTGAGAAGATGTACCATAGATTCCTGTGGTCAGTAATGATCTAAAAATTCTCACCATAAAGGTAGTTCCTCCATATATTCAAAACATGTACCACCACAGCAAGCCCTAGATCATGCGTCGGATAGCTCTCCTCATGTTTCTTAAGATTTGATGAAGCAAAAGAAATCACGTTCTTATCTTACATCAACACACAACCCAAACCATTCTTCGATGCATCAAAGAAGATGATATAGCCCGTTTCTTGCTCTGATAGAACCAACACTGGTGTGCTTTTCAGCTTCTCCTTTAAAAGTTGGAAAGAACGTTGACACTTGTCCTCCCAAACAAATGACACATCTTTCCTCGTCAACTTCATTAGGGGTAACACCACTGAGCTAAAGTTCATGATAAACCTTTTGTAATAGATGGCTAACCTAAGGAAACTGTGAACCTCTATCAGTGTCTTTCAGTGCTCCCACTCTAACACAGATTGAACCTTCTTGGTATCCGCATGCACACCTTCAATAGATATCACGTGTCCAAGGAAAGACACCTCGTTTAGTGAAAACTCACACTTCCTAAACTTACTATAAAGCTTGTGTTGTTTCAACAAGGTCAACACCTGCCATAAATGCTGCTCATGTAGTTGGCTATCTTAGGAGTAGATCAAAATGTCATTGATGAACACAACCACAAACTGGGTAAGATAAGGCCTGAGCACTCTATTCATCAGGTCCATGTATGTTGCTAGTGCATTGATTAGCCCAAACGACATAACCACAAACTCATAATGACCATACTGAGTCCTGAAAGATGACTTGGGTATGTCATCCACCTTGATCCTCGATTGATGATATCCTAACCTTAGATCTATCTTTGAGAACCCTATGGCACCTCACAAATTATCAAATAGATCATCTATCTACGTTAAAGGGTACTTGTTATTGATTGTCACCTTGTTCAGCTGTTGGTATTCAATGCACAACCTCATGGATCCATCTTTCTTCTTCACAAACAATAGTGGAGCACCCCAAGTGGAAGTTCTCAATCTGATGAATCCTTTCTCCAGTAACAGCTTCTTCAGCTTTTGCATATCAGCTGGTGACATCATGTATGGTGTCTATGCTATCAGTTGTGTACTGGGAACCAGATTGATATGAAAATCAATCTTTCTAGGAGGAAGAAAACCTAGGAACTCATAGGGAAACACATCCTCAAACTCACAAACAACTGTCACTTCCTGGATACTAGGACTCCTCACCTTCGTATTCACCACATGTGCCAAAAATGCATCACATACTTGTCTCATCAACTTCTCTGCCATCATCATTGACACCAAGCATGTCAGAAGAATCTTCCTATATCCTTGGAAGAGTCATGAAACATCACAATCGACAAATGTCTCCACCTTGGAACTATCATCCAAGACCACTCGATACTTATTCAAAGTGTTCATTCCAAGGATCACATCGAATCCATGCATGTCAAGAGGCATAAGATCCACTTGAATGTTGTGTCCTGAAAAAAAAAGAACACAAGAAGGACACACCTCCCGCAACTCGGCCGAACCAACCAAAGGGGTTTCTAAGTGGATACTATCACATTTATAATTATCAGGCAAAGAGCAGCTAGAGATCCCTACTCTAGTGACAAAAGAGTGCATCACACCTGGGTCATCCAAAATAGATATAAAGTAAGAAGAAGACAAATCAGAATGAATTAGCTCCATATGACCTGTCATGACCCTCGAGTTGACTACTCCCTCTGGATGACTCATAGCATAGAATCGAGCCATTGTATGTTATCTCCCTCTCCCTCTACTATTTTGTCCAGAAGAACCAACCTAAGGCACCTGACTGCGTCCTCTACCACCACCACTATTGAACTGTCATTGATGCGACCCTTGTTGACTCTGTCTCAGTTGTTGCATCACCTCTTCATCCTTCACAGGGCAGAACCACTTCGTATGCTCAACTTACCCACAGTTATAGCAGGTCTTTCTCTCGTACCATGGCCTAGATGGCCCTATCACTGGCACTAATGTAGCAGTGTGAGCTCCTGACAGTAGAAAGGTATGACCTCTACCCTTTCTTGGTGACCATTGAGACTGTACTTCCAACCTCTGTTGTGACTAAGGTTCTAAACACCTAGGCTTCATGAAACCTCTAGACGACTATCCTTGATAATGTGTAGGTTTCTTCTAGGAATTTGGCTCTCGCTTATCCACAACTGATCACTCGATTCTCCTAACTAAACTCCACAAACATCGCAAACTACACCCTATTCTCCAAAGTTGACACCGGCGTACTCAACTTAGAGCTCAAACCCTTCTCGAACTTCCTAATCCTCTCATTATATGTGTAGACATATGCAGACAAAACCTCATAAGCTCCATGAACTTTGCCTCATATTTGTTGATTGTCATAGATCCCTATCGAATCTTCTCAAACTGCTAGATCTTCTCATCTAGTTAGGCCTCTGGGAAGTATGGACTCACAAACTCTCACCAAAAATCTTACCAAATGATCAGAACACCAGGTGTAACACCCGGGCCCACTGCCCAAGGCTCTAGTAGAGTTTTAGGAATGACGTTGTCTCTCTCTGGTAGACTCATAGTATAGAATCGATCCATTGTATGTTGTCTCCCTCTCCCTCTACTAGCTTGTCCAAAAGAACCAGCCTGTGGCTCCGGACTACGTCCTCTGCCACCACCACTGTTGAATTGTCATTGATGCGACTCGTTCTGATTTTGTCTCAGCTCTTGCATCACCTCTTCATCCTTCATAGGTCAGAACCACTTCGTATGCCCAACCTGCCCATAGTTATAGCAGGTCTTGCTCTCGTACCATGACCTAGATGGCTCTGTCACTGACATTGATGCAGCACTGTGAGCTCTTGACAGTGGAAAGGTATGACCTCTACCCTTTCTTGGCGACCACTGAGAATGTACTTCCAACCTCTACTGTGAATAAGGTGCTAAATACCTAGACATGTGTGGAAAATCTTTCCTTCTTATTTTCTTAGTCCACAAAATATTTTCTGACATCTAAGACTAGATCTTATCTGTCCATTCTCTATCTTTTTTAGAAATCTTTCGAAAATGATCTTTGTCACTGTATTGGATCTTCTTGTTGTTGAAATAACAACCATATTATCTTAATCTTTGTGTAACCATCTTTGATTATCATTTATCAATTTTTCTAATATCTGACAAAAGACTTTTAGTCCCAATGCTCATCTAACTTTGATGAATTCTTCAT
This sequence comes from Alisma plantago-aquatica, assembly GCA_963693085.1. Classification (NCBI taxonomy): domain Eukaryota; kingdom Viridiplantae; phylum Streptophyta; class Magnoliopsida; order Alismatales; family Alismataceae; genus Alisma; species Alisma plantago-aquatica. The sequence goes on along the minus strand of OY856410.1, from coordinate 1,389,070,788 downwards.
CTATTTTTTCTCTTTCAAATGTCTGACGAATATCTTCAGTTTCGTTAATGTAGTCTAGAGAAGATATTCCTATATGAATGCAATGAACTAGATTGAAAGTTTTTAATTTTTCCCAGTCTTCTGCTACTGAGAATATTTTAATATACAACTCGCTGGTAGGTTTTACCTGTGAACTATTATTCTTGAATTCTCTTACTGCTTTTATTAATTCTTGGGGAAGTCTTTGAATTTCTTGGATCAGCTCCTTGGGTAAAGTTAACTCTGGGATAAATTCCTGTATGATCTGAATAGCAGGTTTCCGAAGTTTTCAAATTATACAAAATCTCAAGTAGAGATTTGTATTCAATTTTGCATTTTGTTGAAAATATTGTGAGATTTAGTTGTAGATCACTTTCTTACTCAATCTGAGATATCCTAAATTAAAAAATCTTTTTGGGCATCACTTTAATATTATCTGCTGTTAAGCATGATTTTTTCTCTGAAGAGATAATATTTTCCGCTATTAGGCGAGAGCTATTTTCTAAAGAGATATTTTCTTCAGTAATTAGACTATTCTTGGCAATTTGAAAACTGCTTCTGGCCGTTAGGTTGTGATCTTTCTCCAAGGAGATTGTATTTTCTGTCGTGAGGTTAGTTTTTGCAGTTTTAAAGCTCCTATCTCTCGCCTCTTTGATTTTTTTTAGTAGTTTTTAGGCTACTGATTGCATCTGAGATTTCAAGTGATATATCGATAGGTCTTTTACCTTTTACTTTTTCATTCTTTACTTCTTTTGAAGCTATTTATTTTTTGAAGTTGTCCAGATCTGCTAAAATCCCTACAACATCTTGTGTATTTTCTTCAAAATTGTTAATAATGTCATCTTGCTTTTTTATTAATTTGATCATATCTTCAAAATTTTCTTGTAATATTCTACAACTAAGTTGTAATCATTTTGAAAATTCTGCAAGTTTCTTATCAACTTGCTCCATTGTATTCTCTGGAAAGGAAATCTACAGTAAAGTTAGTTTCTCCTTTGATGACCACAATATCAAAAACATACTCTGCTAAAAATGTTTGCCATCTACTTAATCGTTTATAATCGGGTGTGGATGGTAAGTTATTTTTATAAAAGGTTTTACTTGGGTATTATCTACTCTTGCTAGGAATTTTTTTGGTAATAGAAAATAGGCAAATTTCTTAATTCTTTTTTAAACACTAATAATTCTTTCTCATTGGAATGATATCTTTTTTCGGTATCTATAAATGATCCTGAATTTTGTCTACATATTTTTTCTAGTTGTCCATATTTTTTCTTTAGAACTGCTCCCCAAAATTCTTCTAAAGCATCTATTTCTATTATTAAATCATCTCCTTCTAAAGGTAGATCTAGTCTTGGTAAAATTTTACATTTTACTTTCTAAATATGATAAGTTCTTCTGTCATAATAAATATATAATTCTTTTTTAATAATTTTTGTAGAGGATTTCTAAGTTTTTCTAGGTTTTCTATGAATTGTTTTGCATAATTTAAACATCCTAGAAATCTTTGAAGTTGTTTTTATCTTTAAGTTTATCTGGAAACTTAGTAATTTTTTCTACGATATGTTCTTGTAATTCTATTCCACTAGAATCTAATATTAGTCCTAAGAATTCTATTTTAGGTTTGCAAATTTCTATCTTCTTTTTAGATAAAACTATCCCTACTTTTTGGAAAAGAAGAGAGATTATAATTAGATGTTTAAGATGTTCTTCGTCGTTATTACTGGCTATTAAAATGTCATCTACATATACTAAATAGAATGAGTTGTAGGGTTCAAATATCTTATCCATTCTTCTTTGATATATTTGTGGGGCATTTTTTAATCCGAAGGGCATTACTTTCCATTCATAGTGACCTTGCAGAGTACTAAATGTCATTAGTGGTATACTTTTTTCATATAATCCTATTTGGTGAAATCCTGACTTACAGTCGAATTTAGAATATATCTTTTTTCCTCTTGTCATATTTATTAGTGTTTCTTTGTGAGGTATAAAGTATTCTTCAAATTTTGTGTCTTGGTTTAAGTGTTTGTAATTAACCACCATTCTCGCTTTTCCTCTCTTTATCTCAGCATGAGTTCTCAAACCAGTTGTAATCTATTCATCACATATCACATAACTTCAAGTTGTATAGAAGAAAAGTAAATTTTTGTGTTTCTTTTTCTTTTTCTACATCTTTATTTGTATTCCAAGTTTCTCCTAAGATATCTCTTTGTAATTCATTTTCATAATTATTAACTACCTGTGCTAAAGTTGTTGTGGTTCCTTTAACAACTTCTTTGTGATTTTCTGTTAATCCTTGCCACCAATCTAACACTATTCCTTGAAAGGTTTGATGACAAAATCTTACTGTTGTATCTATATCATCACTTTGTGTTGTAACAGCTAAATAAGTGGCATTTGCACATCTTGTTATGGCTTTATCTATGTTCCTTACAAAAGTGAGGTTGAAGTATATTCCATTTGGTCTAATGTATTCTTGACTCATATAGTCTACTGGGGTTTCAAATTTTCAATTTTTAGGTCTTTTGTCTGACGCCCAGTTTAATCCTTCATATCTATTTCTATCTGTGGATTTTCTTCTAAAACTTGGCTCAAACGAATATCTTGCTCCTTATTGTTTTGGAGTTTCATTTCTATTTGATTGAGCAGCAGGAGTCGTAGTAGGCATAGGTGATGTCACTTGACTGCTAGATGCTTCTCCATCAATATGTTTCATTTTTATAATTCTAGCTTTATAAGAAAGTCTAACTATTTCTTGGCTTAGGCTATCAAATTCTTCTACACTAGCCTTTAAGTATCTATTTTCTAATTCTTTAATTTTTAAATCATCTATTTCTTCTATTTGAAGTGGACATAAGCTTATTTCATTTCCACTTGTATCAAATAAATTTACTTTAGGGGCACTTTCTCTATTTTTTTATAAGATATTTGATTGTTCTTTGTAATTCTACTTTCATTTCTTGAATATTTTGTAAAATTTTCGAATTATTCTCATGTACTTGTACTTCTAATTTGTTATACATCTTAATCTATGTTTGCTTTGAATTCAATATCTAAGGATTCATATATATCTTTATCTGAATAATATTCTTGATTTATATGATTTTCTTCTTTTCATTCTTTAAACATTTGTTTAAAGAAATTAAATATATTTTTGAGATCAAAACATGGCTCTAATACCATTTTTATGCGTAAATTTTTAAAGCGTATTTTTTTGAATGTATTCTTTATTTGTTTGTATTGCCTTGGATACATACTTGAACTGCCCTTACAGGTGTTGTATGTTTCCTTAGCTGGAATGTTCTTGATAATCTTTGTATACTTATTTCTTGTTTAGGGAAGCTTTTAAGCATATTCATTTTTGATTGCCTCATTTTCTCTTTAGGAAACTAAATTCATAGCTACTAAAGAATTATGGTCTGAGTACTATAACAAGAAAATAGAATATGTGTACATGTATTTCCCACCTTGCTTCCGAACTTCTTCAGTATCAGTTGATCCTCTCTAAACGATTTCTAAGAGAGGCAATCCTTAGACATTGATGTTCTGGATCTCGAACTCCTTACTTTTATCCTATAGCCTTACATCCATAAATCCTTTCTCATGTCTTTACTTGATGGATGGATGGACTAAATGGCCTCCAGGATAGAGTGTGGGAGAGATAAACTCTCGACTACTAAAGATGTTATGGATAGGGGGTGTAGAAGGTCACACACTTACTTTCTACGCTATAGTAGTACAAACAAATTTCTCTTTCGCTAAGCTTAGCTTCCTCAACAAAGAGGTTTAGTGTGGATTCTTCATGAAATGGAAATTTCTAGATAGAAACTTAAGAGCTATCATTCTTCTTTATTTAATAGAATCTATACTAATATAGAGTGGTAGCAATAGAAAAAACATTTACACTTCCTATCAACACTCGCTCTATTCGATGTGCCTTTTACATACTACTCGAGGGTTTATGCAGACACCCTCTTCGTACATTATGCTTGAGATAACTCTTACATTTCAGTCATACACTTGGCACTACTAGTTTCTTTCATTTTTCTTTTGTTTTCCATCATCCATTTGGCCCCTCGCGGATCTTTTATTGCTTGTTGATGTCATGGCTGACGCTTTGGTCTTCATTATTGCTTGTAATCATCATGGATGACATCATCAACTACTAGTGTTGCTTCTGGTATCTTGTTCGATTTTGTTTAGACATGCATAACAAATCTTTACTTCATGTTTTCGTATTCTACAAAATATATGCTGACATCTGATACTGGATCTTATTTGTCCATTCTCTATCTTTTTTAGAAAACTTTCTAAATTGATCTTCGTCACTATATTAAATCTTCTTGTTGTTGAAGTAATAATCCTATTATATGAAGCTTTGTGTAACCGGCTTCAATTATCATTAACTATTTTTTCTATTATTTGACAAAGGACTTTTAGTCCCAATGCTCATCTAACTTTGATGAATTCTTCATTTTTTCTTTCTTTCAAGTGTCTGATAAATATCTTCAATTTTTCGAATGTAGTCTGGAGAAGATACTCCTATCTGAATGCAATGAACTGGATTGAACTTTTTTTAATTTTCCCAATCTTCTACTGCTAAAAATAATTTAATATACAATTCACTGGTAGGTTTTACATGTGGACTATTATTCTTGAATTCTATGACTGCTTTTATTATTTCTTGGGGAAGTCCCTGAATTTCTCCAAAATCATTACTCAGATATATGAGATTTACTGCTCCTATTCTAAAACAATCTGTGATTATTCTTGGATCAGCTCCTTGGGTAAAGTTAACTCTAGGATAAATTCCTGTATGATCTGGATAGTAGGTTTTCGAAGTTTTTAAATTATATAAAATTTCAAGTAGAGATTTGTATTCATTTTTACATTTTGCTGAAATTATTGTGAGATTTAGCTACAGATCACTTTCTTGCTCAATCTGAGATATCCTAAATTTAAAAATCTTTTTGGGCATCAATTTAATATTAACCTCTATTAAGCATGATTTTTTCTCCAAAGATATAATTTTTTCTGTTGTTAGGCGGGACCTATTTTCTAAAGAGATATTTTCTTCAGTAATTAGACTAGTTTTGGCAGTTCAAAAACTGCTTTTGGCCGTTAGGCTATGATCTTTCTCCAAGGATATTGTATTTTCGGTCGTAAGGCTAGTTTTTCTAGTTTTAAAGCTGCTATCTCTCACCTTTTGGCTTGTATTTTCTTCATTAGTTTTTAGGCTACTGATTGCATCTGAGATTTCAAGTGATATATCAATAGGTCTTTTACATTTTACTTTGTCGTTCTTTGCTTCTTCTGAAGATATTTCTCTTCTGAAGTTATCCATATCTGCTAAAATCCCTACAACATCTTGTTTTTTTCTTTAATATTGTTAATAATGTCATCTTGCTTTTTTATTAATTCGATCATATCTTCAAAATTTTCTTGTAATATTCTACAACTAAGTTGTAGTCTTTCTGAAAATTCTACAAGTTTCTTATCAACTTGTTCCATTGTATTCTCTAGAAAGAAAATCAACAATAAAGTTAGTTTCTCCTTTGATGACCTCAATATCAAAAATATATTCTTCAAAAAATGTTTGCCATCTACTTAATCATTTATATTCGGGTATGGATGGTAAGTTATTTTTTATAAAAGCTTTGTTTGGGTATTATCTACTCTTGCTAGGAATTTTTTAGGTAATAGAAAATAGTCAAATTTCTTAATTCTTTTTTTAAGCACCAATAATTCTTTTTCATTGGAATGATATCTTTTTTCGGTATCTGTAAATGATCTTGAAGTGTATCTACATATTTTTTTCTAGTTGTCCATCTTTTTTCTTTAGAACTGTTCCCCAAAATTCTTCTGAAGCATTTGCTTCTATCATTAAATCGTCTCCTTCTAAAGGAAGATCTAGTCTTGGTAAACTTTTACATTTTTCTTTTATAAATATGACATGGTTTATAAGTTCTTCTGTCATAATAAAGATACATATATTTTTTAATATTTTTTGTAGAGTATTTCTAAGTTTTTCTAGTTTTTCTATGAATTGTTCTATACAATTTAAGCATCCTAAAAATATTTGAAGTTATTTTTTTTATCTTCAACTTTATCTGGAAACTTAGTGATTTTTTCTACAATATGTTCTTGTAATTCTATTCCACTAGAATCTAATATTACTCCTAAGAATTCTATTTTAAGTTTGCAAAGTTCTGTCTTCTTTTTAGATAAACGATCCCTACTTTTTGGTAAATAAGAGAGAATATAATCAGATGTTCTTCTTTGTTATTACTGGCTATTAAAATGTCATCTACATATACTAAACAGAATGAGTTGTAGGGTTCAAATACCTTATCCATTCTTCTTTGATATATTTGTGGGGCATTTTTTAATCTGAAGGGCATTACTTTCCATTCATAGTGACCTTGCGGAGTGCTAAATGCCGTTAGTGGTATACTTTTCTCATCTAATCTTATTTGATAAGATCCTGACTTACAGTTGAATTTAGAATATATCTTTTTTCCTCTTGTCATATTTATTAGTGTTTCTTTATGAGGTAGAAAGTATCTGTCAAATTTTGTGTATTGGTTTAACTATTTGTAATTAACCACCATTCTCACTTTTCCTCTCTTTATCTCAGCATGATTTCTCACAATAAATGTTGGGCTAGAGTGAGGACTCTTGGATTTTGTATAAGCAATAATTTTTCAAATCTTCTATTTGAGTTCTAAATTCTTCTATATCAATAGGATTATATCTCATTGGTTTAACCCTTATTATCTTCGCAGGATTATTAGTTCTATGGTAGCCCATTCTTGGCTAATAGTCCATAAATATAATGGATTTTTACTATAATTCTTTTCAAATAATGTTTCAGTAGTTTGAATATTTAATTGTGCAATTATTTTTCATGACAGTTGCTCTTTTTCTTTATTATTATAATCATCACACTTGCTGCAAAAAATAAATTTATCCCTTTTATATGTGGTCTGAACTATTTTTATCATAATCCAATGGTTACATAGTTATAAGAATTTTATATATAGTTTATGTTTCACATATAGTTCAAATTTGTCTGTAAAATTATTTCCAAATAAGATATCTTGTTGTGCAAAATCTGGTGTGTAAAATGGAGGGCAAGTAATAATATAATTTCCTATTATGATTTTAGGTTTTTTCACTCTTTGGTTAGGGCATGTCTTTTTCCAGTAAAGTCTATTCCCGTAAACCCAAAAAGTAAGGGTATGTTTATTCTATTTTTAGTGTATTCAATTTGCATAGGCATTTCTCTATCAGTAATTCCATAATATAAGATATGTTTTCTTTGAGTAATCGTATCAAAGAATGATGTTTTAAACCCATCTAAATTTTCTAGTTTTAGCTCAGTACTTCGTATTTTATTAAATAATCTTCTATCTATCGGTACATCTTGCAAGAAGTTTCCTTCTTCTTCTTGGTATTCTTCTATTATTCTTATTCAGTCTAATTCGGTATATGAGAAATAATAGATTGATCCATCTGATTGCTCATCATCAATTGCTTGAACAAATTCAAGAATGCTTTCTATATCTGACAGTTCTTCTTCAAATATTTCTTCGAATTGTTTTTGATTAATTTTCTTTGATCCTTTATTTGGACATTTGTTTACATAATGTCCTTTTTCTTTGCATATAAAACATGTGCATTTCTTTTGTTTTTTGTTTTTATTAACACTTTTTCTTCTATAATATTTCTTTTTGGGTTTTGGTTTGAAACCAAATCTTTTCTTCTTTTTAAATCTGTATTTATTTGATTTATTATATCTTCTATATTCACATCCTATTGAAACATGGTGAGTTAACGTAGAACAACATAAGCCTTGCTTTACTACTTTATTTTTTTTTTCTATTTAGTGTGGCTTCTGCTTACCATTCTTCTAATTTCATTCTTAGGAATTCAATACATCCTCCTAGAGTATCCGCTCTTTCTCCTATATATTGAGGATATAATTACATTGCTTTGAAACCCCAGGGGTCTGGAATTTTTGCATAAATTAGGTTTAATAAACTTTTATTTGTCATATTTTCATACGAAAGGTCTCCTGCATAGTTAGGATAGAGCAAGATAAAGTTCAGCTTAAGTAACTTAATATATGTGTTGTCCAGAACATGCAATTAAGAATAATAAAAAGGAAATAAAACCCAATATAACACGTTTATAAAAATAATTACCACAGTAGCTCTTCAAAAGTATTCCATAAAATATTATAGTTTGAATGAAATACACCACTTAAAATGGACTTTTGGGTATTAAAGTATCACATGCGTTGTAATGGTAGTAGTACTACCAAGTTTGTCATTCTAGCAAACCTGTCAGTTTGTAATATTTTTCCCTATTGGCTTGTAACATGAGGACGAGATGAATAAATAGCCTCCTGACTTCTCCGGAAAATAAATAATAAATTATAAAAAGAAGAATACTGAAAGTATCACATGCGTTGCCATTTTTATTAAAACAATAAATTATAAAAACAAGAATGTTGAAAGCACCACATTGAGTGGAGAGTTTCAGAATCAATTTGTGGTTTTCATTCTTCTTTTCCTTCTATCTCATTCTAATACTAAAAATGCTAATACATGTGGAACTTTTTAGTTATGTATGGTTTAGACTAAACTACTCATTTTAAGAAATATTTTCCCTAGAGTTCTACCGTGAAAATTATTTTTTGAAATTGTGGTATATTAGTTTTTCTTCCATTAAAAATATCTATCAACTTGTAAAAGTTATTTTGATGAACACCTAAAGCTTTCATTGCAAGTGATACAATCGGAATATCCCAAGTATACATGTCATCCTATGTCATTTCAGTACGATTGGGTGATCAATACATTATTTCGCTACACGTTAGATATAATCTATGCTCTAGTATGATGAGATCGTTCTTCACATGATGTATATTTGTGAAGAAAAAATGACACTACTGGACGGTGTTAAACTCTAAATCAATACAAATAAAAACCAGTTGATAATCATATATATGGTAATGATGGTTACCCAAATTTATATGTTGTCAGCACTTACCCTATTATTCTCGAGCAGTCGCCATTGATTTAGGAAAGGAAGCTCACAAATGATAATATATGAAAATTAAACTTTAATTATATTCAAAATAGATCAATGCTACACACATCCTACTTGATCTCCAGTAGCTCAACCGACACCAAAAAAATTGTGTATGTTAGTGAACAACATGCAAATGTGGTCCGAGTAATTATTGAGAGAGAAAAAAATTAAAAAAAGACAATGGAAGTAGAAGAAAAGGATTGTACAAAAAGAGATAAGGTATTAAAATAAAAAGAAGGAAAATAGGAAAAAGTGGGGCAAAGAAGAAAACAAATTAAGAAAAGGCTTAAAAAATAGGGGTGAAGTGGGGATTAATCTATTCAATACTAACAAATTATCACGAATTGTATTACAATTTAGTAATAATGAATTATCATGAAAATATTAGAGTAAATTACTAAGATATTGCCATAATATTAGTACAATACTAATGAATTTATCATTAACTTATTATAATTATATAAGTTGATAAATAGTTCTACCAATATTAAAATTTAGTATAGTACCAACAACAAAGTATCATATCAAAAATAGTATATTACTAACTCATCATGATCAAGTATAGTGGGCTATTATTGTACCTAAGAAAGTTTTATGCAGTAAAGTACTAATAGACTACTATTAGCTTATTTTATTCGGAAATATTGATAAATATTTGAACTGATAAATTACAGTACCAAAAACATAATACATATTAAAATACTATAGTATTAACTAGCCGCAATCAAATATAATGAGATCTTATTATACGTAAGAAAATAGAACTTAGTACAATATTAATAAATTGTCATGAACATTAGCACATGTATATGTTGATAAAATAATTATACTAATATTCGAATATAGTACAATGACAACAAAATATATTTTGAATAAAATTTAAAATTGTATGATTTTAATATGACCAACAATTAATATTGTAGGATAATTTAATTCTTAGAGTAAAATGTGTTTGTACATGAGATGGTGACATCATAAATGATAATAAGGTAAATTATGATGACAAAATTAATTATTCGATGAACTGCATGAAAAAATTATTTAATTGCATGATTAACATCTCCATTATGCATCAATAGTGACTGGGGCAGTGAATTGCTCCATTAATTATGGGTGGGAAGTGTGTACTTGCATTAACTATGACTTCGACAGTGTTTGTTAGATTTGTCTCCTTGCCGGAGTAGGTGGCCAGGGCTGCAAAGATTTTTTCTTTAAAAAAAGTTTGTCGTATTGACATAAAACCAGCTTATTCTTTGAACTACGAGTGTTCTCAAAACATACACAAACTAACTCGCATATTTCAATTTCAACATGCTAGAAAGTTGATCAAATTCCTTGTCATGTAGTTTGTTTACAATATATACAATATGTATAATACATATACATATTCATACATACATACATACATACATACATACATACATACATACATACATACATACATTAATATATATATATATATTTATTTATTTATTTATATGAGTTATGCTAGAATACACTCGAGTGTATTTAGAGAAGGATACACTCAAGTAGTTTTTCATGATGCAATATTTTTTTTAAATTTAATGCATTGATCTTCTTAATCATCTTGTGAGTAACTCATTTAAAAAAAATGAGCACATTTGGAAATTTATAGGTCAAGTTATAAAGACCGCAAAAATTATGCATTTCAAATTAGTTTCGTGTGTTGATTTTGTTGTCCTCGGATGAGTAACTTACACTCATCTAAATGGGCTCAAAATTTGTAAGTAGCTTAATTATAGTATGACAATGAAGATCAATGGTTTACATATTGCAAAAAATAGTCTTGATATGCAAACACACTTGAGTGTATCCGTGCAATCTGTACACTCGAGTGTATTCTAGCCTGACTATATATATATATATATATATATATATATATATATATATATATTGTGTTTAGTTGTGTCTCAAATTTGTGTCTAAATCAAGAGGCCTGTTTGATATCAGCCACAACGATCCATTCAAATAAATCGCCAAAGATATGAAGAAGAAGCTCCATATGAACCAAGCTAATGGCTCAGATACATGCCATAGTCGTCGAAGGAGAAATTTACTATAGGAAACGTTCTACAGTTATTTTGTAGGAGAACAATATGAATTTGTTAATTTGTATAGTACGCATTTCTCTCTACATTATTTTTTTATGAGGGTGGGATTTTAAAAATAAATATTGAATTCACATTGATCTTCTTATAGAAAAGCATAGGATGACTCCTATACTACAAATCTTTATCCTTGAATATTGAAGTTGATTTGATTGTAGGTACAACCACAAATAATTCCATTAACATGAAAATGATGTTGATCAAGATCAACTATTAGCGTGCCTTAATCCATCCAACTATATACAAACCTATTATTCCTTCCTCACTTGTATAAAATAGCTATAAAGTCATAATTATGACAACCCACCACCACATGAGAGAGATAACTCAAAATAAAGTGTGAAACTAATGCTAAACATCCAAATTAACATAGAATAGGGCAAATTAAAACTAATTTTATCTAACCACCAAAATGGAAACATTTTACATCAGAGACCTCAAATTGTGACACATGTATCACATATCGTGCCAAAAGATATTACATGTGATTGTCCAATGGCTATCATGCCACAAACCTGTCACATATGACAACATGTTTACATATACAAGCCATATCAATACAACCATGACATACAACCAAAAACTTGTATCGATGTACAACATCTACAAATCACTCTTCCCAAGTACCTGAGAGTACATGGATGATACATAGGACTCTACTACAAAATACTAGCAGCGTATCCAACCTTTAACATCTATTGCTCCTCTTGCTGATCAGCCTCTGCCGCACGATCTCTTGCTCATCGTGCACGATCACCTAAAAGATGTAGAAACCATGGGGTGAGACCAACATCCCAGCAATAGATATAAATCTATACCGACAACTACTATAAGAACATGTAGATTAAAGTAGGAAGACAAAAAATTTATCAGGATGAGCATATTCAACTAAATGATATAAGCAAACTAGTTAACACTATTTAAGCAATTTAAGCATCTACAACTGTACAGTAGAACATATTATACATTTAGAATGAATATGAAAAACATGTACAACTTTTACCAACTAAACAGTATAATAAACAAGGCAAAGGGGTCATCCAATGTGAATTGTATTTACTACATGGTTGTATTATGTATTTTATTTGTCCTGAGGATTTGAATGGTACCACCCAAATCCAACTTGTTGTGACCAAGCTAGATATGGGTAGAGACCAACCAAAAAAAATCATGTATTGTGACCGCAACAAGACCACATGTAGCAACCAAACCAAGCTCAATAATGTGTAGAGACCACCCACTTAGGGTTAGGGTTTGTTGCTCCTGCAACACATCAACAACATGTAGTGACCACAAGCACCAAAATGAGTGTAGAGACCTCAAGGTCAAGCCGCTCCAAACAGTACCCAACTGACTCCAAAATAGAGAAACACCTCGATCAAAATAGATGATAACCATCAAGGAAACTAGACATCATCATGGGAAAAGCTTCATGCAAAGATGGACATCAAAAACCTTAAAACAAACGTCACCAAGGTAAACATGAAAAACCACAATGATAGAAGGAAAACCATGCGTCCAACTCTTAGAACAAAAGATCAAAAACTCCAGTATCATATGATGTCCGAAACATAAAATGGTGATAGAACCCAAGACCATGTTGCATGTATGAAACAACAACTCCTTTATCACATAGAATTCAGTTACATGAATTAGGGTTTAGGAGAAAGAGCCATCTATGCAAGAACGCTTCAAAATCTTAAACCCTAGATCAAGATAGCACCATCCATAAACCTATGATCAAGGTTTTAGATATAGAATAGTAACATGCAAGCAAGAATATGGTGCAACAATAGTAGAGGTGAAAGTTATATAACCCGCCTTAGGATGAAGATCAATTTTCAAAGACACATGATCCATGAGAGAAGACGAACCCCAACTTGGATCAACTCCACGGCCAACAAGGTCATCTCAAGAAGAAAAGAACACACGAAGGTCAAAAGAAAGATCAAGAAGAAGAAAACTCAAACCCTAGGCTGAACAAGAGAGAAGAAAGAAGAAAGCTTCATCTCACTTAGGTACTACCATGGTCAAATCATAGTCTCGAACTCTATCGAGAGAAGTTCCTCAAGATATCCACAATGGTAGAACCATAGTCTCATGGCCAAGAAAGGAAGAAGGAAGGTAGGGTTCCAAAGGAAAAATGAAATCAATGTAAATAACAACTTACCAAGAAGGAAGATCACCAAGAATCACCACAAGGGAGATGATCAAGCTCAAGACCACCACATCCAAAGGTGATCGACCACCAAAGCACCAAGATCAACACCTTCTCTAGCTCCACAAAGCTCAAGTCCGAGCACAAAGGAGAGGGGAGAAAGAAGAGAGCCAAAGGGAAGACTTGCATGCGAAAGAGAGGGTTTATAGACTCAAGAGTAGGAGGGAGGTAAGTATCATGAGGTGTCAAGATAATAGATCCTCTCATGACACATGCCGCTTAAAATATCAGCTATGCAAGCACTCTTGACATGTATGCAACAATGGGTGATAAAAACAAGGCAGTTTAGCGACCACTTACGTATACTACACCTCAAGGTTGCAACATAACTAAGGGAAACACCATGTAGAGACCGCTACGAGATGTCTCACAACAAAATAGGTCACAACACCTCATAAGAGAACAAATCCTAGTGACCAAGACACATGCCCAAGGCACTAGGTCGCAACAAACATCAAGCAAGATGGTGTTGCAGCCGGAACACCTCAAAACCACATCCAAGGTCAAAACATCCATCAACTCAACCATGCATGTAAAGGCATGCAAACCCTAATATCATCTCATGATGCCATCTCATCAACCAAGATCCAACAACACACCCCTAAGCATCATTATCTCCCTCATGATGCTAAGACACAAAAGGGCAAAACCTACATGTGACAAATTGCAAGATAGACCCTCATCATGGGTAAAATTGTACCTTGGTCCAAAACAAGCTTAACTATCTCAAACATCAGCCAAACTGGACGAAATTGAAAACAAAGGCATTTTGCATGTTATTAAGGTATCTCAAGAGATTAAATTAAGGTTTAAGAATCTTATTAAGCAAGGAAAACACAAACAAGCACTAAGCTAGGTCAGTGGTCTTAAAACCATAAACCCCTAACAAGGATTTCCCCCTTAAAATTCGACACCAAAAGAGACGGGTACTTCTTACGCATCTTGTCTTCAAGCTCCTGCATGGCCTCCTCAATACCAAGCTAATGCCATAAAAACATAACCAAAATGATATCATTCTTCTTCAACTTCTTGATCCTCCTATATAGCATCAACACATGATCTTCCACATACGACACGTCCTTATCAAGCTCAACCTCCTCGGGCGGCAACACCGACTCTGTGTCAGGGTGACACTTTCTTAACATCAAAACATGAAACACTGGATGTAACCTATGCACCTCAGGTGGTAACTTCAACTTATAAGCCACCATCCCAACATGTGCTACCACAAGGTAAGGTCCCATATGCCTGAGAGACAACTTACCCTTCTCCCCAAACCTCAACACACATTTCCAAGGAGAGACCTTGAGCTACACTCTGTCTCCCACTTGGAACTCCAACAGTCTATGATGATTATCAACATACAACTTCTTCCTATCTTGGGCTTCCTTCAACTGCTGGTGTATCATTTTAATCTTATCTATTGTCTACTACACAAGTTCATGACCTACAAGTTGATATTCGCTAGTCTCATAGAAAGACAACAAAGATTTGCAACATCTCCCACATAAAACCTCATACAGTGCCATTTTGATGCTCCTCTAATAACTATTACTATAAGAAAACTCTATCAAACTGAGGTGCACATCCCAACTTCCCAAAAATTGCAAGACACGAGCTCTCAATAGATCTTCCAAATTCTATATTATCCTCTCAGACTGTCCATTTGTTTGTGGGTGAAATTATGTACTAAACCGCAACTGCATACCAAGGCTTTATGTAAACACTCCCAATAGTGACTGGTGAACTGAGGACCTCTATCTGAGACAATGGTATCTGGGATATCATGCAAACACACTATCTCATCAACATAAATATGTACCAAATTCTTAGTTGTATACCTCATCTTTAATGGAAGGAAGTGCACTGACCTAGTCACCTTATGAATGATCACCCAAATGGAATCATGGCATTTGGCTGTCCTAGAAAGTCCAACCACAAAGTTTGCGTTATATGATCTCATTTCCACTGTGGTATAGGAAACAGATGCAAAGTCCCTACAAGTCTCTGATGCTCTGCCTTATCCTACCGACACACAAGACACTTTGCCACAAACTTAGCTATGCCTCACTTCAAGCCAGGCCACCAATAAAGATCTTTCAAGTTGTATTACATCTTGGTGATACCTAGATGCATAGCGTACATCAAAGAGTGAGCCTCTTCTAGAAAAAAATTTCCTCAGATCATCAACATCAGGAGCCACTGCTCTCTACTGTGGTAACACATTGTCGCGTCATCTGACTTGTGGAACCCATCACACTTCTCACTGTCAAACTCTACTCAGATCTACTAAATCACAATATCATCATGTTGTGCATCTCTAATCTACCGCCTTAAGGCTTCACCTATAACTTTGCTAACAAGCCTTCCAACAAGGAGACTTCTAACTTCACATTCATCTAACACAAGGAGACTAACATGTCTCTCTTATGGAACACCAAAGAACATAATTGTGCCTCATCAGCCGATGATGGTGAGAAGACTTCCTACTCAAAGCATCAGCCACCACATTCACCTTCCTTGGATGGTAGTCTATGGTACAATCATAATCTTTGATTAGCACAATCCAGCATCACTGCCGCATATTCAACTCCTACTTTGAGAAGATGTACCATAGATTCCTGTGGTCAGTAATGATCTAAAAATTCTCGCCATAAAGGTAGTTCCTCCATATATTCAAAACATGTACCACCACAGCAAGCCCTAGATCATGCGTCGGATAGCTCTCCTCATGTTTCTTAAGATTTGATGAAGCAAAAGAAATCACGTTCTTATCTTACATCAACACACAACCCAAACCATTCTTCGATGCATCACAGAAGACGATATAGCCCTTTTCTTGCTCTGATAGAACCAACACTGGTGTGCTTTTCAGCTTCTCCTTTAAAAGTTGGAAAGAACGTTGACACTTGTCCTCCCAAACAAATGACACATCTTTCCTCGTCAACTTCATTAGGGGTAACACCACTGAGCTAAAGTTCATGATAAACCTTTTGTATTAGATGGCTAACCTAAGGAAACTGTGAACCTCTATCAGTGTCTTTCAGTGCTCCCACTCTAACACAGATTGAACCTTCTTGGTATCCGCATGCACACCTTCAATAGATATCACGTGTCCAAGGAAAGACACCTCGTTTAGTGAAAACTCACACTTCCTAAACTTACTATAAAGCTTGTGTTGTTTCAACAAGGTCAACGCCTGCCATAAATGCTGCTCATGTAGTTGGCTATCTTAGGAGTAGATCAAAATGTCATTGATGAACACAACCACAAACTGGGTAAGATAAGGCCTGAGCACTCTATTCATCAGGTCCATGTATGTTGCTAGTGCATTGATTAGCCCAAACGACATAACCACAAACTCATAATGACCATACTGAGTCCTGAAAGATGACTTGGGTATGTCATCCACCTTGATCCTCGATTGATGATATCCTAACATTAGATCTATCTTTGAGAACCCTATGGCACCTCACAAATTATCAAATAGATCATCTATCTACGTTAAAGGGTACTTGTTATTGATTGTCACCTTGTTCAGCTGTTGGTATTCAATGCACAACCTCATGGATCCATCTTTCTTCTTCACAAACAATAGTGGAGCACCCCAAGTGGAAGTTCTCAATCTGATGAATCCTTTCTCCAGTAACAGCTTCTTCAGCTTTTGCATATCAGCTGGTGACATCATGTATGGTGTCTATGCTATCAGTTGTGTACTGGGAACCAGATTGATATGAAAATCAATCTTTCTAGGAGGAAGAAAACCTAGGAACTCATAGGGAAACACATCCTCAAACTCACAAACAAATGTCACTTCCTGGATACTAGGACTCCTCACCTTCGTATTCACCACATGTACCAAAAATGCATCACATACTTGTCTCATCAACTTCTCTGCCATCATCGCTGACACCAAGCATGTCAGAAGAATCTTCCTATATCCTTGGAAGAGTCATGAAACATCACAATCGACAAATGTCTCCACCTTGGAACTATCATCCAAGACCACTCGATACTTATTCAAAGTGTTCATTCCAAGGATCACATCGAATCCATGCATGTCAAGAGGCATAAGATCCACTTGAATGTTGTGTCCTGAAAAATAAAGAACACAAGAAGGACACACCTCCCGCAACTCGGCCGAACCAACCAAAGGGGTTTCTAAGTGGATACTATCACATTTATAATTATCAGGCAAAGAGCAGCTAGAGATCCCTACTCTAGTGACAAAAGAGTGCATCACACCTGGGTCATCCAAAATAGATATAAAGTAAGAAGAAGACAAATCAGAATGAATTAGCTCCATATTACCTGTCATGACCCTCGAGTTGACTACTCCCTCTGGATGACTCATAGCATAGAATCGAGCCATTGTATGTTATCTCCCTCTCCCTCTACTAGTTTGTCCAGAAGAACCAACCTAAGGCACCTGACTGCGTCCTCTACCACCACCACTATTGAACTGTCATTGATGCGACCCTTGTTGACTCTGTCTCAGTTGTTGCATCACCTCTTCATCCTTCACAGGGCAGAACCACTTCGTATGCTCAACTTACCCACAGTTATAGCAGGTCTTACTCTCGTACCATGGCCTAGATGGCCCTATCACTGGCACTAATGTAGCAGTGTGAGCTCCTGACAGTAGAAAGGTATGACCTCTACCCTTTCTTGGTGACCATTGAGACTGTACTTCCAACCTTTGTTGTGACTAAGGTTCTAAACACCTAGGCTTCATGAAACCTCTAGACGACTATCCTTGATAATGTGTAGGTTTCTTCTAGGAATTTGGCTCTCGCTTATCCACAACTGATCACTCGATTCTCCTAACTAAACTCCACAAACATCGCAAACTACACCCTATTCTCCAAAGTTGACACCGGCGTACTCAACTTAGAGCTCAAACCCTTCTCGAACTGCCTAATCCTCTCATTATATGTGTAGACATATGCAGACAAAACCTCATAAGCTCCATGAACTTTGCCTCATATTTGTTGATTGTCATAGATCCCTATCGAATCTTCTCAAACTGCTAGATCTTCTCATCTAGGTAGGCCTCTGGGAAGTATGGACTCACAAACTCTCACCAAAAATCTTACCAAATGATCAGAACACCAGGTGTAACACCCGGGCCCACTGCCCAAGGCTCTAGTAGAGTTTTAGGAATGACGTTGTCTCTCTCTGGTAGACTCATAGTATAGAATCGATCCATTGTATGTTGTCTCCCTCTCCCTCTACTAGCTTGTCCAAAAGAACCAGCCTGTGGCGCCTGATTGCGTCCTCTGCCACCACCACTGTTGAATTGTCATTGATGCGACTCGTTCTGATTTTGTCTCAGCTCTTGCATCACCTCTTCATCCTTCATAGGTCAGAACCACTTCGTATGCCCAACCTGCCCATAGTTATGGCAGGTCTTGCTCTCGTACCATGACCTAGATGGCTCTGTCACTGACATTGATGCAGCACTGTGAGCTCTTGATAGTGGAAAGGTATGACCTCTACCCTTTCTTGGCGACCACTGAGAATGTACTTCCAACCTCTACTGTGAATACGGTGCTAAATACCTAGACATGTGTGGAAAATCTTTCCTTCATATTTTCTTAGTCCACAAAATATTTTTTGACATCTAAGACTAGATCTTATCTGTCCATTCTCTATCTTTTTTAGAAATCTTTCTAAAATGATCTTTGTCACTGTATTGGATCTTCTTGTTGTTGAAATAACAACCATATTATCTTAATCTTTGTGTAACCATCTTTGATTATCATTTATCAATTTTTCTAATATCTGACAAAGGACTTTTAGTCCCAATGCTCATCTAACTTTGATGAATTCTTCATCTATTTTTTCTCTTTCAAATGTCTGACGAATATCTTCAGTTTCGTTAATGTAGTCTAGAGAAGATACTCCTATATGAATGCAATGAACTAGATTGAAATTTTTTAATTTTTCCCAGTCTTCTGCTACTGAGAATATTTTAATATACAACTCGCTGGTAGGTTTTACCTGCGAACTATTATTCTTGAATTCTCTTACTGCTTTTATTAATTCTTGGGGAAGTCTTTGAATTTCTTGGATCAGCTCCTTGGGTAAAGTTAACTCTGGGATAAATTCCTGTATGATCTGAATAGCAGGTTTCCGAAGTTTTCAAATTATACAAAATCTCAAGTAGAGATTTGTATTCATTTATGCATTTTGTTGAAAATATTGTGAGATTTAGTTGTAGATCACTTTCTTACTCAATCTGAGATATCCTAAATTAAAAAATCTTTTTGGGCATCACTTTAATATTATCTGCTGTTAAGCATGATTGTTTCTCTGAAGAGATAATATTTTCCGCTATTAGGCGAGAGCTATTTTCTAAAGAGATATTTTCTTCAGTAATTAGACTATTCTTGGCAATTTGAAAACTGCTTCTGGCCGTTAGGTTATGATCTTTCTCCAAGGAGATTGTATTTTCTGTCGTGAGGTTAGTTTTTGCAGTTTTAAAGCTCCTATCTCTCGCCTCTTTGCTTTTTTTTAGTAGTTTTTAGGCTACTGATTGCATCTGAGATTTCAAGTGATATATCGATAGGTCTTTTACCTTTTACTTTTTCATTCTTTACTTCTTTTGAAGCTATTTCTTTTTTGAAGTTGTCCAGATCTGCTAAAATCCCTACAACATCTTGTGTATTTTCTTCAAAATTGTTAATAATGTCATCTTGCTTTTTTATTAATTTGATCATATCTTCAAAATTTTCTTGTAATATTCTACAACTAAGTTGTAGTCATTTTGAAAATTCTGCAAGTTGCTTATCAACTTGCTCCATTGTATTCTCTGGAAAGGAAATCTACAGTAAAGTTAGTTTCTCCTTTGATGACCACAATATCAAAAACATACTCTGCTAAAAATGTTTGCCATCTACTTAATCGTTTATAATCGGGTGTGGATGGTAAGTTATTTTTTATAAAAGGTTTTACTTGGGTATTATCTACTCTTGCTAGGAATTTTTTTGGTAATAGAAAATAGGCAAATTTCTTAATTCTTTTTTAAACACTAATAATTCTTTCTCATTGGAATGATATCTTTTTTCGGTATCTATAAATGATCCTGAATTTTGTCTACATATTTTTTCTAGTTGTCCATCTTTTTTCTTTAGAACTGCTCCCCAAAATTTTTCTAAAGCATCTATTTCTATTATTAAATCATCTCCTTCTAAAGGTAGATCTAGTCTTGGTAAAATTTTACATTTTACTTTCTAAATATGATAAGTTCTTCTGTCATAATAAAGATATAATTCTTTTTTAATAATTTTTGTAGAGGATTTCTAAGTTTTTCTAGGTTTTCTATGAATTGTTTTGCATAATTTAAACATCCTAGAAATCTTTGAAGTTGTTTTTATCTTTAAGTTTATCTGGAAACTTAGTAATTTTTTCTACGATATGTTCTTGTAATTCTATTCCACTAGAATCTAATATTAGTCCTAAGAATTCTATTTTAGGTTTGCAAAGTTCTATCTTCTTTTTAGATAAAACTATCCCTACTTTTTGGAAAAGAAGAGAGATTATAATTAGATGTTTAAGATGTTCTTCGTCGTTATTACTGGCTATTAAAATGTCATCTACATATACTAAATAGAATGAGTTGTAGGGTTCAAATATCTTATCCATTCTTCTTTGATATATTTGTGGGGCATTTTTTAATCCGAAGGGCATTACTTTCCATTCATAGTGACCTTGCAGAGTACTAAATGTCATTAGTGGTATACTTTTTTCATATAATCTTATTTGGTGAAATCCTGACTTACAGTCGAATTTAGAATATATCTTTTTTACTCTTGTCATATTTATTAGTGTTTCTTTGTGAGGTATAAAGTATTCTTCAAATTTTGTGTCTTGGTTTAAGTGTATGTAATTAACCACCATTCTCTCTTTTCCTCTCTTTATCTCAGCATGAGTTCTCAAACCAGTAGTAATCTATTCATCACATATCACATAACTTCAAGTTGTATAGAAGAAAAGTAAATTTTTGTGTTTCTTTTTCTTTTTCTACATCTTTATTTGTATTCCAAGTTTCTCCTAAGATATCTCTTTGTAATTCATTTTCATAATTATTAACTACCTGTGCTAAAGTTGTTGTGGTTCCTTTAACAACTTCTTTGTGATTTTCTGTTAATCCTTGCCACCAATCTAACACTATTCCTTGAAAGGTTTGATGACAAAATCTTACTGCCGTATCTATATCATCACTTTGTGTTGTAACAGCTAAATAAGTGGCATTTGCACATCTTGTTATGGCTTTATCTATGTTCCTTACAAAAGTGAGGTTGAAGTATATTCCATTTGGTCTAATGTATTCTTGACTCATATAGTCTACTGGGGTTTCAAATTTTCAATTTTTAGGTCTTTTGTCTGACGCCCAGTTTAATCCTTCATATCTATTTCTATCTGTGGATTTTCTTCTAAAACTTGGCTCAAACGAATATCTTGCTCCTTGTTGTTTTGGAGTTTCATTTCTATTTGATTGAGCAGCAGGAGTCGTAGTAGGCATAGGTGATGTCACTTGACTGCTAGATGCTTCTCCATCAATATGTTTCATTTTTATAATTCTAGCTTTATAAGAAAGTCTAACTATTTCTTGGCTTAGGCTATCTAATTCTTCTACACTAGCCTTTAAGTATCTATTTTCTAATTCTTTAATTTTTAAATCATCTATTTCTTCTATTTGAAGTGGACATAAGCTTATTTCATTTCCACTTGTATCAAATAAATTTACTTTAGGGGCACTTTCTCTATTTTTTTATAAGATATTTGATTGTTCTTTGTAATTCTACTTTCATTTCTTGAATATTTTGTAAAATTTTCGAATTATTCTCATGTACTTGTACTTCTAATTTGTTATACATCTTAATCTATGTTTGCTTCGAATTCAATATCTAAGGCTTCATATATATCTTTATCTGAATAATATTCTTGATTTATATGATTTTCTTCTTTTCATTCTTTAAACATTTGTTTAAAGAAATTAAATATATTTTTGAGATCAAAACATGGCTCTGATACCATTTTTATGCGTAAATTTTTAAAGCGTATTTTTTTGAATGTATTCTTTATTTGTTTGTATTGCCTTGGATACATACTTGAACTGCCCTTACAGGTGTTGTATGTTTCCTTAGCTGGAATGTTCTTGATAATCTTTGTATACTTATTTCTTGTTTAGGGAAGCTTTTAAGCTTATTCATTTTTGATTGCCTCATTTTCTCTTTAGGAAACTAAATTCATAGCTACTAAAGAATTATGGTCTGAGTACTATAACAAGAAAATAGAATATGTGTACATGTATTTCCCACCTTGCTTCCAACCTTCTTCAGTATCAGTCAATCCTCTCTAAACGATTTCTAAGAGAGGCAATCCTTAGACATTGATGTTATGGATCTCGAACTCCTCACTTTTATCCTATAGACTTACATCCATAAATCCTTTCTCATGTCTTTACTTGATGGATGGATGGACTAAATGGCCTCCAGGATAGAGTGTGGGAGAGATGAACTCTCGACTACTAAAGATGTTATGGATAGGGGGTGTAGAAGGTCACACACTTACTTTCTACGCTATAGTAGTACAAACAAAATTCTCTTTCGCTAAGCTTAGCTTCCTCAACAAAGAGGTTTAGTGTGGATTCTTCATGAAATGTAAATTTCTAGATAGAAACTTAAGAGCTATCATTCTTCTTTATTTAATAGAATCTATACTAATATAGAGTGGTAGCAATAGAAAAAACACTTACACTTCCTATCAGCACTCGCTCTATTCGATGTGCCTTTTACATACTACTCGAGGGTTTATGCAGACACCCTCTTCGTACATTATGCTTGAGATAACTCTTACATTTCAGTCATACACTTGGCACTACTAGTTTCTTTCATTTTTCTTTTGTTTTCCATCATCCATTTGGCCCCTCGCGGATCTTTTATTGCTTGTTGATGTCATGGCTGACGCTTTGGTCTTCATTATTGCTTGTAATCATCATGGATGACATCATCAACTACTAGTGTTGCTTCTGGTATCTTGTTCGATTTTGTCTAGACATGCATAGCAAATCTTTACTTCATGTTTTCTTATTCTACAAAATATATGCTGACCTCTGATACTGGATCTTATTTGTCCATTCTCTATCTTTTTTAGAAAACTTTCTAAATTGATCTTCGTCACTATATTAAATCTTCTTGTTGTTGAAGTAATAATCCTATTATATGAAGCTTTGTGTAACCAGCTTCAATTATCATTAACTATTTTTTCTAATATTTGACAAAGGACTTTTAGTCCCAATGCTCATCTAACTTTGATGAATTCTTCATTTTTTCTTTCTTTCAAGTGTCTGATAAATATCTTGAATTTTTCGAATGTAGTCTGGAGAAGATACTCCTATCTGAATGCAATGAACTAGATTGAACTTTTTTTAATTTTCCCAATCTTCTACTGCTAAAAATAATTTAATATACAATTCGCTGGTAGGTTTTACATGTGGACTATTATTCTTGAATTCTATGACTGCTTTTATTATTTCTTGGGGAAGTCCCTGAATTTCTCCAAAATCATTACTCAGATATATGAGATTTAATGCTCCTATTCTAAAACAATCTGTGATTATTCTTGGATCAACTCCTTGGGTAAAGTTAACTCTAGGATAAATTCCTGTATGATCTGGATAGTAGGTTTTCGAAGTTTTTAAATTATATAAAATTTCAAGTAGAGATTTTTATTCATTTTTACATTTTGCTGAAATTATTGTGAGATTTAGCTACAGATCACTTTCTTGCTCAATCTGAGATATCCTAAATTTAAAAATCTTTTTGGGCATCAATTTAATATTAACCTCTATTAAGCATGATTTTTTCTCCAAAGATATAATTTTTTCTGTTGTTAGGCGGGACCTATTTTCTAAAGAGATATTTTCTTCAGTAATTAGACTAGTTTTGGCAGTTCAAAAACTGCTTTTGGCCGTTAGGCTATGATCTTTCTCCAAGGATATTGTATTTTCGGTCGTAAGGCTAGTTTTTCTAGTTTTAAAGCTGCTATCTCTCACCTTTTGGCTTGCATTTTCTTCATTAGTTTTTAGGCTACTGATTGCATCTGAGATTTCAAGTGATATATCAATAGGTCTTTTACATTTTACTTTGTCGTTCTTTGCTTCTTCTGAAGATATTTCTCTTCTGAAGTTATCCATATCTGCTAAAATCCCTACAACATCTTGTTTTTTTCTTTAATATTGTTAATAATGTCATCTTGCTTTTTTATTAATTCTATCATATCTTCAAAATTTTCTTGTAATATTCTAAAACTAAGTTGTAGTCTTTCTGAAAATTCTACAAGTTTCTTATCAACTTGTTCCATTGTATTCTCTAGAAAGAAAATCAACAATAAAGTTAGTTTCTCCTTTGATGACCTCAATATCAAAAATATATTCTTCAAAAAATGTTTGTCATCTACTTAATCATTTATATTCGGGTATGGATGGTAAGTTATTTTTTATAAAAGCTTTGTTTGGGTATTATCTACTCTTGCTAGGAATTTTTTAGGTAATAGAAAATAGTCAAATTTCTTAATTCTTTTTTTAAGCACCAATAATTCTTTTTCATTGGAATGATATCTTTTTTCGGTATCTGTAAATGATCTTGAAGTGTATCTACATATTTTTTCTAGTTGTCCATCTTTTTTCTTTAGAACTGTTCCCCAAAATTCTTCTGAAGCATTTGCTTCTATCATTAAATCGTCTCCTTCTAAAGGAAGATCTAGTCTTGGTAAACTTTTACATTTTTCTTTTATAAATATGACATGGTTTATAAGTTCTTCTGTCATAATAAAGATACATATATTTTTTAATATTTTTTGTAGAGTATTTCTAAGTTTTGCTAGTTTTTCTATGAATTGTTCTATACAATTTAAGCATCCTAAAAATATTTGAAGTTATTTTTTTTATCTTCATCTTTATCTGGAAACTTAGTGATTTTTTTCTACAATATGTTCTTGTAATTCTATTCCACTAGAATCTAATATGTTCTTGGAAAAAGCCACTTATTTAGCTGTTACAGCACAAAGTTATGTTATAGATACGGTAGGAAGATTTTATCATCTAACCTTACAAGGAATAGTGTTAGATTGGTGGCAAGGATTAACAAAAAATGACAAAGAAGTTGTTAAAGGAACCGCATCAACTTTAGCACAAGTATTAAATAATTATGAAAATGAATTACAAAGAGAATTCTAAGGAGAAACTTGGAATACAAATAAAGATGTAGAAAAAGAAAAAGAAAAACAAAGATTTACTTTTCTTCTATACAACTTGAAGTTATGTGATATGTGTCGAATAGATGGCTACATATGCAAATTTCAAGAATACTTCTATAAAACATTCGATAGAACAGACAGAGAAAATATGAAAAATAAAAGTTTATTAAACCTAGTTTATGGCAAAATTCCGAACCCCTGGGGATCCAAAGAAATCCGATTATATCCTCAATATATAGGACAGAGAGCAGATACTCTAGGAGGATGTATTGAATTGTTAAGAATGAAATTAGAAGAATGGTGTGCACAAGCCAAACTAAATAGAAAAACAAATAAAGTAGTAAAGCAAGGCTTATGTTGTTCAACATTAACTCACCCTGTCTCAATAGGATGTGAATATAGAAGATATAATAAATCAAATAAATACAGATTTAAAAAGAAGGAAATATTTAGTTTCACACCAAAACCCAAAAAGAAATATTATAGAAGAAAAAGTGTTAATAAAAACAAAAACTCAAAGGAATGCACATGTTTTGTATGCAAAGAAATAGGACATTATGAAAAAAACGTCCAAATAAAAGATCAAAGAAAATTAATCAAAAACAATTCGAAGAAATAATTGAAGAAGAACTGTCAGAAATAGTAAACATTCTTGAATTTGTTCAAGCAACTGATTTTTAAGAAATAATTGAAGAAGAACTGTCAAAATTGTTCTTGTAATTCTATTCCTCTAGAATATATTAATTCCATATTATTTTGGCTTCATTTACATATATATACATATATATATACGTACATACATATACATATATATACATATATATACACATACATATATATATATATATATCCATACATACATACATACATACATACATACATACATACATACATACATACATACATACATACATACATACATACATACATTCATACATACATATATATATATATATATATATATATATATATATATATATATATATATACACATACATACATACATATATATACATACTAAAAGCACCCTAGGGTTTCTTTGGAGGCAGGCGATCATGACGATTAGGAAGGAGACGAGTCCCGTGTAGGGAGGGGGCTTCCCCTCCTCAACCTTATGGCAATGCCAGGAAAGAAAGCATGGAGTCAGGTTCTTTTTGGAGCGGAAACATTCAAACAACAACCCTATAAACCAACAGAGATCATTGATGGCAAGAGATTTGTTACCATTGATGATCAGACGTACACCAATATGGAGAAGTCCTGGGACCATACCCTGATGCTCTATGTCATGAGTAAACGACCCTACTACTTTCATATGATGGCGTGGATTAAGCGTATCTGGAAACCAAAAGGCGACTTCGATATACTGTCCTAGCCTGACAAATGTTTTCTAGTTCGATTCAACAACATCAATGATAAAAATAATGTTATTGGCATGGGTCCAAGGTGGTTTGGTAACAGGTTGGTTGTTGTGGAGAACTACAAGATCGGCAATGATCTCACCAAGGACCTCTTGAATACCATCCCAGTTTGGATCAAAATCCCCAGCATGGGGTGCAACTGGTTACAATGTGCGGTGGGTATTGTGGCGAGTGGGGTTGGTAAGCTACTCATAGTTGATCTACACTCTATGAGTCATGAATACCTTGGTGAGGCTAGGGCTCTGTTCGAGGTTACAGCTGATGAGGATCCACCCAAAGAAATATGGGTGAATCTAACTGGTCGTGATCCTTTACCAGTGGAAATCCAATACGAGCATATACCCAAATGCTTCTACGACTGCAAAGTGTTTGGCCAGGATGACAAAGACTACCCAGACAAGAAGGAAGAAGAGGAGGCTAACCCTAATGAAGAGGGAGGGAAGACAACAAACAAAGAGGAGGGACCTTCCAACCCTAATGATGGGGGGAAGATGATAGACAAAGATACAGAGGTGGGAATGACCACTGAGAATGATACCAATAAGGATACTGAAGATGCAGCTTCAGCTGGCACTAAGAAAATGATAGAGTAGGAGAAAGAGGTGGAGTCTGTTGAGACAAATTCCTCTAATGATGAGAATGTTGGTTTTCAAAATTTGGGAAAAAAGAAGAAAGGAGGAGGGGGCAAGGCAGCCTCGGGATCTTCTGTAGTGAACGGGTCACGCAAAACCCACTCCTCTAGCAGATCCAATTAATATATTTCTTCATGACTAATGTCCATGGTTCAGGGAAACCATGGAAGAAGGGGGAGGTCAGGGACTCAATCTGATACAGTAATGCATCCATAGCAATCCTTGTTGAAACCAAAATCAAGAAGGATAATAAGAAAACCTTGGAGATATTATTTCCTAGTGGCTAGAAACATATTTTGAATCATTACCATGATCCCAACGGGAGATTTTGTGTTGGCTGGAAGCCCAAGTCTTGGGATCTTCAACCTACTGATACTGATGATCAAAAAATAACCTGCCTATGTATTAACAGAGGGGGTCTTTGACTGTATATCACTGTTGTGTATGCTAGAAACTTAATGCAAGAACATGTTCCTCTGTGGAGTAAATTGGAAGGGCTTGCTCTTGGTATTAATGATCCTTGGCTTGTTATAGGAGACATTAACTATATTAGGAAAAGAGAGGAAAAGTATGGTGGTAGAGAGGTCATGAATACTGTTCGGAGTTTGTTTAATGTTGCAATTGATAGTTCAGGACTCACTAAACTCCCTACTGTAAGAGGTGAGATTTTCACGTAGAGTAACCAACTTGCTAAGTCTAAACGAATGGCATGTAAGCTAGATCGTGCATTAGTTAATGATGCATGGCTGGATAAGTTCCCTGGAACCAAATCCAAACTTCTAACTTATAAGTTCACTGATCACGCTTCCATATTTGTCTCTTTGAAGGAGATGGCAAGATGTTCTAGGCCATTCTAATTTCTAAATCTGTGGCAGGAGTGGCTAGGGTTTAAGGAAGTATTAGAGGATGCATGGAGTAAGCTTGTTACATGCAACCCTCTCTATTGTTTTGCTCAACATCTTCGCAATGTGAAAATAAAACTAAAGACTTGGTCCAGGAAGTTTGTCAACTTAAAAAACTTAATGGAGCAGGAGATGATTGAACTCCGGGATATCTCTACTGCTCTAAGAAGACAACCTTTAGACGAGCAAAAAATTGAAGCTGAAAGGGTCACATAGGATAGCATCAAGGTCCTAGATAAGGATGAGGAGAAATATTATTGGCAACGGAGTAGAATGCAATGGATAGAGAATGGTGATAAAAACATCAAACTTTGTCACTCTACTGTCAAGAGGCGTGATGCGTTGAACACAATCACCGAATTGTATGATGAGAGTGGCCAATTCATCAATGACGATGAAGCAATTAAGGAGGAGACAGTTAAATACTTTGAAAAAATGTACAATCAAGACCCTGCGACTGAAGAGGATGATTCGAGTTGGGAGAAATTGATATCTGATGAGGATAATGAGTATGTCAATAAATGGCCAACAGTGAAAGAAATACATGAGGCTATCTTGTCGAGTGGCGCTGACAAGAGTCCAGGACCAAAGGGCTTTAATGGATTCTTCTACAGACAAAACTAGGAGCTTATTAAAGATGGTGTTTCTCATGTGATTCAATGGTTCTTTTCTGGCGGTAATATGGTAAGACAAGTAAACCATGTGTTTCTTGCTCTTATTAGAAAGAAGGATGTAATCTCTTCAGCTGTAGATTTTCGTCCTATAGCATGTTGCTCCATGCTTTATAAGTCAATTACAAAGATTATAACAAGACGACTGGTGACTATAACGCCCCAGATTATCTCCATTAATCAAGGTGCAATTGTCAAGGGTCAACATATTGAGGATTGTTCCCAACTGACATCTGAGTTTACTTTGAACTTCAATGTACAGAGAAGCACTCCATCTTCTTGTTTGAAACTTGATATTACCAAGGCCTACAAAATTGGCAACTGGAACTATTTGTGGAATTGCTTAGCAAGTCTAGGTTTTAATGATAGTTGGATATCATTAGTCAAACAATGTGTCTCAACTCCATCCTTCTCGCTGCTAATAAATGGCTCCTCTAATGGGATGTTCACTAGCTATAATGGATTAAGACAGGGAGACCCGATGTCCCCCCCTACTTTTCTCCATAGCTATGGAAGATCTCTCCAGAAGGATTAGTGATTCAGTGAGGCAGAAGGAGCTCAGGACTAATACTATAAGGAAGAGTACAGTCATGTCTCATTTATTGTATTCTGACGATGTTCTGGTTTTTGTTGAGGGGAGAGCTAGAAGCTTCAAAACCCTTAAAGGAATCCTAGACAAGTTTGGTAAGATATCAGGGATGAAAGTGAGTGAATCCAAAATATTTGTTTACTTTTCAAAATCTTGTAAAGACAAGCAAAGTCTGGCCGACATTCTTGAGTCCAGATGGGTACTTTACCAACAAATTATCTTGGGTTTCCCCTAGCTGGGGGCAACTTAAGAAGAAGACACTTTCATGAATGCCTTGATAGATTAAAGGACATGATTAGTCAATGGCCTGGTTTGAAACTGTCCATTGCTGGCAGGATGGTCCTAAGCAAAAGTTGTGTGATGGGACTAATTATGTTCTGGATGACTCAAGGTGAAAAAACTAGCTCTACTTTACGTAGAATGGAAATTTTACTTGTAGATTTCATATGGGGTAGTGCCTTCCACCTTACAAGTTGGTCTAAGCTCGCTTACCCATTAGAGGAAGGTGGTCTAGGCATTCCTTCAATTCAGGACCTAGTTGATGTGCATTCTCTGTATAGAATTGACAACCTAATCAAAGGTGAGTCGGGGTGGTCGATTTTGATGACTAAATGTTATGGTGGCATACCTAGTAGTAAACCTAAACATAGATGGGGCTTCTCAACTTCATGGAGAAGGATGGCCGATCTGTGGGATAGGTTCTTTCCCAGTGAAGATAAAGATATGACATGGGAACATTGTAGACAACAATGAGATAAAGAAAATGTGGCCAAAGTCATTTGGAGCACATTTCACCATCACAGATGGAGCTACTCTACGTTCAAAGGTCATACGAATTACATGCTTACAGTTGACAGAAGCAATGCGTGGACTCCACAAAATGATGATGCATGCTACCTATGCAAAGCAGGTGTGGACTCAGATACTCATCTATTAGGTGAATGTAAAATCTAGAAATATCTTTGGGCTAGAATTGGCATCAAACTGAATCTGCCTCAAGACTTAAAACTTTAAACAAGTATTGTTGTTGACTGATAATTAGAGCCATGGTGACTCTTCACTCACTCAATGGTGTGTTTCTGGATGCATCCACTATGTG
Organism: Alisma plantago-aquatica; assembly: GCA_963693085.1. NCBI lineage: Eukaryota > Viridiplantae > Streptophyta > Magnoliopsida > Alismatales > Alismataceae > Alisma > Alisma plantago-aquatica. Next base: position 1,389,039,743 of record OY856410.1, on the reverse strand, counting down.
TGGAGAGAGGGAAATCTGAGAAAACATGGAGGTAGGACAAGTGACACACTTGTTCTGTATGCAAAGATCGAGCATGAGATTCAAATCCTATTCAGTTCCTTCAAGCTAAGGATAGGTCATGTGTCTAAACTTAGTATTGGAAATATGGAGTTGATTTAATAGGACAAGAGGCTTTTTCTTTTGCTATTCACACGTTTTGTGTGTGTAGTCTAATTTTTTTCCCATTTTGGGATCGGAAATATAATTACCATAGTTCCGATATACATACATACATACATACATACAAACATATATATATATATATATATATATATATATATATATATATATATATATATATATATATATATATATATATATATATATATATATCACCCTCCCGGGCGTCCGGCCTCTGCCACGGGTTATGGGAGAGGGGGGAGAAATCTTTCTCTCTTAATCCCATACATACATACATACATACATACATACATATATATACACATACATACATACATACATACATACATACATACATACATACATACATACATACATACATGCATACATACATACATACATACATACATACATACATACATATATATATATATATATATATATATATATATATATATATATATATATATATATATATATATATATATATATATATATATATATATATATATATATATATATATATATATATATATATATATATATATATATATATATATATATATATATATGGGATCTAGTCAGACCCCATGTCACAGATCACAATGGCACTAGATTCCTATGGATGAAGTATGAAGTTCCAAAATGGACATTTTGTCTATACAGAGCAGTCAACAACTCCCTATCCACTATGGACAAAATCCATGAGTGGTATCCGGACTCACCAACAGCATGTTACCTATGCGAAGATCAGAACGAAACACAGAAGCACCATTTTCAAAATTGTAGCTTCACTTCAAACATTTGGAAGAAGGTGTGTGAGGAACTTCACTTCAAACCCTGCAAGCTCACTGATACAAAGGACATGATCTCGAGATTTGGAAAGAATACTGGCACTCAAAAGAAGAAAATGCTCCTTATCCTTGCTGCTATTTACTTCTATATTTGGAAAGAAAGAAATCAAAGAAGACATAGTGATAGAAAAAGAGATGTACAAAGCATCGTGAAGAAAATATGTAAAGCTGTCTTAGGTAGACTACATAGTTAGTCTCTTTCCCTTTTATGAGTGAGTAATGTAGTGTTTGTGGACTACATTGTACTTTGGCCCTCTTCCTATTTTGAAAAGAGGGGACTTTCAGAATAAAATTACCACATTCTGATATATACATATATATATATTTATATATATATATATATATATATATATATATATAGAGAGAGAGAGAGAGAGTCATGCTAGTGTACACTCGAGTGTACAGGAGGCACCGTATACCTCAGTCATTTTTGAAGATGCAATAATTTTTGAAAAATCTAAACCGTTGATCTTCTTAATTATCATAAGAACATACTATATAATAAATTTTAGCTCATTTGGACACTTATAGGTCGTGCATCTAAAGGAGGCAAAAATCATGTATTTCAAATTAGTTTTGTGCGTCAATTTTTTTGTCCTTGGATGAGTGACCTACACTCATCCAAATAAGTTCAAATTTTGTATGTGACCTATTATTATTGTAACCATGAAGATCAATGGATTATATTTTTGAAAAACATGGTCTAGATAGGCAAACACCATTGGGGTGTACGACACGATCTATACACTCGAGGGTATTCTAGCCTGACTCTCTCTCTCTCTCTCTCTTTATATATATATATAAATGTATGTAAATATATATATATGTATATATATATATATATATAACATGTATGTATATATATGTATATATATGTGTGTGTGTATATATATGTATATATATGTAGTGTATGTATATATATATATATATGTAATGTATGTATATATATGTATATGTATGTGTATACATATATATATATATATATGTAAATGAGACCCCGATGACTCTCTCTCTCTAGGGATCGCTCTCCCTTCTCACAAGGAACACCCCGGCGGATGACGCTGGGGGGAGGGAGCGTCTCCCCTAGCGTCTTCCCCCCCCTGGCTCTTCAGGTCTCGGTGTGCTTTCGTTTGGGAAGAGCTTGTTGCAGTGGCTCGTCAGAAAGAGGGAGCAGTCGAAGGGCGTCGACTCGGTGGTGTGGTTTGGTGAGGGATCATGCAGCGCCGCGAGAAGCAGATCTTGGCCAGAGGTTGGGCATGTCGACCCGGTCGAGTCCTTTCCGTTCAAGTGTGACGGTTGGGAGAGAGCCCTTCTCAACCAGATCTGGCTTCCTCATCGCCGCCCTATCTCGCAGGTGATGGAAGGGTCCGCTCCTTTCCTTCACTAGCACCTCCCGACCTCGCCCCCGAGTGAATCCATGGTCTCCTGGAGGACGATGGGTTCCTGACCCAGCCCTATCTTCTGCGTGGTGCTATTGGCGGCGGATGGGTCCTTCGATGGCAGATTGCTGGCGTATCACCAGCCATTCTACAAGGTTCGCGGCATTGATGGAGCACCCTCTGGTGTGTGGGTTTGCTTCTTCCCACTCCGGTGGTCTTCCCCTATGTGTGTCCCTCTACAGGCGATAGGTTGGTTTCCTTGGCATCCTGTTGCAGGATGGTCTAGCTGCCTGGTCCCTGGCGCCTTCAAGCTCCGGGTGCACACCAGGTGTTCGACGGCAGTCCGACCTCGGTTGATGCCAGACTTTTGAGAAGGATACCTTCAAGGTGTTTGATGTAAAGCCTCGATTGATGAAATGTTGCTGTGCAAACAACAATCCTCCAGTGGTTGGGCGTGCCTCGCTGTGGCGGCGTGTAACCATGGTCTGGTCGTCCTCAAGCTGCCGTGTCGTCATCCCTGATGCTGAAGCAGCCTTGCGGTTGCTGTGGTCCTCGACGTGTGGGCGCGATTCGACTCTGGCGACAGGGCCCTGCTTCTCCATTGCTGGATGTAGGAACACCCCCAAGGTGTTGGCGAGCAACCTCTTCACAAGATGTTGGTTGCAGTTTCGATTGCAGGACATCAACAGTTGGTTGTGTGGCTTCAGAGTGAGTTGAATTCTCTAATTTTTTGGCATAGGACCACACCTTTTGGGTGTTTATATTAGACAGCTGGTACCGTGCCAAGAAGGATAGGATTGTTTCCAATCTCTTAGGCTCGCAGCTCTCTTTTAGTGGCTTGCGATGGTTCTGTGATCTGAGAAGATCTGATGTTAGCATCGTTGTTACAGGCTGGGTTACCAGGTGGTTGTTTTTTTGTAATATGTAGTTACTTTTTGTGGGTGGGCCTATTGCATGTATCTGCAGATTGTAAATCGCTCTCCTGGTAGGTTTGCCTGGTATTCATTCTTGTTAGTTTTGATGTTCTTCTCAGTGACTGTTATCTTTAGTTGTACTGTTATACCCCCTACGTGGGGTATTGTCCCTGGTCGAGCTTTTTAGCTCCTTGTGATGTAATTGGGTACTCTGTGCCTAAAGCTTTTAGTTTTATAGTAACACGCTTTTTGACCGATAAAAAAAAAGTATATGTATGTATATATATGTATATGTATGTATATATATATATTAATATGCATATATATATGTATATACGTATATATATGTATATATATATATGTACATATATATGTATATATATGTATATATATATATATATATATATATGTAATGTATCGGAATCTAGTAAATATATTCCGACGATCCCCCTAAAAAATATTAGGGGGTCAAAAGTACATGTAGGCCCAACGCCATATACCCAAATCAACAATACAACTCACACATCTAATCAATATTTAGTCTACGTCTAATGCATTTACTAATTTTTACAGCAATAACATTTGCACTAGTAGACTTCCCATGGTGTTTCCTCGCATTCCTTTCCTCCCAAACATGGTATTAAAGGCCCGCCAACAACAGATTTTTCTTTGAGCTCGTTCCACATCTTTTTAACATCCTCCGCAGATCCGCACACAGCTGGATATATAGGCTGAAAGTGCTGCATATAATCTCCCAGATCTCCTTAGTAAATTTACATTCTCCCGCTAGATGGCTGTGGTTTTCCTCCTCTTCCCCACACAGAAAACATACAGTAGATATTTCATAGTTCCAACCTTTAATTCTGTCCAAGGTAGCAAGTATGTTATGCAGAAACTTATAGACACATATGCTCCATTTTGGTACATGTCTTTCAATCCACAATTGGTCACACACTGGATCCTTTGCGCCTCTTATACGGGACACCTCCCATATATTTATCTTCTTGTCCTTGAGCATACATTCCCCATTGACATTAACCACAAACAAGTGCTTGATTTGCAGCCACATCTCTCGCATGACGTTGATAGATCTTGAATAACCTTCTCTTGTTTTTGGAGAGAAGTCTAGTCCCCTTGGATATCTGTCTCTCATCCATTTCCCCCATGTGGACGAGCCTTCCTGGTAAGCAACAATCCATCTCATGGAACCCCATCTAGCTATATCTCTCGGGGTTTTCAAATCAAGCCCGCCTTCATCACTGGGAAAGGCCAGTCTAGAGTATTTCATAGGATGATGTCCGCTTCCCCATAAGAAATTAGCCATTTTCATCTCCATTCTGTCAAGTACTGATACAAGAATTTCTCCTTGATGAACCCAGAAGATAATAAGGCCCTCAATAGCAGCTTTGATTAGAGTCCTACGTCCCACCATAGATGTTCTTTGTGTAGGCCATCTGCTGATCATTTCCTCCACTTTGTCTATGCATTAAGCAAAATCCTTTACCTTTAGATTGCCGCCGGCTAGTGGGAAACCCAAATATTTTGTGGGAAATTCACCTCTCTCCATGCCCATAGCATGGACAAGTCTTTCCTCCTTTTGATGACAATTTTTAGAAATAAAGATATGTGTTTTACTAGCATTGACATACAAACCAGTTTGCTGCCCAAACTTTTCCAGGAGACTTTTAAGATTCTCTATGCATTGCTGTTTTGCTTCTACAAAAACCAGGACATCATCTGCAAAGATCAAGTGTGTCATAACCTTTGTGCCGTGGACTGTGTATGTCTTTATTTCCTTTCGTTCTTCAGCTTGTTGCATTTTCCTCGAGAAATATTCCATGACCATCACAAACAGAAGCGGTGAAAGAGGATCACCTTGACGTAGACCGTTGCCACCCCGAAAGAAACCTGCGGAGGTACCATTAACCAAGACAGAATAGCTAGTAGTCCCAACACATTGTTTCATCCAGCCAATCCATTTTTCATTAAACCCCATTTGTTCCATGATCCACCATAATTTTTCCCATCTCACACTATCATAGGCTTTAGAGATATCCAGTTTCAAGCAAGCTTTCCTGCTTCCTCTCATGACATTGAAATCCAGAAGAAATTCTCCCACTAATAAAGCGCAATCACTAATACTTCTACTTGTGATAAAGGCTCCTTGATTGACAGAAATAAGGTAGGGAAGGACCATTTTCAGTCGGGCAGCCAGAATTTTAGCAATGATTTTGTATTGGACCGAACAACAAGCAATGGGTCGAAAGTCCGCAAGAGAAGAAGTAACTTTCTTTTTTGGAATCAAAACAAGAAAAGAATGATTAACTTGTCTTACCATATTCCCTCCTTCCAGAAACCAGTCAACATAGGCAAGAAGGTCGTCTTTGATGATATCCCACATTCTTTTGAAGAAGAAAGCGTTAAAACCATCTGAACCGGGGGACTTGTTGCTGCCAATGCTCCACAGGGCCTCCTTAACTTCTTGTTCATTTGTCTTTCTTGTGAGGATGTTATTGTGAGTGCTATTAATCTTGGACTTCCAGTCCACTTCTTCATTATCATCAATATCTTCTGAAAATGTTTTATTGTAGAGAGAGGAGTAGAATTGGATGGCTTGATCCTCTAAGTCCTCCTGTTTGTTGATCACCTGTCCTTCTACATTTATAAGTTCAGAAATGATATTGCCTGCCTCTCTTCTTCTAACTGCTGCATGGTAGAGCTTTGTATTCCTATCTCCATCCTCCAACCATTTCTCTTTACTTCTTTGCCAATAGAATTTTTCCTCAGCCTTTTTCAGGTCCTCAAGCATCCTCTTCACTTCCCTTTCTTTTTCAATAAGATTTCGGTTCAAGGGGTCAGCCAGTAATTTTTCCCTAATCTCTTTGCAGTCCTTCTTCGTATCTTTCAGCATATTTGGGATATTCACTTCTTCTTTTGCCCATTTCTTCAACGCCTCTTTGGTATTCTTTAACTTCATAGCAAACACGTACATGGGATTGCCCATCATCAGAATACACCAACTTTGTTTGACAATATCATCAAAGCCTTTCCAGTCTTCCCAATAGTTTAGAAATCTAAACGGTCTTCTTTTCTGCTTTTTCTCTGTTATTTGGATTGATATAGGTGCATGATCACTAATATCCGACCCTTCCACCTTAACCTGCACATTTGGAAGAATTTTCAGCCAGTCATCATTTACCAGTGCCCTGTCAAGCTTGCTATCTATCCTGTCCTGTGGTCCTCTTTCATTGTTCCAGGTAAAGATGTCACCCCCTACCATAGGTAGTTCAAACAAGCATGCTTTATCAATAGCTCGGTTGAATGCATCCATCTCAACATTAATAGCTAGTCTTCTGCCTCTTTTTTGCACCTGTAGCCGTACAATATTGAAGTCCCCAACAACCATCCACGGTAACTGAGCCTTCCTTGAGATAGAAATCATATCATCCCACAGGTCACATCTTGCCTTCCCGTCATTATGGCCATACACAGCTGTCAACCATATGTGAAGACCTCCATTATTGACGCAGTCCACTGTCACCTGTTGATCCGACATCTGAACAACAGACACCTGCCAAGCATTGGGCTTCCAAGCCACACATACACGAGCAACACCAGCACATTCAACATTAGACACATGCTCCCAACCTTGAGGAAAAAGAAACTTAATGTTGTTTTTATTCTGTTCTTTTATTTTTGTCTCCACCAGAGCAACCATTGAATGACCACTAGATGCGATCCATTCTCTGATTTCTTTCTTCTTGTTCTTGTCGCACCCGCCTTTGATATTCCATAGGAGCATGGACATATAAAATGTGTTTGTTTGACCTGGTACGCCTCGAAGGAACTTTCCCGACATTCTTGCCCTTTGCTGTTTGCTCATGTTGTTTGGAGACAAAGTCCTCCTCATTATCTGATTCAGATAACGCCTCAAAACTATTAGTAGTATCAAGGATGGTGCTGACCCCCTGGGTTCTCGGTATCCCAGTCTTCTTGACTCCTCTCTTTCTAGCACTGGATATGAATTCCCCTTCTTCTTCTTTCTCGCCTTGCAATCCGTTTGATTTGATGCTGATGTCCAAAGGGCTGCTTTCTCCTCGTGCTTCTTGTTCAGGTTCTTAGTCATGCTGCCCGGCCTTTCCTTCTTTCTCAACTAAAGTTTCAGCCTGTTTGACGTCATTCACAGTTGTTCCCTTTTGTCCTTCCTGTCTAGTATCTCCTCGTGGAGCTTGTTCAGCCGTAGAAGGTCTCTTCTCCTTCCACACCTTCTTCCCCTTCAGGTCTTCCTTCTTCTCCTCCGTTGTTCGGCCACAATCTGCTGTATCATGTCTAAAGGCCTTGCAGTGGTCGCAACTAGCTGGAATGTGATCATAAGCCACCGATACAGGGATTGGTTCACGTCCCTTGACATTAAGCCAAACTTTGGTAGGTTTAGGTCCTTCCACCTTCAGCTCGACGAGCACTCGCGCGTCTTCTCCTTCCAACGAACGTTCGTCTATATGCAAGACACGACCAGCTCCTGCGCCGATGGTTCCTGCCGTTCTCCTTGTCCACGACCGTCCAAACGAGTTGATCGTAATCCAAGCTGGCACGGTGCTGAAGACTTCCTTCCTCAACTCGTCACCATGAGTATAGTGCTTTGCGATCATCAGTTGGTGGTCGAACCACCTCGGTCCCATGGACAGCGCCGCCTCCTTATCAGCCGCTGTCGAGAAACGGACTAGGAAGATGCCGTTTTCTCACGACAGTAACTCAAAGGAGCCCTTCGACTTCCATGTGCGCTTGATCCACGCCTGCAGGTGCGGGTAGAACGACCTCCTTCCGAGTGTATAGATCATCACCGTGAATTCCCAGATGTTATGAAGTCGTTCGAACTCTTCCACGTCGAGGTCGACATGGATCTCGCCCACTTCCTCCCTCGGCGGTGGGAAGTCCATGGTCTCTTTCGACCCTGGCTTCAGTTGCTTGAGAACCTGGTTCCATGCCAACGGGATTCGGATAGTTGCTTGCGGTGGAGCACTGCTCTCTCCATTCTCCTTTGCGCCGACGCTAGGCTTAGCGGCCGGCATGCTCCTCCCTCCCTCAGTTCCGGAGGCGGTTGATCCGGTGGCTGCAGTTGATGGTGGCGGGTTGCGGGTGGCTTGCGGTGGCGGTGGAGTTGTTGAGCGGGGGTGGACGTCGCCAGCCGGAGTAGCTGGTGACGTGGGCGCCATGCCCAGGGTTGCCGGTGGGAGTCGCTTCCCGATCGCCCGGAGCCAACCCTAGAGGACGGCCGCCGAAAAAGTGTATGTATGTATGTATTGTATATATATATGTAATGTATGTATATATATGTATGTATATATATATATATATATATATGTAATGTATGTATATATACATATATATATATATATATACATATATGTATACAATTGCAGATATGTACTTTCGTCAAAAAAAAGTTTAGCCATGTCTTGAGTGCTAAATATTGTGTGATTCACTGTCTTGAATTTGATTTCTACAGCTCAATTTTCGAACTTCTCTATCCTGGATTCTATATTCTTGAGGCATGTAAATAAGGCCTATCGGTTAGACTTTAGGTAGTTGGCTATTTCCTGTCGCCTTTATGTTTCTGTAGGAGCTCTATGTTGTAATCTAGTATTATCCAGTGAAGAATTTGCCTCTGTCCGTGAAGTAGGCCGTTTTGGAAAAACCACATTAACTATGTGTCTTTGTGAGGTACATATATATATATATACATATATACATTTGTATATATATGTATATGTATATACATACATATATAAATAAATATATATATATACATACATATATATATATATATATATATATACATATACATATATATATATATATATACATACACACATATATATATTATATATATATATATATATATATATATATATATATATATATATATATATATATATACACCTAGAGAGAGAGAGAGAGAGAGAGAGAGTCAGGCTAGAATACACTCGAGTGTATCCGGAGCGCAATACACTCAAGTAGTTTTTCATGATACAATATTTTTTTTGGAAATCTAATCCATTGATCTTCTTAAACATCCCGTAAACAACTCACACACAAAATTTGAGCACATTTGGATATGTATAGCTCATGTTATGAAGACCGCAAAAATTATGCATTTCAAATTAGTTTCGCACGTCGATTTTTTTGCCCTTGGATGAGTGACTTACACTCATCCAAATGGGCTCAAAATTTGTATGTAACCTAGTTATAGTATGACGGTGAAGATCAATGGTTTACATTTTGCAAAAAATAGTCTTGATATGCAAACACACTTGAGTGTATTCGTGCGATCCGTACACTCGAGTGTATTCTAGCCTGACTCTCTCTCTCTCTCTCTCTATATATATATATATATATATGCTCTATGCGGATGATATTATGCTCTTCCTCATTGCTGAACCATCTACACTGGCTACTGTTAAACAGATCCTCATGGACTATGAGCAAGCTACGACACAGCTGATCAATCGAAACAAATCGCTGTGTGTTGTGGGTAGTAAATGTACTGCGATCTCTAGTGATGTTGTTGCGGCCCTTGGTATTGACAGTACAACGGAGACGCCCACTTACCTTGGTGTCCCGATCAAGTTTGGTAGAAGTACGCTGAACGCCTTTGATTACCTGATCCAGAAGATAAACCAGAAGATTGCCTCATGGAGATCGAGGCTCCTTTCCTTCGCTGGCCGTAAGGTGTTGATCGCTCACGTCCTCTCGTCCACCACTGTGTACACTGCTGCTGCCATTGGTATTCCCCGTGGGATGACTGATCGTATAGATTGCATGCTCAAGAAATTTCTCTGGGCGGATCGGGACAACAACCATAGGAAAGGTTGGGTTAGTTGGTCCAAGGTGGCCAAGCCGCTTGAGCATGGGGGTCTGAACTTACCGAATATTCGTATCATTGTCGACGCCTTCGTTGCCAAAGCTTGCTGGGAGCTCATCTCTATAGATTCGGTGTGGGCCAGATTCTGTAATGGAAAATATTCCAATCGAGCTCCTAGTAGGGCGGCCAATTATCCTAGCCATGTCCAGTACAGATCTACGGCCTCTCCCTACTGGAAACAAGTGTGGAACGGCTTCCCCTCCGTGGTCCCGTGGTGTAGGTGGATTGTTGGAAGAGGGATGATCCCGTTCTGGGACGCTCTCTGGTGTGAGGATAGGCTGTTCGATTATGCGAGACTTCATAGTGACAGAAACCACGCCTTCTACGTCCGCGACTTCTGGATTGATGATGACGGGTGGGACTGGGTGGCTCTCGGACATGTCCTAACGGATGACGGCGTTGAACTGATCAAGAAGGCAAGGCAAAAGATTACTGATGATCAGGACATGATTGTGTGGAGTCCTGAGCGGATGGGTGCGTTTACGATCAAATCAGCGAAGAAGATCCTCACAACTGATAACGCATCCTCCTTGTGTGCAGACAGCAAGATCTGGAGTATTAATGCCCCAAAGGAATGTGCCTTTATTTGGAAAATGATGAACCACACTGTTCCAACGGATGAGAACATCCGTAGATGCCATATTCAGTTGGCATCTAGGTGTGAGTGCTGCAATGAGCGCTGCACGGAGGACACTGAACATGTTGTTTTTCTTGGACAGATGGCGTCCAGTTTCTGGGAGGTTTTCGAGTCCATTACGGACATGACGAGGCCACTGAACAAAGGCGAGCTAGTGACCCTTTGCTCCAATGGCAGATCTGGCGACATGCTTACATGGATAGCGGCCTGTATGGTGACCCTCATCCCATACTGCTTGTGGAAGTGGAGATGCAGAGCTAGATTTGATGGTATAGCTAGACCTATTGAGAATGAGATCCGTTTGATGACTGACCAGTTGAATATCATGCTTAAGAAGAAAACCTTTCGTGCTTTCTCAAACCCTGAGGTACATCTCAGACTCAATGAGTATGGTGTGGCCGACCCTAGATATGTGATCAAGGAGATTGCTCTACTGAGATGGAATAAGCCAGACATTCACAGCCTTAAGCTAAATGTATCGGTTGGAAAAGAAAGAGATCCGATTGGAAGCATGAGATGGTGAATGACCAGTGTTATCAGAAACCACCATGCGAAAGTCTGTCAAGTTACTAGAACTTGGCTAACTGCTGAAGACCTGGACAGCGCTTTGCTTCAAGCTATTGTGGTTAGTCTCAGATTCGCAGAGATTCAGAATTTGAGGATTACAACCATTGAGGTTGACAATGCACAACTCTTCAACCTTGTGTGGGGCACACATCCTATCCCATGGAGGTTAGAATCTGTTGTAAAGGAGATCAGAAGATACATTGAAGAGGAAGACATTTTGGGATCCCTTGTGCACATGTCTCTAAACTCGATACCCAGATTCTTTGGAAAATGGGGTAGCCATCACTATGACCCAATAGTGATCTCTGATCCGAGAAGATTGCCCCCTAGAATTAGGGGTATGCTTAACCTTGAGAAGAATGAGACCCCTTATGTGGTGTTGAGATACACTTGATTGATCTTTCTTGTAGTGATGTGGGTGTGTGTTCTGTATGCCCTTGGTGGGATGTCTTTTTTTGTGTTGTTCGGGCTGCCACCTGCATCTTATAACCAGGAGTTGTTCTTTTTGACCTTTGTGCTCACATGAGGAGGGTGAGGTGAATAGATGACCTCCTGGCTTAACCATATATATATATATATATATATATATATATATATATATATATATATATATATATATATATATATATATATATATATATATATATATATATATATAAAGAGTCTGAATATGTCAGAAAATGCCGAATACACGAGATTACAAAATTTAAAGCGTTTATAGTTAAGCTAAGTACGATAACAATTGCAGATATGTACTTTCGTCAACAAAAAAAGTTTAGCCATGTCTTGAGTGCTAAATATTGTGTGATTCTCTGCCTTGAATTTGATTTCTACAGCTCAATTTTCGAACTTTTTCTATCCTGGATTCTACATTCTTGAGGCATGTAAATAAGGCCTGTCGGTTAGACTTTAGGTAGTTGGCTATTGCCTGTCGCCTTTATGTTTCTGTAGGAGCTCTATCTTGTAATCTAGTATTATCCAGTGAAGAATTTGCCTCTGTCCGTGAAGTAGGCCGTTTTGGACGAACCACATAAACTATGTGTCTTTGTGAGGTACATGTTCATCATGTTCGCTCAATCGCTTGAGTCTATTGTTCCCACATATATCAAAATATTAAACCACACACGCATGAGTGCATAGTTTTTGTAAACCACGGAAATATAGAGATATGTATAGATCTTAGAATGCATATTAAATGGGTTTTCTTGTTTGTAGAATGCGACCCCAAAGAGACATATATACTTGCGCACTACTTTAACGTGGTCAAAGTTGTCGTTAGGCACTTATGTCATTACATCCGCAACAAACCATCTCCCACGTCAAATGGCAGAAGAAGTCCCACACGGACGACGGAGATGTAACGGACACATGCGACAGCCGTTGAATATAAAAAGTGGTCGTGATCACAAGTACAACATCGCTCAACGACTTTATAGAAGAGGAAATGAGGTTGAAAAAGATCTTCTGTTGGCGCGCTTCGACCGGCCCAACCGTCGACGCCGAGTTTTTCTTTCACCACAATTTTGAATAGTGTGTGGATTTTTGCTTGCTCACTTGTAGAAAATGGCTATAAAGAGATAATGATTGTGGGCATGATCAACATCTGGCAATCTTCCACTTAACCTATTTTCTGTACTACGCGATCTACCTCTGGTGATCAGTCATCATCTCGCGTTCCTTAGGTTGGACTAACGTCGGTTAATTGTTAAGGCTGCATCTTCGTGTGGGTAAATCTCTTCTTCTAACTCCGATATTTGTGAAATATCCTTATTTCTAATTTGTAACCCTTCATTGATAACAGAAATCTAAGCTTTGCCTGTTGCACAGAGGAACCGCGCCACCCTAAATCGTGCGACCCCAAAGAAGGTTTCCTTAATGACAGGGGGCTTGCTCGGTAGGTTCGTCAGCTTCTTTCAACGAAAACCAAGGCGGACGAGAGAGCAGACGGTGAGAACTTTGCTCGCTGCAGATGTCTGCCGAAGATTCACCTCCACCGAGATTAGGGAAGCAACACAAGGCTTTGATCACAGCCTGTTGATTTCAGACGGGCCCTCTGTGAGGATTTACAAGGGTATCATCCACCCAGCCGATAAGTCCACGGTGACAGAAATTCAACTAGCCGTTCGCCGCGCTGAAGGTAATGGGATACGCGAGTTTATGAACGAGATCCATATACTATCCAAACTGCGACATACACATGTGATCTCTTTGATTGGTTACTGTGATGATAGAGAAGAACTGATCTTGGTGTACGATTACATGGCCAATGGATCCTTCTACCAATACCTGCACAAGTATGTACGAGGCCCCATACTGGGGTGGCGACAACGACTAGAGATCTGCATTGGGGTAGCAAGGGGTTTGCACTACTTGCACACTGGCGCTAGAGAAACGATCATCCACAGGGATGTCAAGACAAGCAACATCCTGCTGGATGAGAACTGGGGTGCAAAGCTGGGTGACTTTACGGCCAGCAAGACTTTGGCGCCCGATGCAGATTCCTCAGAGACCACGATTGTGGTTGGCACCGTCGGTTACCTAGATCCGGAGTATTTTCAGACGCAGATGCTAACGATGAAGTCTGACGTATACTCTTTCGGTGTGGTGTTATTCGAAGTGCTTTGTGGGCGCCTAGTTTATGATACAAGCCTACCTGAGGAGCAAGTGCACCTTGCCAATTGGTCTCGCCTTTGCTATGAGAAGGGAACGCTTGAAGATATCGTGGATCCAGCTCTCAGAGGGAGGATTGCTCCGAGCTGTTTCATCAAGTTCACCGACACAGCCTATAGGTGCACCGCCAGCCACCATGGTGACAGACCCACTATGGAAGAAGTACTATGGAGCCTCAATTTAGCACTACAGCACCACGTGTCAGCCGGCACACCCAATGAATCATTGGAAGGCAATGTGGAGGATGGGATTGAGCATGTGGAGGAGACATCAAGCTGCAAATCCGATGAAACATCTCCAACATGGTCTCAGCTTTTACCTGGGTCACCATGAGTTATTCGAGCATTACCGTAACTATAACTTTGTATTTGGGATGCTAGATGGTGACGCATCGCATATTGTGCTTAGGAATCTTGTGTACTTCAATATTTTGACGTTAATTTTCGGGATGACTGCATAACAATATCTTATTTCGCTTTCCCGTCGATTTCTTGCGTCTATGTAAAATTTCCAAAGGTACACACCTTGCGTGCGGCATGTGTTTTTGTGGAATCAAATCATGTGGATATTCAAGTTTTTAAAAAGTTTTCAAAAAAAGTGACGTGGATATGCTTGTGTACGTTTTGTTGTTTGATTTTGGGTATTGTTAGGTATCATTCCTAACTCCGCCTATGCTTTCGTACATTTTGAGCAAATATAGCCGGCCCCAAGCCCGGGTAAAGGAGGAGGGTTGGTGGCACGTTGACAGCCAGCCATAAAAATTGTCACTCTTTCTATGACATAGATCCTTACAAAATTTTCATTGGAGCTGCTATTTTCCTGATAAGGAGGCTTATGAAGAAATATAGAGAAAGCAAAAGAGATCTTTATATGGTGTTCATTGATTTGGAAAAGGCATATAATCGAGTACCTAGAGAAGTGTTGTGGATGGTTTTGAACAAAAAGGGTGTGCCAATCCAATACATGGACTTGATCAAAAACATGTATGATAGCTCTACAACAAGTGTGAAGACTACTGGAGGAGAGACACCAACTTTTCCTATCACAGTTGAGGTATACCAGGGATCCACACTCAGCCCATATCTGTTCGTTCTTATTATAGATGAGATGACAAAGAGTGTTCAAGATGATATTCCTTAGTGTATGTTATTTGCTGATGATATTGTTTTGATTGACGAAACTAAAGATGGATTAAATGATAAAGTTGAACGGTGGAGAAAGGCACTAAAATCAAATGTATTGATGATTAGCAGGAGTAAAATTGAGTATATGCATTCCAATTTCAGTCAATCCCGAAGTGTGCATGATGGATCCAAGTTGGATAGAGTAGATATACCAAAGTGTGATAAATTTCGTTAATTGGGTTCTATTATTCAAATAGATGGGGATGTCCAAAATGAGATTTGTTACAGGATCACTATAGGATGGTTGAAATTGAGGAGTGCAACTAGATGTTATGTGATCGGAAGATGCCTCTCTGGTTAAAAAGTAAGTTTTATAGAACAACTATACAACCATCTATGCTCTATGGGAATGAATGTTGGGCAGTGAAGAAATAAAGTCTCAACAAGATGAACGTGGCTGAAATGCGTATGCTGAGATGGATGTGTGGGAAGATGAAAATATCGCTTGAGAAATGATTATATCAGGAATAAAGTGGGAGTGGCGAGTATTGAGGACAAGTTGAACGAGGGTCGACTCAGATGGTATGAACGAGGGTCGACTCAGATGGTATGTACTTCAATATTTTGACGTTAATTTTCAGGATGACTGTGTAACAATATCTTATTTCGCTTTCCCGTCGATTTCTTGCGTCTATGTAAAATTTCCAAAGGTACACAACTTGCGTGCGACATGTGTTTTTGTGGAATCAAATAATGTGAATATTCAAGTTTTTAAAAAGTTTTCAAAAAAGTGACGTGGATATGCTTGTGTACGTTTTGTTGTTTGATTTTGGGTATTGTTAGGTATAATTTCATAACTCCGCCTATATTTTCGTACATTTTGTGTAAATATAGTCGGCCCCAAGTCCGGGTAAAGGAGGAGGGTTGGTGGCACGTTGACAACCAACCATAAAAAATTGTCACTCTTTCTATGACATGGATCCTTACAAAATTTTCATTGGAGCTGCTATTTTCCTGATAAGGAGGCTTATGGAGAAGTATAGAGAAAGCAAAAGAGATCTTTATATGGTGTTCATTGATTTGGAAAAGTCTTATAACCGAGTACCTAGAGAAGTGTTGTGGATGGTTTTGAACAAAAAGGGTGTGCCAATCCAATACATGGACTTGATCAAAAACATGTATGATAGCTCTACAACAAGTGTGAAGACTACTGGAGGAGAGACACCAACTTTTCCTATCACAGTTGGGGTACACCAGGGATCCACACTCAGCCCATATCTGTTCGTTCTTGTTAAGATGAGATGACAAAGAGTGTTCAAGATGATATTCCTTAATGTATGTTATTTGTTGATGATATTGTTTTGATTGACGAAACTAAAGATGGATTAAAAGATAGAGTTGAACGGTGGAGAGAGGCACTGGAATCAAATGTATTGATGATTAGCACGAGTAAAATTGAGTATATGCATTCCAATTTCATTCAATCCCACAGTGTGCATGATGGAGCCAAGTTGGATAGAGTAGATACACCAAAGTGTGATAAATTCCGTTAATTGGGTTCTATTATTCAAATAGATGGGGATATCCAAAATGAGATTTGTTACAGGATCACTACAGAATGGTTGAAATGGAGGAGTGCAACTAGAGTATTATGTGATCGGAAGATGTCTCTCTGGTTAAAAAGTAAGTTTTATAGAACATCTATACGACCATATATGCTCTATGGGAGTGAATGTTGGGCGGTGAAGAAATAAAGTCTCAATAAGATGAACGTGGATGAAATACGTATGCTAAGATGGATGTGTGGGAAGATAAGAAAATATCACTTGAGAAATGATTAATTAGAAATAAAGTGGGAGTGACGAGTATTGAGGACAAGTTGCATGAGGGTCGACTCAGATGGTATGGACATGTGCAACGCAGACTGACTAATGCGCCTATACGAGGCAATGCTATTGAGTCAAGCACAATAAATAGAAGAAGAGGAAGACTAAATTAACATGGGATGAGCTTATAAAGAGAGATTTTGAATCTCTACATATCAACAAGAATATGACCATTACAGAGCTGAATGGAAATAAGGGATCCATGTAGCCGACCCCAACATAGTTGGGACTGAGGCTTAGATGATGATGATGATGATGATGATGATGATGATGAATTAGGTATAATTCATGGTTTGGTAAGATGATGACCAATAATAATGTTTTGATCATTAGGAAAGATAGCATCAACAAGAAACATCAAAACCCCATCTAATAATCCCAAAATGATGGACATAATGAATTATAATGACTAATCTCACCAGAAAGATATATAATGATGCCTCATGTCCAACCATTATGAATATCCAACAAAATGTAGCTCGGAAAGATGTTTAATATATATCTTATCATGGGAACAATATTAAAATGTCATTAATAAATTTATTATGTCTCAAAAATATATATGTCAAGATGTAGTTTTCTGGTGACGAGTTGCTACTCTCAAGCATCGAAGAGTAAGTCATGCTACTCCTTATGAGAACAATATGTCCCGCCTGGGAGATAATGCCCTTCTCTAGATGAAATGCCTCACTAGCCAGAATGCAATGATATTTAGAGTGAGCAATGTGGTCTAGTCCAACACATATTGTGTTGGATCAAAGGATCTAGAGTGGGGGTGAATAGAGCTTCATAATTCTCACAAGACAAATTAGACCACCAAATTATATTAAGTGCAGAAACTTAAACATTCATCCAATTTGAGAACCTAACTATAGTGCATAGCAAGGGTGAGAGACAAGGAAGAACATACACTTGGACAAAGTGGTTTAGAGTGGTTCCACACTTCAAACTTGAAGTGAGTCAGTCCACTGCCTAGAGTGGGTTAGGCTCTAGGACTTTGCAATCTTGGTACTCTTATATTCCATCATAAGATTACAAGACAAAACCACATTCATCCAAGGGCTTAGTACCTCAAGCAAGGATCTTCAACCTATAGACGGAGCTTACCCACTTGAACCATGGAGTCTTCAACCATCAACATGGACTTACCCACTCCTTCTTCAAGTCTTCGGCCTTTAAGGAATTACCTATCCTTCTAGAGCATCCGCCTGGCCTATCTCCTTCACATGGAGATCTGGAACACCATGCTTTCTTCAACCTTAAAGAACAACAACTCCTTCTCCTTCACTCAGAGAAGATCTTCAGCCTTTTCTTCAATAAGGAAAGGGGGTAGGAAGATGGTGGTGGAGAGCTTTACATCAATACATGGAGTAGCTCTCTTACAAAGGAACCTATCTCACTTATACTCACAAATTTGACTTGAAGGTAGAGAGAGAAAGGGGCTCAAAGGGTTAGAACACTCTCAACTAAGCTAGGACCAAGCATGTAGTGAATGAGAAACCTTGGAATGAACTCCAAGAGGTCCTCTTTATAGCTGAGGGTGCCCCTTTGAGTTGTGGGACACTTAGGGCCGAAATATAGCCATTTTTGTTCAAAGAAAGGACTCTATTTTCGATCTAATAACACACTAACGGTCACAATCACTTTTTTTACAAATTCTGTACAGTGCAATTAGTCGAGTTTCAATAAAGGTAACTCGACCGATAGGGTAAAAGACAAAACCAATTTTCAAACTATCAGTCGAGTTTGTTCTGAGGAAACTCGACCAACCAATGAAAGTTGTGTTTGGTCAGTAACCCCATCGGTCGAGTTCTGTGAAACACAACTCGACCGATGCCCTCTTTAGATAATTGATCCAGGAGGATCGGTCGAGATTGGAACTCGACCGATTGACGGTCTGTGATCAATTTTCTAAAGTGCATCTAGAGTGATTAAAACTTGGTGTTAAGTGTCCCAATCAATTTTCTCATCTTAGTTACAAGCCAATTCATCAATACAAGTGATTAAAAAAATCTTCTGAAGTCATTTACACAGATTTCCAAAATTACACACTTGTATAGATTTTGACTTGAACTTGAGCAAATTAGCACTTTTGATTTTTTGATCCTTTTCATGTACCTAACACCTGAAATCAATCTTGAATACACATATCAGATACATATGAATGGAATGGTTAAGTCATTATCAAAATATGGACAATTTATAACCTTTAGGTCAACATATTGGCCCAATGAGTACCCATTGAAGGCACATTGGCTTACTTCTTCTTGTGTTCAAACACATGTGTCTCAATCGATTCAAACTTCATGTATGTTTTCAATTTCAAAAAATTCATCTTAAATACACAACAACCTGATGATTATTACAAAATTTATATATACAAATAGTTTAATCACACGTCTGCTGAAACAATGTTACACAATTAACAATAGACTTATCTCAAGTTTCACATTTAATAGTTACATTTACTATCTGTCATCCACATAATTCTGTGACTGAGCTTTCTTTTTGCTTACTATGCTTATCGTCTCATTCTAATTAATTTGACTTATTTGTAATACAATGAGGATAATAGTTACATACAAAAGACACAACTTTTGTTATAATTTTAATGTATGCAAAATAATTAACATACAACTAAAAGAATGCAATCCAAATATGCACAAGCATAATCACCGATTGTGATTGGGAAACATAAATATAAGATGATGCACATATTAATATGTGGATAATACCTTCTTTGATGCCATGATCTGCAAAAGAAATAATGTGAAAAAATAAAAATAATTAAGCAACAACATGCCCTTGTCCTTCTACCTTGCCCACTCCCAGCACACGCCCTAGCATGCATCCTTGTACCTCTAGCTCTGGTGTGGACAGCTCATCTGGTAAAGTTTCAATATGTTATGATAGGAATTTTTCATGTATACTTATATATATTTGGATGCAAATATTGTATTAATAAGGTTGTGTTAGAAAAGCCTTGAATTTCTATGTTTTGTTTAACAATTTGGGGTTATAAATGAAATGTCCTCAATAACAAAGGATTTTGTGTATTTTGTTGTTTTCAAAAAATCTATTTTTTGTTTAATGGTTAAAGAAGTGAAGGAAAACATAAATATCTAGGACTTCCCAAGAATAATAAATAATTGATAATTAGTATACAGTATTGTCCTGAATTTCTTGCAAAACAAGTTGAAGGTAACTAATAGACTTAATTTGGCCCTACTTTCCACGCAACATGAGAATGTACCAAATATGTATACTTTTCAAGTTTGCATAGGAAAGGAGTAGCTACATGCCTTAAATAATTAAAATAAATATATACTTTGGAGGCATGGAAAAGGAAATTAACCTTTTGTATTTTGCACAACTTTTCCCAACAAAAATACATCATTATGAAGTTCCCTTTAAAATCAGATCCAGTCAGAGAAGAGATGAGAGAGATATCGATTTACAAGTTTCCATATAGTGAGTGATTAATTAGTAAATATCTATTATCTATCACATTTAAAGTGACCTGGAAAAGATAGGCCTGACCCTCTACATGTCGCACGGCCTTCTGACTGTTCGATCTGAGATCGACTTTGTTCCAGGGTCTTCCTCCTTCGGTTGGACAAGGAAAGTTAGGCTACGGTACCACCCTTCCCTTCTTTCACCTCTCTCTCTCATCCATGACAGCCACAAAACCTTTCCACGAATTGGAGTATCCTCTTTTTTGCCTATGTTGTGAGGTATTGAGTTTCCCCAATTTTGTCAATTTGGCTTTAAGCTCATCCAATGACATTCGGCACCTCCCCATAGCCTCTCCCTACACACACACACATATACATATACATATATATATATATATATATATATATATATATATATATATATATATATATATATATATATATATATATATATACATAGAGTCAGGCTAGAATACACTCGAGTGTACGGATCGCACGTCCGCTCCAGATACACTCGAGTGTATTCTAGCCTGACTCACATAGAGTCAGGCTAGAATACACTCGAGTGTACGGATCGCACGAATACACTCAAGTATGTTTGCATATCAAGACTATTTTTTGCAAAATGTAAACCGTTGATCTTCACTGTCATACTATAATTAGGCTACATACAAATTTTGAGCCCATTTAGATGGGTGTAAGTCACTCATCCAAGGGAAATAAAATCGACGCGCGAAACTAATTTAAAATGCATAATTTTTGCGGTCTTCATAACATGAGCTATACATATCCAAATGTGCTCAAATTTTGCGTATGAGTTGTTTACGAGATGTTTAATAAGATCAACAGTTTCGATTTTCAAAAAAAAATATTGCATCGTGAAAAACTACTTGAGTGTATTCCACTCCAGATACACTCGAGTGTATTCTAGCCTGACTCTATATATATATATATATATATATATATATATATATATATATATATATGGCTATACATTCACTGCCCGCGCGTGTAGATTACTTAAGTTACCCGGTCCCGTCAATGGCAAGACCCATCTTTGCCGCCAACGTCCTCGCTGACTAACACCTTGCCGCAAAATAATGCCTTGTCCGTCTAATACAATATTCGGCCTGAGATTCAGTGATGCCCGTCAGCCACTAGGACTCCACCGATCTCCAAGCACAATAGAGTTCCAGATCAAGTATCCCGCATTGTCTTCTTCTCGGGACGATACTTTTCACAATCCCAATCAACTACTGTGTTATCGTTCCAGTATGCTTACGACTCACAGAAAACCCATACATCTCATCCTAGCACCTAGAAGCAGCGGCCCTCAAGGCTTAAAGTGTTTTGCCTTGTCCCACACTTTCGTCGTTGGGACTCAATTTCTATCTTAGTTACTACCCAAAGGGATGATGACCACGAGTTTCCTGCATGAGTCTAGCGGTTGCGGCCTGGAGTTCTAGGCATCCGGTGTGGATCATATGATTGATTGTAGTCGAACAAGAAGGAGACCTCATCTCCGGTTACAGTGACTACGACAATGATTACTGGAAATTAGCATCCATTGAAGCTGCCCCACAGTGTTACCTTCTCCTCCAACAAAATATCGATCTTTCTTCTGCCGCTCACTGGACTCTTGTTAGGTCTGGCAAAGCTCCTGCTTTTGTCCCCTCTACTGTAGTATTGCCATATGTTCCTCGCGAGGTCCAGAAAGGGACCCAAAGCTAGACTCAACTGCTCGTCGGACCCATTCACTACTGTCATATGCTCTATGAGAAATAACAATGACGATACGCAGGAGGTGCGACAGAGGAAAAAGTTGAAAAGAACGTATTTATACTTAAGAGTTGCGGTTTTTCTTCTTTGCTATTTGTGTTCCTAATTATAAGAATATCTCGAATTATTACCACTGAAATGACTATCCATATTATAAACCGGTACCTACATTACGGTTGACTCTTGCTTATTACGATATGAATATCCATATTACAAAACTGTCTCCTACATTACAGTTGATTCTTGCTTATTACAATATGAGTATCTATATTGTAAAACTATCTCCTACATTATGGCTGGCTCTCGTCTATTACAATGTGACTATCCATATAACATATGACACTTGCTTATTGCAATATGACAATCCATATTAAAAAAATGCTACCTACATTACATTTGGTTCTTTCCCATTACAATGTCACTGTACATATTACATATGACACTTGCTTATTACAATATAAATATCTATATTATAAACTGTCACCTACATTACTGTTGGCTCTTGTCTATTACAATGTGACTACTCATATTACAGATGACACTTGCTTATTACAATATGTATATCCATATTATAAAATTGTCACCTACTTTACAGTTGGCTCTTACCTATGACATTGACCGTCCATATTATAAATGACACATGCTTATTACAACATGACTATCTATATTACAATATTATCACCTACATTACAGTCGACTCTTCCCTATTACAATGTGACTATCCATATAACATATGACACTTGTTTATTACAATATGAGTATCCATATTGTAAAACTGTCTCCTACATTATGGTTGACTCTTGCCCACTATGTATATTACAGATGACACTTACTTATTACAATATGACTATCTATATTACAAACTGTCACCTACATTACGGTTGGATCTTGCCTTTTACAATGTGACTGTTCATATTATAGGTGACACTTGCTTATTACAATTTGTATATCTATATTACAAAATTGTCACCTACATTACAGTTAGCTCTTACCTATTATACTGTGACTGTCCATATTACAAATGGCACATGCTTATTACAATATGATTATCTATATTACAACGAACTTCTCCCAGCAAACCTGGACGTTGGCGTCGGCCACGAGGTTGGGCTTGTTATAAGGTAGCCCTAGGACCTTTCTCTTGTTCTGCCACTTCCTCTTGAAAGCCTACCCCACCAGCATGATGGCCTCTAAAGAGCCCACCATGCCGACCCCAACGACAGCCTCTGAGTCTCCCAGCTATGAATGGAACAGGTCGGCGATCATGTTGACGCACCAGTTCTGCAGCTCCATCGTCACGGGTATTTGTCCATATCCACGTAGTTCTTGTTGATGGATGCCATGATGAGGCGGTCGCACTCGGGCTCCATCAGCATAGTGATGAAGGAGGCAAGGTTCAGACCAGGGTTGTCATCAAG
Source organism: Alisma plantago-aquatica (assembly GCA_963693085.1). Taxonomy (NCBI): domain Eukaryota; kingdom Viridiplantae; phylum Streptophyta; class Magnoliopsida; order Alismatales; family Alismataceae; genus Alisma; species Alisma plantago-aquatica. The sequence continues at coordinate 1,389,015,979 of OY856410.1, read as the reverse complement.
CATCAGCTCGTCGTTGATGATCTGGTATGCAGCTTCCTTTGGGATCAATTTCTCGGGCATCTGGAACCTGAAAGATGAATGCACCAGTGTTTCAAGTCTCCATGCAAAAGAGATGCCACTAATATGGTAATGAAATTGTGTTACCTTGAATATCTTGCATATACCGCATTGTGAAAGTGTGGTACAATGAGGCATCATTGTATGGGCTGGCTCCCCGAAGGGCCATTGTGTTTCCGCTTTAGGAAAGCTAAGTAGTGATTGGCCTTGGGAGTTTTCCCTATGCCACTATGGATTCTCTTCTCCTCTATGAATAGTATTTTCTTTAGAAAGAGACTATACTTGTAATTACAAAATCTCAAAAAAAGGAATACAAGAGCTCGAGTTAAGACTCTCGCCTGCATAACACCTCTTCACAAAAAATAAAAACGGCGCAAGATTGATGCGACCATACATCCACTGCTAACAAATTTCATTGGAAATATGGGTGGCTTAATAAAGTTTTATGTACATAGGAACTAATTGTAAGGTGGTTGGACATACAACAATATACATAATAAAACTATAAAGACATAAGAAACATATGTAATACACATAAAAATTATAAGTCGGAAGACATTGATTGCAACTACCAAAAAATAAAATAAAATTAACATCATTTTGTATTGAACTAAATATATTGGTGTATTTATGTATTTCATGGACTCCTGATCATTTTCATAGAATGATGTAGCTCGCATTCACAAATCATATATCATCTACATACAATTTATGTTAACCTCCTAAGATTAATCTCTTGTACTGTCAGACATGCATTGAATAATGGTTCCTTTGCAAGTTAACTAATCTCTAGTAATGAGCCAGCCCAAAGTCAAGAACCAAATGCAGCAGGTAGAAGATTAAACTTTGACAGTGGTAGTGCTTCAATCATCCCAACTGGAAGATTAACCTCCTGAGATTGACTCAACCGACCACATGTGAACCTCCACCACGACCTAATCCCAACGGGTGGGCTCTCTCTTTACGCATTTTTCCAAACACATCATGTGCAAGTGTACCAAACTTCATGTCAAAGGTTTCCATCTCTTCACTTATAGTCCAGCGATATCAAATAGATTTAATAAAGAACGAGATGACGAAGAATCAGTTTTGGCAATCCTTATGCAGCTACTAGGACTTGTAGAGTATAGAGGATGAAGGGGAGCAGGGGGTTATGGGTGAGGCATGAATCGAGGCTCGGGTGGCAGTCACAGAGGTAGAAACAAGAACATGTCCTTCTGGTCTATCTCTCGAAAACCCCATCCCTCAATCGATCCAACACATGTCACCCAAACTCTATGAGATAGAGCCTCATTGACAATAACAGAATCAGGTGACACATTTAGGAGATCTCGACAATTCTTCTACGACGAACTCCTGTTCAAATTCTGAAATGAACAAAGTCCATTTTGATGACTCCAGCACACTAGAGTCCGATCTGATCGTGTACGTTGGATCCTCGTCTGAGTAATCGGAGAAGGTATATTCCTTTTTGTGGTGAAAACATTGTGCCCATTAAAGCAACACCCTCTCATCAGCGGGTACGACAGGGGGATCGCGTCCGAGATGGCGCCTAAAGCCCGCTTGGGAGTGTACAAGGTGTGCTGGAGCGCTGAGTGCTTCGCCTTAGACATCCTCACCGCGTTCGACGCCACTGTAGAGGATGGTGTTGATGTAATCTCACTCAGTGTTGGTGGAGTTGTCATGCTGTACTACTTAGATGCAATTGCCATCAGTGATTTCACTGCTGCGGAAAAGGGTATCTTTGTCGGTAACAATGAAACAATGGAACTACAGTTTGCCAAAGGTAGAGAAGGAATATGAGTTGGTTGACTTAAGTTGTGCGGGAGGAGGATAAAGTTATTCAGATCAATCAATTGGGATATCGGCCATGTCCTCTTGCCGTCAGAGCGGAGGTTCCGATGAAACATAGTCTTTGTTTTTACAGAGAGATGACGGAGTGGCAATAAATAGTAAATACTTGACTTCATTTGAAACCTAAACACGGGTAATGAAATGTAGATACACGCGCAGGCAGTGAATACAAACTCTCTCTCTCTATATATATATATATATAAATATATATATATTTATATTTATATATGTATATATATACCTCTTAGTTCTTAGACTCAAAGCTAGGATTCTAAAGGATGTGCAACAAAGGAAAAACCTAGAGAGACCTTCCCTCTTGCCTTCTCTTCTTCGCTCCGGTCCCTTGTACGTCAACGAGTAGCCGTCCTTGCCTTCTCAATTCCTACCCTCACCAGCCTAAACCAAGACTGCATTTGGATTCCATGAAAACCAAAAAAGGGCCATGCACCAACAATAGTCTCTCTGGTACTTAGTTGCCCATAGTCAGCGACCAAGTTGGCTCACCCATAGCTTTATTTGCAAGCATGAGAACAATGGAGGTTAGATACATGTACATGTGATTTTACCTATCCACCCTCAGGTTTGTCGTTGTAAGGTAAGGGTCATACTAATCTCTTAACCCGTGTTACACCCCTGCCACAAAAGTGCGGAGTGTCAAGGTGTCGTGAGTTGATTGGCTAGGCCCTGGCCCCACAATGTGGTGAATAATGTAGCCAACTATTGTCATGGCGAACCCTGATTAATGCAAATAGAGTAATCTTGAAATAATTCTAGTAAATTATTGGTAGGTCAAAAGATATTGAATGTTCATACAAATTTGATCAGTGTAATGTATAGAATCCAATAAAATATATTTCATTTCCCAATTCTATTCCCATTCCCAAAAGTATATCGTAGTGCATGCTATGATAATTTTTAATACATGAAAATCCTAATTTTCATGAAATTGATAATCATACCTTGATAGTTAATCCTAATCAATAAAGTTTGTCTAATTTGATAAAAAAGTACAATTGGATCTAATTTAGGATAAAGGGTTCACATGTTGCAAATGACGGTTTCCTAAGTTGAAAAGTCTATATATTTAATAATTAGGGTTTGTGTATCCTAAACTAATGTAATATTGAATTGACCCTAAAACCCGAACTTAAGGCCCAAATCACACTTAAGGGATATTAGTGAACATAAAAGTAGTACATAGATGTTAAACATTAATTATAGGTTGATTACTTGGCTAATTGAACATGCACTTGTTTTCTTCGAAGCTAAGTCACTCCTGAAAAAATGTTTGTGGTTACTTATGGATACCCGCTCTTATTGAATTCCAATGTATTCTGAAGTTTTAGGAATGTGTTTCTATTAACCTACTCTTTTTTTATTTACTTACCTACAAACTATAAGGCCCTATCTGTATCACCATATATGAACATAACCTACTCACACCCAAAATGCTAAATGTGGAGGGTTGAAAGAGAGAAAATTCATTATGGACATGACTGGTGACTAAGCCTGGAAGGGAAGGTCACCAATAGGTCAAGCCCAGATGGGAAGGCCAATAAGATACCAAGCTCAAAAGGGAAGGTCACCAATAGGTCAAGCCCAGATGAGAAGGCTAATAGAGTACCAAGCCTGAAAGGGAAGGTTATGTGTGTCCACTACAAGGACAAGACCTCACGAGAGGGTATAATGCAGAGATTGAACAATTACGGGTTGACACGTTCAATTATGGGTTGACACATTATAACATATATTGCATGTTAAATGATTGCATAATAATTGTTGATATGGTTGTTTATGTTGTTACATCTACATGCACATATTTTTCTTGCACCTCATACTCAATATAGTGATATACTGACCGCACTTTGATTATCGACATTTTATTTTAAAATACAAATTATCTGAAGATATAGATATTCAGAAAAGATGGTACAAAATGAGAAGATGACTAAAGTTGACTTGAGTATTTATAGAAAGATTTACTTTATGTTTGAACACTAGTTTTCCTTTTCATGTAAGCCCCTTGAGGAGATTCTATCTTCATATTAATATCAAACTCTTTTCAATTCAATGAAATTACTAATTGTTGTTGGTTACTTGCTAAACCTAGATCCTATAATTATGATAATGTCTCTTATCCTCTTGGTATGCCTTAATTGGGGACAACAGAGGGAGGGGGTCATTACATTTGGTATTCGATCCCATGTTTACCATTTAACCTTAGTAATTAGTAAATTTTGAAAAACTCCATCAAGCCCAACAAAATTATTAGAACATTATCCAAGATGATGGTGTCTAGCGGATCATGACCTAGTGGATGGAAAAACTTTCCTGACTCCCAGGCATCTGTGAATCCTTCCTGGATAAAGTCATAAGATTTTTCCAAAAGTAAAATACATCTAGGCTATTCTTCTCATCTTTAGTTCCTCCCTTCTCTACCCCCTGATTCTCTCACAAAAATCTAGGGACCCAACAACTACTTCCCTTATGAGAGGTTAGGGTTATGATTATTTGAGTTAAGGCATACTCTATCAAATCATAACTAATGCATGTAGCCAAGATAGTATGCACGTTATTAAGGTTATTTAGATGCCTTAATCATATAGCTGATATAAGCTTATTATTAAACAATATGGCCCACATCAAGACAACGGTCATTGCTAGCGACAGACGCTGGGACAACCAAGACAAGAAGACCCCTAGTAGGAAGAAGGTTTCCTCCAAGAACAGGAGGAGAGCCATGGAAGGTGAATTTTCCAAGAAGTGGAAAAGGCCAGAGGAGACCTCCGTTGAGGAAGTTCCCAAACACAAGGTCATCCACTTTGAAATTCTGAACCCAAAAGACGGCCCTGACCCCGAGGATGAACCTATATCAAAAAGTTAACACAAGTTGAGGATGACATCTCCCATGTTGGTGGACCAAGCTATGTTCCTGTGGTCGGACAAGTGGTGATCCACACCACTAAAATTCTTTAGTTGGAACAACAAAAGAAACTCATTGAGGCCATTAGTGCTTTAGCCCTCAGATACATTACTAGAGACGAAAATGGGTAATCTCAACTTGTCTGACCTCGTCTTGGAGATACAATCCTTGACTTTTTTAAGCTGAACATATATAAGTTTTGAGGAGAGGACATGATGGAAGCCATTAATAAGGCAGATGTCTGGCTCTTGGATGTGGAGAATGGCTTCTGCGTATTGGAGGTGCAACCCAACTGGAAGGTCCTCTTTGTCGCTCACCTCCTCGAAGGAGCCACAAAGCTATTGTTGAAAAACAACATCACTAACTGAGACCCTTATGAACCTCTGCCTTAGTCATTTTTGTCCACCATCTTCACATTGAGGTTTGTCCCCAACTCTTCCAAGAAGAAAAGGGGAGATAGTTCATACTCCTCTATCAAGGCAAAATGTTGGTGGTAGATTACTTTTAGAAGTTCTGACTCCTGGAGTGATTTTCCTACATGTTGATTGAGGAGAGACAAGTGGAGCACTTCATCAAGAGTCTATACTCCCAGTTGAAACCCCATGTAATGTATAGAGAACCTTTAAACTTCACTAAGGCCCTTAACTTCACATTAGAGATGGAGAGGATTGTCATGCCTACTCAGAACCCTCCCAAGGGGCATCTAGGGTACACTAAAGTTGTTTCTACTCCAAGAAATGATAATAAAGGGCACAATGCCTTAAAAATTGAAGGGAGATAAATAGAGGGAGAGGAAAACCCTGTAACAAGATTCACAATCATGGATGGCATACATGTGGGAGGAATCACCATAGTAGATGTCACTTTGAGAAGAGAGTGTGTTATCTCTTCCAGCAAGAGGGACACTACTAGACCTACGGTCCCCTCCCTACCCTACAACGACCAAGCCCAATGGAGGCCCAACTAGGGGAAGCTAAAATTGTAGGAGAACGTCAATAGGCCTAATTTTTCACCATTGATAATAAGGAAGCTCAAGTCAACGCAAATCAACACATAGAAGGTAACCATCCTTGCGAATCCCATTTTCTATTCTCAACCATAGAAATAAATATTAGATTTTGACTATCATGGATAAAATATAGGACTACTTGAAATCATGGGACATAAATTCAAAGTTTTATTTGATTCTAGTTCTACCAACACTTCCACTTTGCAACTTGCTACAACTATACTTTTTTTTAAATTTCAAGAACTTAGGATACATTTTAGAAGTCACCACCTCTAGTGGCCATATCTTCTAATCCCTATAGAAGACATCAGTCATCACTATTAAGTATATGAATAATGAACTCCCTATCAACTTTATCCTCCTTGATATTAATGATTTCAATGTCATTATAGGAATGGATTGGCTTTATAACTATAGTGCAAAGGTAGACAAAAATAACAATTGAGAGGCCATGTTATTCACCTTTTACCATTTGAGGAAGGAAGGATGCCCTGACCAGTCTATATGTGTTCGCCATGAATGCCAAATAGATGGTAGCTAAAGGTTGTTTAGCATTCTAGTTGTAGTGACTGAGACAGAACCTTAGGTGTGACCCTTAGAGGAAATAGAGGTAGTCGGATACTATGTTGATTTGTTTCTGGATGACTTGCCAAGCATACTCTTCGAAAGAGAAGTGGATTTCTCCATAGAGCTATATCATAGGGCAAACCAATCTCTTAGGGCCCTTACAGGATGGCCCCCACCAAGTTGCTCAAGTTGAATAAACAACTGCAGGAACTCCTCAAAAAGGGATTCATCTGACCCAACAATGAGTTCTTTTTGTGAAAAAGAAGGACAGATCATTTCACATGTGCATTGATCACAAAATGATAAATTAGGCTACCATTAAAAATAAGTGTATGCTACCCCACATAGATGACCTATTTGATCAACTCAAAACTGTGAGGGTCTAACCTTTTCATCATATATGGTGTTATTTCAGCAGTACAATGAGTTGATGTGGGCATTAGATCAATTCCACCCATCATGAAAACTTTAATGACCAAGTGTTTCATGTTACATAGTATGAGATATACATCTAAATGTGATTGACACAACCATAAAACAATGTCATGTATATAAGTATTAGATGTGATGTCTTCTAAATTTCCATATACATGATACACCCTCATCTAGCCCATAGAATTGTAAAGTCGTGGTAGAGGACCTCATTTCAATTGACATTCCCAAAAATATAGCACGATTCTAGGTTCTTGAAAGCACGTTCCACATGTCGACATTGTTGCAGGATACCAAGTTGGTGGTCCATGGTCACTCAACTTGTATAAAGGATGTTATACAAATAAGGTAATATTCTAACAAAAAGTCAAGAAATATAAGTGCTCAAAAGGATATAAATAGTGCAATGCTACATATTATCAATCCCTATAAAAGAGAAGATATTATAAAAAACAAGCTTCTTGGCTGATGCTTGTATACAAACAAGGAGTACTAGTCCATCAACAACAATGCTTCCATGCATGTTCCAAAAAAACCCATGAATCATATTCAAATAAGAAATTCAGATTGAAATATATTTCTCTGGAAGTGATTGGGGCCTTTTTATCTTGCAAGAACTTCATTGTAAAAGTGAAATGTTTCACTTTGTCATTCTCGATATTATTTGCATATGTACTTATATGGTGAATATCCTTCCTAAAAAGTTTCTCTTCTAACATTCTTCTTATTTACTGAATATTAGTCTTGTTGCAGAGCATACATATTTTTAGTTTGTTTTAGGTCCAATCCATACATGTTTACATCTTCATTGTTTCAAATATAAAAATTTTAGAGTAATTAAAAAAGTGAACTCAAAAGTATTTAGCCCTATATGAACGTAAACTAGACTATCATGTGGATTCAAGGATGTTAAAGTGGTACTTTTAGGTAGTATATTTTAGTGGTTAGTATTTTTGATGCTTTTATGTGGAAACCTTCTTGTTTTGTTACATTTTCTTTAACATATCTTATAGTCTATAATATGATTTGAAATATGGTTCTAGACTATTTCCTTTAATGTTTTTTGTGTGCTTTAGGATTGTGTTGCATGCTATTTGATATCTCTTAAAAAGGAAGAAATCATTAATGGTGCTAATGATATCATAGATTTTCTTTTTAAGTTCTCTGAACATTACTCTTGTAAACTTCAAAACAGCCTTATGGAACTATGTAAGCATTAAAGACTTGTGCTCATGATGTATCCCCTAATTCAAGACCCAATAAGAGATGTATAATTGACTGGATGTGTCATCTGATGAGCCTTTTTATATTTATTTTGTAATGCAGAAGGAGGTAAGATCTCTGCCCAAATATTCAGTAAACGATGCCAAACACATATTCGACAAACATGTTGTTTTTCTAAATAATTGCACAAACACTATCATGTACAACTCGAAATTGTACAAACATCAAAGCTTTTCTTATTTTATAGTTTCCCTATGAATTCATTCACATGTGTTCACCCCATAAAATTTCTTTTAGGTGGTTATCATCATTGATGCATCAAATGTTGAGGAATTCTCTAAGGTGCCATTGCATCCCTTGAGAATAGGTGTTACTACTCTTGGAGAGTTGTCAAACATGTTTAGGTTCATCATAGAAGAGGTTGATCATTTACCCTTGAATGAAAAATGATGATGAGCACCTTTTTAAAATATAATCTTAGCTTCATGTATTATTGTATATTGGAATTGCAACTTTGACTAGCATTTAGTATGTTGGGTCTAGCAGAAGTCCATCCCAAGACACAACAGACCATTAGGGCATTGTTGTTGTGGCTACATGTGATCATAAATCCCTATCATTGGCATTGCAACTGGGTAGCCGAAAAACTCAAAGGGTAGTTTCCAATTGAAATTAGAAGCCACAAAGATAAGGTAGAAAAAGGCAACACCTTGGCGATGGGAGAAAAGAAAACAAAAGAAGGAAGAAAAAAAAGGAAGCAGGGCAAGACTGCTAAGGCATCCAAGTGTCTTCTTTGGACCATCTACAATAGTGCACTTTATGGAAGAGGACATCTTCATGGAAAGTCCCTATGATGTGATATCTTTTTATTTCTCCTTGATATATTATCCCAGTTTTGGGGTCAAAACCCAAGAGGAAACATTTTATCTTTTCTTCTTATAGTAGATTCACCCATTGTTTCCCCATGGACTTTCTCTCACATATCGTGAGGGTTTTCCAAAAAAAATCTGATCCTTTCTTTCGTCTATCTTCTTGGAGTTATTATCTTGGGTTTACTCGCTCATCGGTAATGCTTATGGATATATTTTCTTTTTTTGCATCATGGTTGCATAGCATGCATGCACATATTTGCCATCAATAAATATATTAAGTGGTATCACATCATAGGTGAGGTAGATCTAAAACTAGATGGGGATGGATGATGATGCAATGATGGTTAAGTTGATGAGCATAAATTGGTAGATCTGGAAACCCAAGATGGAGGATATTCTATATTGCAAGGACTTGCATGATCTGATAGAAAGACAAAAGCCAGGGAGTGTATTCAACACTGAGTAGGAAGATAGTTGGAATAGTGTGAAAGTGGCTCAATATTTCTATGTTTCACCACATCTCAGAGGAGACTGATACCAAAGATATGAGGGAAAAGCTCAAGAAATTGTATAAGAAGAAGAATGCCACAAACAAAGCTTTCTTGGTTAGAAAGTTGGTGAATGTAAAGTATTAGGCTGGTACAAGTGTTTCTAACCACATAAATGAATTCTAAAGACTTGTAAATGACTTGGGTTCATGAAGACATTTGTTGATTATTAACTGTAGGCGCTACTTCTTCTAGGATCATTATGTAACAATTGGGAGATGCTTGTTGTGACAGTCAACAATTCTACATAGGAAGAAAAGTTGATAGTTGATTAGATGAAGAGCAGTGTACTAAATGAAAAGACACAACAACAAGACTCAGGTGACAGTGGGTCAGATCTGCACTTCCCATAAAGTAGGGGTACTAATAGAGCATGAGACCGTGGTAGATATCTGTTATATTCTCAATTTTGGCAAACTTGTATTATATAAATGAAGGCATTAATTGATAAGTAAGTTTTGTAATTGAATTATCAGTCTTGGTGGCATGGGCACAACCCATGGCCCATATAAGTGCCCACAAGACTATTTTATTTGTAAATAGGTCCTTTTGGCACAAGTTAAAGAAATCTAAGATTTGTGCATAACTAAAAGATAATAGCCTTGTGTTTTTTTATAAAATGGAATTATGGAATATTGGACCAGTTTTCAAAAGGAAATAAAACATGTGGTGTTATAGAAAATTAAAAGAGTAATTATCTAGCCATTGTTGGCAACACAATGTTTTAGGTACAAATAGTATTATATGGGCCTGGTCTTTGGAATACATGGAAATAATAATGAAAAGAAGAAAATTCTATAATTTGAAAGAAAAAGAACTTTCCATGTGGTGTGTGTAATCAATTTAATAATATTCTAAAAGAGAAAATTTAGTGAATAAAAGTTATCCCAATAAATCCCACAAAATACATAGAGGTTTGGAAAGACCTTAATGAGTTGTTCTCCAAACTTCATAGGAAAGGTAGGTCCCTAGAGGCATGTGGAAAATGATTTAGATAGACGGACCTACTTGAAATAAATGGATTATATACCTATTTGAAGAGAGAGAAAACGGGGCATCTAGAAATATATTTTTGACACGAAATCTTGGCCACACTAATATTTAATTGATAAAATTTTCCTTTGAAAATTTGGTGTTATTTGGATAAAGGAGAGCGATTTCTGGATTTTTATAGATTTCTTAAAGTGAATGATTAAATGGCAAATATATATAATGTGTCACATGTAATACAGATCAAGAAACTTAGGCATGTTCCTTTTTTTGTCGCATGACCACAAGATAATTGAATCTGGATCCAATGGCAGCCTTGTCATCCTCAACTTTAGGTTAGCAAAATATGCAACTCGACTATAGGAAATTGACATTGTCCTTTGATCTATCTCTCTCCTCGATCCTTATTAATGCCAACCAACTTACCCAGCGAGTTGGGGAGATGAAACTGGACAAAACTATCCCCAAGTTTCCTATTCTCGAGAGGGATTATGGTTCCCCAATTTTTTGTAGAAATCAAGTTTTATGGGAAGGTAGGGGCAACACATGCTCCACCCCCTTTATCCTATAAAAGTATTCACAACCATCTTGCAAACTGGTATTAGCCTTTTCGTAAGACCAGGGCACAAGAAAGTGCTCATCTATCAACATCATAACCACCATATCCCTTGTTTGTCGTTAAAAAACTTGATCCCCTCCTTCTGGTTCTTTCGCTCTCTAACTAATTTAAGTGTACCAATGAATTTAGAAGGGCACAAAGGTGCTCCCAACACCATCACCCAACCTTAACGCGCCTAGATGCATGAAGTCAACATGTCAGTTGACTTTCCAATAACATGTTCATGAGGGAGAAAAGGATGGATGAAGGAGATGATATCGACAAAAAATACTAGCCTACCCATGGATCGTATATTATGAAGTGAGGACAATATGGTCCTTTTGTTCTTTTCTTTGCATCAGAAACCTACGCATGGTTTGCCCTATTGGCCTGAGCCTATACACTTGGCTCAGATCCACACCCAACCTGGATGGTGAGTTGGAAGCTTATGTGGCCTCTCCTGATTAGCTGAGATCCATTAATCTTGATTTAATCAAATCTAGTTATAGGTAACTCGAATATAGGCAAACATATATGAAAAATGATTAGAAAAAAGAGAGGAAACCAAATAAAATATAACTGAGACTTGATAATGCTTCCTTTTCCAAAGTGCATAAAGATGCAATCTTTAATGTAAAATATGCATAGAAACCCTAGTTTCAGGATTTTAATAGTCATCACTAATTTAAATGATATTAATGGATGAAGCTTAACCTTTTTGGATTCAAAGAGCATATTGTACGTATTTTAGTTAAAAGTTCATATATTGGTAAAATTGGGGTTCTGAAAATGGATAATCAGTGATATGAAGCATAACAATCCAAGCTTTTGATGAATAGGTTGTTGATCATGTTAAATACACTTCACTAAGATGTAATATAACATTGTTGAGCATAATGGTGATTTAACATTCCCACAATCATAATGATACAAAATTAGGGTTTTTAAGTTAAAAATGATAAGCTTAATGAACTCAAACTAATCCAAGTAATCATAATGAAAGGATAGCTTAGATATATTTAGGGTTTCACCTAATGGTTAACATGCAATAGAAATAGGACTTATACCTTTATTCCATGTCCTAAACATGGGTCAACTCTAAACCCTAAAATAGGACTGAGTAGGGTTTAATCTATTCAATAGTCATTTAAACTATTGAGTGTTTACTTACATTTTGTTCAATTATAATGCCACTCTGAGTATGACTTAAAGGAATATTATACGGAGAAAATGAAAGTTCAAATATTTACAAGTAATTGAGTGAATATATGTTGTTATATATATCCACACTTTTGCGTGAACCCCACCTACACAATATATTTTGATATGTTGATTTGTGTTTTTTTATGGTGTTTTAGGTACATGCTAGATAAGATGATATCAAGATAAGATGGGCAAATGAAATTACTTGAAGACATTAAAGTTAACTTTTAAGGAGAATTAGATAGATTCTTCTTCTCATATGTACAATTCTGATGATAGAAATTCATGTAACTCCTTATAGGAGCATTTTTGTAAACAATATTTAATCTAAGGAAAATTATTTGCTATTATTTATTATTTGGTCAAATCAAGATCCTTGGGAATATAGGTATTGGCTCTTAGCTTTTTTGGTCTTCCCTTAATTGGGGGATGCTAAAAAGTGAGGTTGTTACATATGGTATCAGAGCGCCATATTTTTCAAATAATAATTAATAGTTTATATTTTCAAGCAATATGTAGAAATATGAAGAAATTATTAGGTCATTTTGAAAAGATGATGGTATCTAGAAGGGACCACAACCCGTGGGATGACAAAACATTCCTCTGCACTGCTAGTCGACTTACAAGGATTCTCGTACCCATGCATCCTTCCTAGCCAAAGTTGGAAAAGTTTTCCTGAAGTAAAATACCTCTAGGTTCTCTTCTCAGCTTGATACATCAATATCTCATCCTCTTGCTTAATAAACCCTAAAAGTAAGTTCCCTCCTCATTTCAAGTTAGGGTTTTGAGAAGATGTAGGATTAATGCATCCTTAGCCAATTAATGTATGTGTTATATGGAAATATTAATGTACATGTAATGAGGAAATAATTATGTACATGAAATGTCCAAATAATGATAAAGAAAATAAAAATGTCTTGTGGGTTTTCCTTTTGAGGGTAACCTTAGTGGAACTAGGGTTGGTTTAGGAAAACCCTAGTGGGTTAAGGGACATAGAAACTCTAAGATGTAGGGTGTAGCCTCTAACCCTAACATAAAATCCTAATCCTGGGAAATGGGAGTAGAATGGTTAAAATGGTAACCCTACCTGTATGAACCTTATTAGGGTGAAAAGGAAGAAGAAAAATATAAATGACTTAGGTGATTCAATCTCCCATGCTTATGTTCATGTGGGATAAATGAGTTAGGTGACTCGGTCTCCCATTCATATGTGTAGTGCGGCAAGGCATTAATGATAAAAAGTTTTAAGAAACATAAAAACCTTATGGACACTCATTTTATGCATATAACTTGCTCGAACACTAAATGAAATACCTCTAGTGAGTTAAAGAGCATGGGGGTGCAAGAAAGTCATTATGGTAATGACAAGTGATCAAGTCTAGGAAATCACCTATGAACGTCCACTACAGGGACTGAAACCCTTAGAGAGGGTTCCACATAGAGAGGCTCTCCTAAAGAGAGGGCTCACCATGACAGAAAAAGGATAAGGTTGGAGAAGTTGTTACCCAAAATGTACGTTCAAAAATATGAAATCCTTAATTAAACTTTTAGGTCGGTGTCTCGACCCAGGGTGGGTTGATCCAAGAGTGGGAAAAAAGTTGGATCTAGGAATCTAGAGGGGGTGAATAGAGCTTCAAAAATTCTCACAAGATAGATTAGACCTTCAAGTTATATCAATCAAAACCAATAGCTTAAGTGCAATTTGAAGTCCTAACTAAAAATCATAACAAGGATGAGAGAAAATGGAACAAGCACTTGACAAGGTTGTTTAGAGTGGTTCCACTCCCCAAACTAGGATAGAGTCAGTCCACTACCTAGAAATGCAAGTGATTTTCTCTATATATTCACCAATAATAGTTACACCTGAAGACCACCAAAGGACTTACTATTCAAATACAAAGAGTCTTCCACCTTACCAAGGGCTTACCCACTTTGTAAGAGTCTTCCGTCTTCTTCCAAGAACTTAACTACTCTTGCACAAGTCTTCAACCTTAAGGGAAATACCCACTCTTCTTGGATCTTTAGCCTTTGCCTATTCCTTCACCTGGAGAAGATCTTCACCTCTTCTTCAACCTTGAAGAATAATAGCAATAGATCCACCTTCACTTGGAGTATCTTGCTTCACCTTTGCTTCATTGAGGAAAGGGGTAGGGGAGATGGAATGGAATGAGATATTTACAAGTACAAGGAAGTATCTTTCTTACAACTAGCCTATCTCACTCATAATCATGAAATGAAGTATAAACTAGAGAGATAAAGGGTCTCAAGGAGTTGCAACACACTCAATTATAGCAAGGACTTAGAATAGCATGAATGAGCAAATTTGGAATGAAATCCAAGGGGTCCTATTTATAGATGGGGGTATTCCCTTTAGTGTGGGATCACTTAAGGGAGAAATATAGCCATTTTCCAAGTTGCAATAGATCTATTCTCGCTCAAAACAACTCACCAAGGTTATAATCATATTTTCTGCATTTTCCATACATTACATTCGGTCGAGTTTCAATAAAGGTAACTTGACCGATCCACTAACCGACAAAGCAAATTTGCAAATTATCGGTCGAGTTTGTTCTGGGAAACTTGACCGATGAGCCAAAATTAGTTTTTCTCAATGAGTCAGTCGATTGGGTTCTTTGAGTGTGCAACTCGACCGATGGGTCAACTTCAAAAAATCCATCACTGGATCGGTCGAGTTTCCAACTCAACTAATAAACAGCCTGTGAAAAATTTCTTAATTGACATTGGAGTGATTAAACCTTAGAATTAAGTGCCCCTGATTTTTTTTCATCTTAGTTACAAGTCATATCATCAATACAAGTGATTACAAAAATCATCTAAGGTCATTTGGAGTGATTTTCAAAAACACACACTTGCATTGATTTTGACTTGAACTTAAACAAACTAGGGCTTGTGTAATTTGATCCTTTTCATGTACCTAAAGCCACAAATCAATCTTGAACAAACACATTAGATACATTGAATGGATTGGTTAAGTTATTATCAAAATATGGGTAATGTATAACTCTCAAGTCAACATTCTCCCCCTTTTTGACAATAAAAAACCATTCCTTAATCATATTGAAAAGGATATTTGAAGTTATACCTTTGCCTTGTGAATTGCAAGGGGATTCAAGATTTTGAACAATGTGAATTGATTTCCCTCAATCTATGCTTACTCTAACCTGCATAGTTAGTCTATCTACACAAAACAACATGACATATATACTATACGGTCCTTTAGCAAGTCACATGATAAAGCATATAATGAACAAGAAAAGGATCACATAGGAAATAAAAAAAATATGGTTGAGCTTCAAAACATTGAAAATTTCTCCCCATTTTGACATTATCAAAAAGGAAGGGGGGAAGAAGAGCACATAAATAGGTCTTCTCCAAGAACAACCAAGCACACATGCACAACATGCAATCTCAAAGCATACACCAAGCAGAGTCGAGAGAAACAAACAATCTAAGTCATAATCAAAATATGATAAAACATGGCACCAACTCATTATATATAGTAAATCAAAGAGTAAGTGTACAAAGGATTAAGATTACAACCCAGAAAGCAAGTTCTCAGAAAACCAAAATGGTGAAAACTAGATGATAAAATAGTACAACTCAGAACATGTACCTAGTTGTTTGTAATACAAGATAGCCTAGAAAGATAGATATGATCAACATCTAGACTAAAAACTAGAAAAACTAAACATCTAGGTCATCTATGTCTACATCATCCACAACATCATCAGCATTAGAGGCTTCGAGCTCATAGTCGTCATCTCCGTCTGAAGGTGCAACAACATCACCTTCATCACCAGAGTCACCAGCAAAGCCATCAGAGCCATCATTAGAGGCATCACCATCATCCTCATGAGCCTCCTCATCACCAGCCATCTCATCATCCTGGTCTGGCATCTCTTCATCAGTAGAGGGATTGAGCCATGACTAGGCCAACATGCATTCTACTCATCCCAAGACATACCAAGAGCATGGAGCTCATTGTCCTGTGGGAAAGAAGGAGAAGAACTATCAAGGCTAGCAAGCAGAGTGGCCAAGGGGTCAGCTGTCAGAGACAGTGCACCAGGGGTAGATCTACCAAGAGGGTGTAGTAGCGGAAGGCGCAGGTGGAGGGGTAGGGTAAAAGTGATCATATGCAAAGGATGCATAATCACCTCCTGGGTAGTGTTGGTAGGCAGGGTAGGGGTGTGTACATGACATTTTCATGTTGGACATGATGGAACATAGGTCCTGATGTAGGCTTTCTTGAACCTGAAGGTTGTATGCATGTTGATGCATCATGTAGCTCATAAGGGTTTCATTGGATACATTGAATGAGGCACGGGCATGTCGGGTAGGCTGAGGTGGTGGAGGTGCTCAGGTAGAGGTAGAGGCACCAGGTGTGGTGGAGGATAGGATGTGCATAGACTTCTGAAGAGTGGTCTCACTTATTCAAACTCCTTTCTAGGAAGGTTTGTAGTGAAGGACATGGAAAAGAGATTCGCCAGTGGCAAGCTGGAACATACCACAGATCATGGATGGGTAGGGTGGGTGAGTGCCATAGGAGTTCTTGGCTGAGTCAAAGAAGGTCATATGATGGAGAACATATCACACCCTCTTAACTCCTATGTTATTCAAGAGACAATACATGATCACCGCAGTATTTTGTTCCATCTCTATTTGATTCTTCTTTGGGTGAATATTGCAGTTAACGATGAGGGCAAGGATGCGTTTCTTGAGGTCCAAGGCAGAGGAGGGAAGGGTGCACTTCTTCCTATATGGGAATCGAGGCTTCTTCAAGAACTTATGAATATTAGGGAGAGTAAGATCATATTTCTTGCAGAATGCCTCAGGCACAACTAAGTCAAAGTACTCTGGATAGTCCTTACGTCAGGTGTCAGTCACTTCAGTACTTGAAAAGACGATGTTCAGGGTATCCTCATAGACTTGGAATTTCTTTCTGACTATCATAGATGTGAGGACTACTTGAGTATTAGGCGGGGGTACGAGGGTGTCGTAATTCCAACATAAATTTGCATAGAATTCATGAACGACTTTGGTGATTGTGATGGAATTGTTATTGCACGCGCGTTCAACACCCAAGGTTGAGAGATGGTGATTGTAAAGCAACTCCACTACTTTATCTATAACCTCTTATCTTCGTGATCTTTGCTCAAATAGGGAACGAAAAGGGAAAGGGTTCCTAGGAAGGAGCTCCTTGTGCCTATTTAGAGTCTCATTTGAGATGAAGAAAGTGTTATCAAACAGAATGAAGCAGGAGTTGGACAAAGATGAAGGTGTATTAGTAAGGGTAGCACTCTTCCTCCTATTGGATGCCATGGAGATGAAAAGGATAGGAAAGAGAGAGAAAAATCTAAGGAATCACCACCAAAACTCATCCACATACCTTGGTTAGCAAGGGGGAAGGTCAAGGGAGGTCGAGCTAGGTCAAACTAGGGCTAGGGAGAGGAAGGTCGGGGATAGGGTTGAGATCTTGGGGGAGCTGGAGGTTGCATCGATCGACTTTTCTCTAGTTGAGAGGGAGAATAGTCGACCGAACCAATCGTAAGTTTGCTCCAGCCCGACCATCGATCAAGTTTTGTGACTCAGAAACTCGACTGATAGGCTCTTTGAAAAAGCTCTCAGCCTCTGATCGGTCAAGTTGGCAACTTGACTGATGGTCAACCTGACCTAAAATTAGAAATTTAATTTCTAGCCATTAGAGCGCTAATTAAATTTATTTTTCAAGTCCATTATTTATTTTGAACATACTTAGGCACATATCACTCATCATTGGGTACTATTTTGCGATAAAATAAGTGTTTGCGAAAAATACCCAAGAACAAGAGAAAAACAAGGCAAAATGAACATGAAAAAACTAAATTTTAGCATATTAGCAATCCATTGTGATCAAAACATAGGCAAAGCATATAGGATAGATGACAACTATCTAGAGGGCATATCAGATTCATTCAAAGAAGTTATGAGTAGTTTAGATCTAGTAAAGTTAAACTGGTCTCTAGTTAGAGGTTTAGCGAAAATGTCTGCCAACTGATTTTTTGTGTCCACATGCGTGATATAGATATCCTTCTTGGTAATGTGATCACAAAGAAAATGATGGTGAACATCTATATGCTTAGCTCTACTATGCAAGATAGGATTATATGACAAGTTAATTCCACTAGTATTAGCACAATAGATAGGAGAAGCAACAAAATGAATGTTAAAGTCTTGTAGCATTTGCTTCATCCATAGGACATGGGCGCAACAACTCCCGGCTACAATATATTCAGCCTCAATGGTTGATAATGCCACTATGCTCTGTTTCTTCGAGAACCAAGACACCAAGCATGGTCCTAGGAGAAAGCAAGTGCCACTTGTGCACTTTCTATCAATCAAGCACCCTACATAAACTGTATCACCATAAGCAGTAAGAGTAAAGTCCCTTCACTTGGGATACCATAGTCCAAAATTTTGGGTTTTGGCTAAGTACCTGAAAATCCTCTTAACAACTATAAGATGTGATTTCTTAGGGTTTGATTGAAAGCGAGCACGCAAACCAACACTAAACATTATATCTGATCCAGAGGCAGTTAAGTGAAGTAAACTTCTGATCATACCTCTTTTGAGCTTCTCATCTACCTTCTCACCTTCTTCATCATTGACAAGTTTGGCGGTGTTTGACATGGGTGTGTCCATCGTCTTGGTGTTCTCCATCCCAAAACACTTGAGTAGTTCACTTGTGTACTTGCCTTGGTCGATGAAGTTCCCATCACTTTGCCGCTTTCATCAAGCTTGTTGTGGTAGACTCATTTGGTACCAATGTTCTTTCTATCACTTGGTCTTGGCACTAGGGTCCATACTTTGTTCTTTTCAAATTGATCCAACTCTTCTTGCATAGCTCGGATCCATTCATCATCCCCAAGAGCTTCCTTGACGTTCTTTGGCTCGAGTTGTGAGATGAAGGCGTTGTTGGCTTGTTCTTTGTTGAATGCAGCCCACGTCTTCACTCTTTCAAATGGATCACCTAGAATCAGCTCTTTTGGATGGTTCTTTACAAATTGGGGAGTTGGATCCTTCTTCTCTTCATCTTTTTCTTCTTCTTGAGCGACCACCTCTTTTCCCTTTTTTGGTGGTGTTGAGCTCTTTTAGAATAGGAATTACTTCACTTGCAACATCATCATTTGGAACAATATCTTTGGGAAGAGAGGGGTTAGTCTCAATAAACTTGACATTTATGGAATATTCTACTTTAGCAAGATCAACATTAAATACTCTATAAGCCTTGGTAGTAGTGTTATAGCCAAGAAAGAAAGCCTTGTAAGATTTCAGATCAAACTTGTCGAGAGAATCTTATATATTCAAAATGAAATAAGGAGATCCAAACATGGAAATACTCGATAGAAGGCTTCCTACTACGCCATATCTCATAGGGGGTTTTCTTCAAAGAAGGATGTGTAAAACCCTGATTTTGCACAAAACATGAGGTACCGACATCTTCAGCCCAAAACTTCTTTGGAGTGTCATACTCTAGAAGCATGGTCCTAGCCATCTCCTGTAGTGGCCTATTCTTTCTCTATACAACCCCATTTTGTTGAGGTGTTCGAGGTGAAGAGAAGTTGTGTGCATAACCAGATTCTTGACAAAAATATTCAAAAATATCATTTTCAAATTATCCCCCATGATCACTACAGATGGAAACTATGCGGCATGAGGCTTCATTCTCAACTTGTTTACAAAATCTCAAGAATACATCAACTGTATCACTCTTAGAAACGAGAAAGAAGGTCCAAGTATATCTAGAGAAATCATCTACAATAACAAGGAAATACTTGGAACCACGAAGTGATTGAGTTCTCATTGGTCCAAAAAGATCAATGTGAAGAAGTTCAAGTGCTGTGTAGGTACTAAGGACTCCTTTGGATTTGAAGGAGGAATTGGTTTGCTTTCCTTGGGTACAAGGTTGGCATTCCTCATCCTTTTCAAAATCTAATTTGAGAAGTCCCTTAACCAAGTTCTTTTTTCTCAACTTCTTCAACCGATGCATATTTACATGACCAAGTCGATGATGCCAAAGATAAATATCATTCAAGTTGACTACTAGGCATCTACCAACAACATGCTTAATAGATTTAAGAACAATAACATAAATATTACCTTTGACTTTACCTTTCTTATTGTCCCCGAAGGTGACTAAACCTCCTTTCTTTTTGGTGAAGTTGTTGAAATGGCTTATATCACTTGTCATATGCTTAGTGCAGCCACTATCAACAATCCATCTTCCTTTTTCTTGTAGGAAAGAAGAGTGTCGGTTCCCAACTCAAACTTTGGAATCCGGAGTTAGCTTGAGGACCCATTTCATATTTGGGTTGGTCCCCTTAGGCTTATAAGGATAATAAGTAGAGTAATAATCATCACACTTGCAATAAGAACAAACCATATGATTCTTCGTTTTGGAAGACTCTCCTACAAAGAAAGATGTCTCCTTGCTCTTTTTCTTACATTTGGCTTTTCTCTTGCATTTTGGTTCTCCTCCTACAAATCCCAAACTACTAATACCACTTTGTTTGGTAGAATGGTCAAGGATTTCATTTAGGGAGTTTTTCCCTTTGAGAATTTCTGTAGAGTGGCCCTTAATCTATCATTATCATCATTAAGAGATATGATAGTAGAAGACAAACTAGAAATATCATCTCTAGCATGAACAAGGTCAGCCTCAAGACAGAGGGCTTTAGTAAAATAAGATTCTTTCTCAAGAGAAATAGAAGCAATATAATTACTAGGCAAGATAGATCTAGAAGATAAATCATTAACTTGACCAAGAAACCTAGAATTTTTAGATTTAAGCACTTAAATTTTCTTAAGATAAACATCTCTCTCATTCCTATGAGCATCATCAAGAAGTTTGAATTCAACATTTTCAGTTTTAAGAGTTTCAAGCTCCTTTAGGCATTTTTGGTTATCTTCCTTAATAGTTTCAATGTTCTTAAGATAGATACCATTTTCTACTTCAACTCCATTGTATTAGAGCTCAAGATCAAAATATTACCCTTACAAGTTATTAATGCTCACAAGATGATTTTTCTGATTAAGCTCAAGAATTTCCAATTCAGCATACAAATCATCAATAATTTTTCCTAACCATTTTCTTTTAGATTTACATTTAGCAAAAGAAGAATAGGTAGAAATAAGCATGTAAAAAATATCTTCCTCAGATCATGTAATCTTACCTCACCTACCTCACCAATTTCTTCACTAGTAGAGGCCATGAGAGCAAAGTGGCACTCTACATCTTCTTTGGAGCTTGAGCTACTTTAGGATGAAGCTTCCCAAGCTGCATGAGCTACATTCTTGTGTCTCTTCTCCTTCTTGTCCTTCCTCTTGTAATTGCTCTCCTTCTTGTACTCTTATTCCTTCTTTGACCTGCCCTTATGGTGTGACTTTCTTTACTTGGGACATTCACTCTTGTAGTACCCCTTTTGTCCACACTTGTAACATCTAGGGGTAGAGGATGAGGCTTGCTTTCCCTTGAAGTATTTTCCCTTGATGCAGTTGGCTTCATTCTCACTTGGGCCATCATCTTCACTAGAGGAGGAAGGAGAAGTCTGACAAGAAATTTGTTGTTGAAGGATGACCACCTCCACTTGTGCTTTGAAAGAACTATATTTGATCTTCTTGGCTTCCTTATCTTCTTGCTTGGCTTCTTCTTCTTGCTTGTCAAGCCTTGGCTCATGGGCTTGGAGGTTGCCAATGAGCTCTTCGGTTGGGATGTCACCAAGGCTCCTCACTTCTTTAATGGAGGTCACCTTTGACTCATGTCTCTTTGGTAGAGTCCTCAAGATCTTGGAGTTGATTACACCTCTATCCAAAGTGTTTCCCAAAGCAGCCAGCTCATTGATGATGACATTGAGTCTTGAGTACATCTCCACAATCCATTCTTTCTTGTCCATCTTAAAGTTCTCTAGGAGGTTGTTCAACATGTAGATGTTGGCCTCCTTGACTTGCTTTGTGCCCTCATAAGTGATGCACAATTTGTACCAAATCTCATAGGCGGTGTCCTAAGATGAGATCCGTTTGAACTCTATTAGGGTAAGAGCTGTATAGAATATGCTTATGGCTTTGGAATTGAGTTGTGCTTCTTTAAGTGCAGCTTCACTCCATATTGCAACAACTCCAGTTGGCTCCTTGTATGGTGCTACCATCACCTTCCACATGTCAAAGTTCATGCCTTAAATTTAAACTTTCATACTCCTCTTTCAATACAGGAAGTTGGTGTCGTCAAAGATCGGATAACGCATAGAGAAGCCTCCCCATAGGTTGAGAGAACCAAGTAGGTTGTTTCCTATCTTCTCATCCCATGAGATATTTTTGGAGAAGATCCTTGTCTCTGATACCACTTGTTGGATCTAGGGCTCTAGAGGGGGGGTGAATAAAGCTTCAAAAATTCTCACATGATAGACTAGACCTTCAAATTATATCAATAAAAACCAATAGCTTAAGTACAATTTGAAGTCCTAACTAACATGCATACCACAGATGAGAGAAAATGGAACACACACTTGACAAGGTCGTTTAGAGTGGTTCCACTTTCCAAACCAAGAGAGATTCAGTCCACTACCTAGAGAAGTCAACCTCTAAGACTTTGAAAGTGATTTTATCAATATATTCACCAATATGAGTTACACCACAAGTCCACCAAAGGACTTACCTATCCAAATACAAAGATTCTTCCACCTTACCAAGGACTTACCCACTTTGCAAGAGTCTTCCGCCTTCTGCCAAGGACTTATCTACTCTTGCACAAGTCTTCAGCTTTTAAGGGATTACCCACTCTTCTTGGATCTTTAGCATTTTCCTTCTCATTCACCAAGAGAATATATTCACCTCTTCTTCAACCTTGAAGAAGAATAGTAATAGCTCCACCTTCACTCAGAGTAGCTTACTTCATCTTTTCTTAATTGAGGAAAGGGGTAGGGAAGATGGAATGGAATGAGAGATTTACAAGAACAAGGAAGTATCTCACTTACAACTGGCCTATCTCACTCATAATCATGAAATGAAGTGTAAACTTGAGAGAGAAACGGGCTCAAGGGGTTGCAACACACTTAACTATATCAAGGACTTAGAATAGCATGAATGATCAAACTTGGAATGAACTACAAGGGGTCCTATTTATAGCTGGGTTGTTCCCTTGAGTGTGGGATCACTTAAGAGGGAAATTTAGCCATTTTCCAAGTTGCAATATATCTATTGTCACTCAAAACAACTAATCAATGGTTATAATTATGTTTTCTACATTTTTTGTATAGTACATTCGGTCAAGTTTCAATAAAGGTAACTCGACCGATCCACTGAATGACAAAGACAATTTTCAAACTATCGGTCGAGTTTGTTCTGGGAAACTTGACCGATGAGCCAAAATTAGTTTTGCTCAGTCAGTTGGTCGGTCGAGTTCTGTGAGTGTGTAACTCAACCGATGGGTCATCTTCAGAAAATCTGTCGCTGGATCGGTCGAGTTTCCAACTAGACCGATAAACAACCTGTGACAAATTTTCTAAATAGACATTTGAGTGATTAAACCTTGGAATTTAGTGTCCCTAATTTTTTCTCATCTTAGTTACAAGTCATATCATCAACATAAGTGATTACAAAAATAATCTAAGGTCATTTGGCATGATTTCCAAAAATGCAAACTTGTATTGCTTTTGACTTGAACTTGAACAAGCTAGGGCTTGTGTAATTTGATCCTTTTTATGTACCTAAAGCTTGAAATTAATCTTGAAAAAACATATTATATACATAGGAATGGAATGGTTAAGTTATTATTAAAATATGGGAATGTATAACTCTCAAGTCAACAAAAAGGACCTACAGGGCCAGGTTGTGGCTAAGAGAGCCTAACCTCCTCCTGTGAGACAAGAAGGAACCCTAGGTTAGGACCTTCCCAAGAAGGGTGAGATGATAAATCAACTTAAAGATTGAGGTAACCTTAAATGTGAACTTCAGTGTAAAGAATTAAGTATATAAAATATGAGAGCACATATAATGAGTATAAGTCTTTGAACCCAAGTATGAAATCTCTAGGAACATGACAAAAAGTCACTATGGAAGTGGGTAACATTATGGGACAAAGCCGGAAAGGGAAGATCATCATGAGCCCAATGAGGGCACATAAAGGTAATAATGAGCAACATAAGAGATGGAAGAAATCTAGGTTAATGAATTACATATGAAAATAATGTGCCCTCGATAAACCCTTGGGAAGGGTAGAGCCCTAGGTCAATCCTAAGGTCACGGAGGGAGTATAAAAGGTACATAAGATCGATGAGATTAGGAGATGATTGTGCCCTAAAAGCAATGAAGACCTTAGGACTGAGAGGTAACAACTATGTTTGTCTGAGGCCCATGTATCCGGAAATTGGCCACCTTCATGAGTTCATGAGGCCCAAGGGGTGAATTTGAGAAGCACTCCCTTCATGCATAAGGATGAGTTCACTCCAAAAGTACATGTACCCGAGAGACCTCGAGGAATTGTCTATGGCTCATAATACATGAGATGTGAATATAAAAGATACAAGAAGTCATGTAATAATGTAAGGAGTTGTCTACAAATTCAAGAGTGAGAAATTTTTAGACTTCATGAAATATAAGAATATTAAGAGTTACAAGTATGTATGGTTTAAAATAATTTTGAGAACGATTTAACAAAAAATATGAAATTTTGATATAATGTGTGTACACCATCTCTACTCTTGGAATGAGATGAGCTTTGTATTTGGGCTGCAATCAAGTGCTTATTTCATCTCATGATGAGAGACATAGATTTGGTAGACATAAATTATGCTTAAAATTGACATATGAGAATGAATACCTTAAGGATAGCATAATGACATTATCTAGGGTTATAGGTGTTACCTAACCCTTATGTGATGATAAACAAATAATAGATTGGAAAACTAGGTGTAAAGGTAATCACCAAGTGAAATTGAAACCACAAATGAAAATGTAATCACCAAGAGATGATAAATTGAAATCAAAAGTGAAAAATGTAATCCCAAAAACTAAGGGTGTGGTTATACATTGAACTATATTTAAGTGTCAATCTTAGGATTTTGGCATATCAATAAAAGTGATTCAAGGTTATCTAAGTAGGGTTTCTAACCCTAAATTGTGAAATTAAGATAAGCTATCATTCACCATACCCTTACTGGGTGTGAATTTTGGGATAAAATTCTATTAAGGAGGGTAAATGTTATATCCTCAATTTTGCTAAAATTGTATTATATATATATAGGCATGAGTTGATAAGTAAGTTCTCTAATTGAATTATTAATCTTGGTGGCATGGCTACAACACGTGGCCCATATAAAGGCTCGTGATACTATTTACTTTGCTAATCGGTCCTTGTGGAACAAGTTAAAGAAATAAGTTATATTGTGCATAACTAAAAGATAATAGCCTTATGATTTGTTAGAAAATGTAAATATTGAATATTGGATATGTTTCCAAAAGGAAATAAAATATGCGGTCTTTTAGATAATTAAAAGAGTCATTATCTAGATATTATTGACAACACAATGTTTGAGGCAACAAATAGTGTTATATCGCACTTATCTTTGGCATACATTAAAATAATAATGAAAAGAAGAAAATTATAGAATTTGGAAGAAAACAAACTTCCCATGTGGTGTGTGTAATTAGTTTGAGAATATCTTAAAATAGCAAGTTTGTGTATAAAAGTTATCCAATAAATCCACAAAATAGATCGATGTTCGGAAAGACTTTAATGACTCCCTCTCCAAATTTCATAGGAAAACGAGGTTTGTAGAGTACTATAGAAAACTGTGAAGATAGTAGGACCTACTTGATACAAATATACTATATTCCCTTATATATAGAGAGAAAAAAGAGCATCTATAAGTATCTTTTTGACACCCAATCTTGACCACACTAAGATCTAGTTGGTGAAACCTTTCCTTCAAAAATTTGGTATTATTTGGATAAAGCGAGAGTGAGTTATGGATTTTTAAAGGTTTCCAAAAGTGAATGATTAAATCGAAAATGCATATAATGTCACATTTAATACAAATTAGGAAACTTATGCATGTTACTTTATTTGTCACACGGCCCCAGGACCAATTGATCTAGATCGAACGACAATCATTGCATCCTCAACCTATGGCCAGAATAGGCAACTCGACTACATGAAATAGAAACTGTCCTTTGATCTATTTCTCTCATCGATCCTTACTAATGCCATCCAACTTGCCCATTGAGCCACGCAGATGAAAGTGGACACAACTATCCCCAAGTTTCCCTATTCTCAAGAGGGATTAGGGTTTCCCCAATTTTCATTAGAAATCAGGTTTTATGGGAAGGTTGGGGCAACACGTTCCTCACCCCCTTTACCCTATAAAAGGATTCACATCCATCTTGCAAACTGGTATTAGCCTTTTTCCAAGAAAAGGATTCAAATCCATCTTGCAAACTGGTATTAGCCTTTTTCTAAGACTGGGGTGCAAGAAAGTGCTCCGCTATCAATGACGGTGACCACCATATCCCATGTTCACCGGCAAAGGACTTGATCCCCTTCTTCTCGCTTCTTTGTCTCTCCCAATAATTGCAACAATGAATTCAAAAGGGCATGGCAGAGATCCTGGAACCATCACTTGACCTACATGCACCAAGACACATGAAGCCAACATGCTAATTGACTCACTGATAGCCTATTCGTGAGGGAGAGAATGTGTAACATCCCAGGATTTGAGGCCTTAGATAAAATGATCTTATAAGGAATGATTGGACTACCCATATCACTAAGGTGCACCTCCTTTTCTGGGAGTCCATCACTAAGAACTTCGTAGTTAAGCGTGCTCAGCTTGGAGTAGTACTGGGATGGGTGACCAGTCGGGAAGTTGATCCTGGCATGCGCGTGAGTGAGGACAAAGTGTGCAGACAAGGCTAGTGGTGGTCTGTGGGGTCAGTCGTCATTCCTAAAACTCTACTAGAGCCTTGGGCAGTGGGCCCGGTCGTTACAAATGGTATCAGAGCCAATTCCCCTCCAGTAGGTGGGGCCCACATGGGCATGTGGCATGCCAGTCTTGAGCCGTGCGGTCCGGGAAAGTTGGAAAGGGCTATCCGTAGAGACGAGATGGAGCCACCCTTGCATTGGTAACCGTGGATGGGAGCTGGGTGTCCATGGGCCATTCTGGGTCTGCACTGAAATGGGGAAGATATTATGAGTTCATTTAGTTGAGCCTTGACGAGGATGTCAAGAGTCTAAGTGGGGGAGATTGTAACATCCCAGGATTTGAGGCCTCGGATAAAATGATCTTATAAGGAATGATTGGACTACCCATATCACCAAGGTGCACCTCCTTTTCTGGGAGCCCATCACTAAGAACTCCGTAGTTAAGCGTGCTCAGCTTGGAGTAGTACTGGGATGGGTGACCAGTTGGGAAGTTGATCCTAGCATGTGCGTGAGTGAGGACAAAGTGCACAGTTAAGGCTAGTGGTGGTCTGTGGTCATTCCTAAAACTCTACTAGAGCCTTGGGCAGTGGGCCCGGTCGTTACAAATGGTATCAGAGCCAATTCCCCTCCAGTAGGTGGGGCCCACATGGGCATGTGGCATGCCAGTCTTGAGCCGTGCGGTCCGGGAAAGTTGGAAAGGGCTATCCGTAGAGACGAGATGGAGCCACCCTTGCATTGGTAACCGTGGATGGGAGCTGGGTGTCCATGGGCCATTCTGGGTCTGCACTGAAATGGGGAAGATATTATGAGTTCATTTAGTTGAGCCTTGACGAGGATGTCAAGAGTCTAAGTGGGGGAGATTGTAACATCCCAGGATTTGAGGCCTCGGATAAAATGATCTTATAAGGAATGATTGGACTACCCATATCACCAAGGTGCACCTCCTTTTCTGGGAGCCCATCACTAAGAACTCCGTAGTTAAGCGTGCTCAGCTTGGAGTAGTACTGGGATGGGTGACCAGTTGGGAAGTTGATCCTAGCATGTGCGTGAGTGAGGACAAAGTGCACAGTTAAGGCTAGTGGTGGTCTGTGGTCATTCCTAAAACTCTACTAGAGCCTTGGGCAGTGGGCCCGGTCGTTACAAATGGTATCAGAGCCAATTCCCCTCCAGTAGGTGGGGCCCACATGGGCATGTGGCATGCCAGTCTTGAGCCGTGCGGTCCGGGAAAGTTGGAAAGGGCTATCCGTAGAGACGAGATGGAGCCACCCTTGCATTGGTAACCGTGGATGGGAGCTGGGTGTCCATGGGCCATTCTGGGTCTGCACTGAAATGGGGAAGATATTATGAGTTCATTTAGTTGAGCCTTGACGAGGATGTCAAGAGTCTAAGTGGGGGAGATTGTAACATCCCAGGATTTGAGGCCTCGGATAAAATGATCTTATAAGGAATGATTGGACTACCCATATCACCAAGGTGCACCTCCTTTTCTGGGAGCCCATCACTAAGAACTCCGTAGTTAAGCGTGCTCAGCTTGGAGTAGTACTGGGATGGGTGACCAGTTGGGAAGTTGATCCTAGCATGTGCGTGAGTGAGGACAAAGTGCACAGTTAAGGCTAGTGGTGGTCTGTGGTCATTCCTAAAACTCTACTAGAGCCTTGGGCAGTGGGCCCGGTCGTTACAAATGGTATCAGAGCCAATTCCCCTCCAGTAGGTGGGGCCCACATGGGCATGTGGCATGCCAGTCTTGAGCCGTGCGGTCCGGGAAAGTTGGAAAGGGCTATCCGTAGAGACGAGATGGAGCCACCCTTGCATTGGTAACCGTGGATGGGAGCTGGGTGTCCATGGGCCATTCTGGGTCTGCACTGAAATGGGGAAGATATTATGAGTTCATTTAGTTGAGCCTTGACGAGGATGTCAAGAGTCTAAGTGGGGGAGATTGTAACATCCCAGGATTTGAGGCCTCGGATAAAATGATCTTATAAGGAATGATTGGACTACCCATATCACCAAGGTGCACCTCCTTTTCTGGGAGCCCATCACTAAGAACTCCGTAGTTAAGCGTGCTCAGCTTGGAGTAGTACTGGGATGGGTGACCAGTTGGGAAGTTGATCCTAGCATGTGCGTGAGTGAGGACAAAGTGCACAGTTAAGGCTAGTGGTGGTCTGTGGTCATTCCTAAAACTCTACTAGAGCCTTGGGCAGTGGGCCCGGTCGTTACACATACCAAGCCTCTATTCTCTCTTCTATATGTAAAAGTATGAATTCTTTCCTACCTTTGCTCTGCTTGAATTTAACACAAGGTTTCCCTATTACCATATAATATGTTAAATAGGATTCAGATGGCCTTAATTCCTGTTATGGAAAAGAAGACATTTTACACTAAATGAGCCACCCATTTTTAGTGGGTGAACCTATTGGCTAGAGGACTAAGAGTCTTAAAGATAAGAGGAGTCAAACCAATCGGGTGAGGCCCAACCGAGCAAATAGAGGTGTTCAGAAGTCACTTTAACTAGAGACCAAGCGATCGACCTAGAGGAAAACCAACATGTTAAAGAGTTGATCCAATCGACATGGATTGGTTAGAGCACATATCTTCATCAAAAATAGGTTGCTACATATGATGTAGAGCTTAGGTGGTAGTATTCCTTGTGGATCCAAGGATAACAATAAATATGATGGTAACCATTGTTTGTGTTTATAATTGCATGTTTTCGTTTGTGGGAGATAGCATGTATATGATACGTACTATAAGTATGTGGTGGATATGTATATGTATTTATATAAATATAAAAATATCAATAAAACATATTAAGTCTAGATTCTTTCTATAAGAAACACACATGAAAATCTTGATTGACTATGCATGGGAACACCAAGCGCGATGTGTTGTCCATCTCTTGGAAGTGTGATGGTAGTTATATGGCCTTGCCAAGAAAGGTGCATTACTATAGTGTTGGCTTTAGGATCAGACTTAACTAGGTCATATAAATGAGATTAAGTACCTAGAAGCATGCAAATGTCTATGGAAAAAAGTTATACATAACATCTATCAAAGAATTTCATAAGTTCCAATTAGAAAAAAGTTTCCTACCTTAAAAATTGGTTATGGACACTGGCATTGGTCGGGTAATAATTCAATTATTTTGGGTCTTGACTCATTAGAAGGTTGTATGTTGTAATCTTATGAATTGATATGTCCTCATCAATTTGAAAAAAAATAGTGGGATCTAATAATTAATTGAAGGAGTAATTAAATATTGTCAAATTTTATTTAATCAAATAACTATTTTGACAAAATACTATTTTTTCTTGTAGAGTCAAATGGCAACCAATAACATGATAACTATTCTCACACATGAGAATAATTTCAATGACTGTTTCAGGATGTTGAGAACTGTTCTCACACATGAGAAAAAGTTCTATGTCCTAGAGAAACTAGACTAGATGATCCTGCTTCCATTGCGCCTAAGGATGACAAAGATGCTTATAAAAAGCACTTTGAGGATGTTGTAGATGTAAAATGCTTGATGTTGTGCTCAATGAACTGTGAGTTGAAATACAACATGAGAATATGGATGTGATTGATATGGTAACACATCTCAATATCATGTATCAAGATCAAGCAAGATAACAGAGATATGATGTCTCCAAGGTGATGTTCAAGTGCAGCATGGCAGAAGGAGATCTAGTAAGTATGCATGTGCTCAAGCTTATTGGTTATGTGGAGAATCTTTAGATTGGGATTTCCCTAGGTCAAGAATTGGCCATTAACATGATTTTTCCATCATTGCAAGAACCATACAGTCAGTTTTCATGAACTACAACATGAATGATTTTGACAAGCCATTGTTAGAGTTAGTTGGCATGTTGAGAGTAACTAAAGTGTAGATGACGAAAGACAAGCACAAGTATATGATGTTGATCAATAGAAAAGGAAAGTCCAAGGGCAAAGGAAATGCTAAGAAAGTGATAAAGCTATCTGGAATCCCAAGCGTTGTACACTAAAAAAATAGGAGTGGTGAACAAGGGAGGCAATTGTCACAACATTCACCAGCCGAATATTGGAATAGGAATTGGCCTATCTACCTGGAGGAACTGAGGAAGAAACAACGAGGGTGTAGAAATATCTACTTCCATTATATATGTAATTGATATAAATTTGTCTACTTCTTCATCTCGGTTACTAGATATCAGATGTGGATCTCGCATATGCTCAAATATGAATTATCTAAAAAGAAGTAAGCCTTTACGAAAGGGCAAGTTTGAACTACACATTGCAAATGGAGCAAGAGTTGTTACCACTATAGTTGGAACCTATATTTATATCTTCCAGTGGATTTTGCAATAGTGTAAAAAAGTTGTTATTTTGTAATAAGTAGAAACATTATTTCTCTATCTTGTATGGATATGAATTTCATATAAAGCATGGTCAATGTTCTATTTCAAAAGATGAGATCTTTTATGGTTGTGCCCCAATGTCATATGATCTTTATTTGCTAAATCTAAAGACAAATGTTTATAACTCAAATACCAAAAGATTAAATCTTGATGACTCAAGCAAAATATAAATTTGGCATTGTATTCTAGTGTACATGAATGAGAATCACATCTCTAGACTCCATAAAGATGGTTATCTAGACTCTTTTGATTTCAAATCAATAGAGACATGTGAATCTTATTTGTTGGGAAAGATGACCAAGACTCCATTCACTAGTAACAATGAGAGGGCTAGTGATCTATTAGGACTCATACATACTAATGTATGTGGCCCTTTTAGAACAAATGCTAGAGGTGGTTATCAATACTTCATTACCTTCATTGATGAATTTAGTAGGTATGGTTATGTTTACTTGATGAAACATAAGAAACAAACTCTTCAAACGTTCACGGATTTCATGAATGGATTACAGAACCAACTTGGTACAAGTATTAAGGCAGTTCATTTTGATCGATGTGGAGAGTAATTAAGGCAAGAATTTGAGGACTTTCTACGAGACTGTGATATCATATCACAATGAACTCATCTAGAACACCAAATCACAATGGTATATCGGAAAGAAGGAATTGCACATTGATAGATATGGTGGGATCAATGAAGAGTTTAGTTGATTTTTGACTTTCTTCTTGAGGATGTGTACAATGCACAATCTAAGTGTTTTATAAATCCAAATGATGCAAATAAATTCTATAAGATACAAAGGTCGATATATGAAAAAGCAAGCATATCAGAGCTAGAATCTTCAGTTTGATGAAATAGTCAAAATTTTGGCTTTAGTCAAAATGGCCATGAACCATGTGTTTATAAGAAGTTTAGTGGGAGCATAACTCTATTCCTAATGTTGTATGTGGATGACATACTACTGATGGGGAATGACATCCCTACTCCATATACGGTAAAGACATGGATAGGAAATACATTCTCTATGAATGACTTAGGTGAATCATCCTACATTCTAGGAATCAAGACCTATAGAGATAGATCTAGAAGGCTCCTTGGACTAAGTCGGAGCACATACATTGATGAAGTATTGAAGAGGTTCTACCTAGAGAACTTAAAGAGAGGCAACCTACCCATGTCTCATGGAGTTACTACCTCTAGAGCTCAATGTCCTCATTCATGTGTGGAAAGGGGGTAACAGAGGTCAAGTATATTGTTTCATCCAATGAAACAAAGGAGGTTGTTTGGATCAAGCAGTCCATCTCAGAACTTTGTGTGGTTAAAAGCATCAGCGATGCAATTGAGATATATTATGAAAAAAATTGAGCTATCTCACAAGATAAGGAACTAGGATCACATCAATGTTCCAAAAACATACAAAGGAGGTTCCACCTCATAAAAAAAATCATACAACAAGGAGATCTAAAGATTTGCAGAGTACCAATCGAGATCAATGTGAATGACCCCTTGACAAAAGCACTTTCACATCAGAAGCATGAAAGTCATGTTAGATCACTTGGGATTAAGTCCATGGGTGATTGGCTCTAAGTGCAAGTAGAAGTTTGTTGGTATGTATGCCCAAAGAGATAATCATGTGATGTTGTAACGTCATATATTATAAATGATTTGATTAACAATAAAGATAATATTCCAATTTATTATGTTTTATTCAATTATAAGATAATTATGTAACATATTAAATGTCTAATGAATGATATTACTCAGTGACGGTTGTCCTTGGGTTGAGGACCTAAATGATGAGATCATATGTATGTTAAAATTATATACATTCTTATTAAAACTCAAGTCTTATGTTATTGTGGAACGCTTATAGATATCAATAACACATAAGAATAGAGTGTGTTGGTTGATCATAGAATCACATTAGTCATGATATGCGATATCAAACAAAACACATAAATAATTGTTAGAGAAAATTCTATGAGACAGACCCACCTTGAGAATGACACATGAAAACCATGATTGCTAGTCATAGTCATCTCTCATACTGATGGTGGAGATTTTGGTTCTTAGACCTAAAGTCACTACACTCATCACATGTTGTTCGATGTACTTTGACATCTTCCATCGTGGCCTTGAGTAAGGGTTGCCATAAAGGTTATGCTCGGGCACATTGTGACACATGGGGGTGACAGTGAGTGATGTAGATGGGATTTATCCCTCCTACAAGAGTATGATATCAAGTCCACTTGATAAGCAAGACATAAAAATGCATGTCCATGCTAGTGTGAGTCGATATGTGATATTGAGCTTACACATATCTCAGAGAGTCTGCTCTAGTACAAGGAACATGGATTGAACATTGAAGAGGATGATGAATTTATTGTCTTGAGATCAATATAGATATCATAGACAAAGGAACTATATAATCATTGTAACACAAATCATAGATTGTAGGTTGAATTTGTTCTCCAACTTTCTAATTACTTGGATAGATATGATGTCTTGTTTGATACCACTTATTGCTTGTGATGTCATAAATCAATTGTGGACATTCACTACTAACGTAACTTGCAACCTATAGGGTCACACAAATAGGATAAATTTGAAATAGGAGTTTATATATAAATTTAGTTCAAAGTTGACTATTAAAGTGTTAGGTATTCAATTTAAACAACATGACTGAAAGTTGTCTGACTGGACTATGAACAGAGGGGTTCAAGTGTTGAACTGATAAATTCAAGTGTTAGGTCAATTCAACCAATAATCGAAATAAGATCCATGGGATGACCAATTCAACAAGTGAACTGATTGGCTCAATTCTATGAACCAATTGGATCATATCTATGAACTAAATGATTTATCTTGTGAACTGACCAATTCAAATTGTGAACTGACCATTTGGTTGATTAATTCAATTGGATCAAGCATTCATGTTGACATCATATTGTATATTAATAAATAATAATTTACAATAGAATTGTGTTTCAGAAACATAGTGAAATGGCCAGATCAAGGTTTGGAACCCACTGGTTCAATAGTGAACCGATCAGTCCAACGTTTGGAGGTTTTAGAAAATTCACAAAATTTCATCTCTTCAACTTCTGTTCAGACTGGAGCCCTAACCCTGACTCTTCTATCTAGAGGGTTATTGGGGGCATTCTAGAGACATAAAAATAAGCTCTGATAATTGTTATCTTCTCACAGTTGTGGTAACGAGAGAACTCAAGTATATTCTACCCATCAAAGGGAAGAACAACAAGGGAGAGAATGTGAGAGAGCAAGTCAGCACTAGCATGCTGACTAGGAGAGAGAAATCCTTCATGTGTATTCATCTCAAATGATAGGAGTTCCTGGAAGTCTGTGTGGACTACTACACAGGCAACTAGGCTATTGCCACCCGCTAGGAGGACGAAGTACACTACCATCCATGGTAATCATCCAAGAGGTCGACACAAATACCTCTCCATGTGCAACTTGAAGAAATGTGCACACTCAATTACCTACATGGTTTGCAAAGGACTTTTTTGAGTATTTAGGTCTTAGGTGTAGAGGGTTGACTATATGGCTAAGCAATTTAGAAGAAGGGTCGACTGTGATGTTCTATATTAAGGAGGATGCTACTAGTCAACCTCATGATACTTATATATTCATGAAAGGTGTTGCATAGTTTTAAGCAATTTAGAAGAACGGTCGACTGTGATGTTCTATATTAAGGAGGATGCTACTAGTCAACCTCATGATACTTATATATTCATGAAAGGTGTTGCATAGTTTTTTACTTATGCTTGGTTGAATACAACTATGATAGAACTTTGGATATGTGAGACTTTATGCCTAAATACCTTGTTCTATGTGTGTTAAAATATATGTTGATCTATTTTTGATATATTAATGCATACATATACATTTTGTACTCACTTATATATGGTGTGTGGACACTTCACACAAACAAATATGGGATTTCTTGTTCCATAATTAATTAGTCATGTAGAGAAAGACCCAAAATCTATTAGTGATTATTTCTCTGTCGCATTTGAATATTTTGGTAAAGTGAGAAAGACCGTGATTTTAACTCCTTTTGATTTTGGGTAACTTTTGAGTACTTTTTTTATTCTTTTGACTTATAATTATTGCATTTCATTGTAGATTTTGAGTTTTATTTTGTTTAACTTCTTTTCACTCAGTAATAAGCATTCAGTGTTGTTAGTAATTCTCCTTAATATGCTAATTTCATATTATCTAAATCCTTTGGGTGAGAAGGTAAACAATGGGGGACGCGTAATGAAAAAGCCATTATTTACATGAGTAGTTTTGTATATCTGTCAAATGTATTAATGTTTTCATTATTAGCTATATGACTATTTACTAATCCAATCAAATGTGTTACTTTAACTTATAGGGATATGAAGGAGCTCAAAAAGGTTGTAAGCAAGGTAGATAAGAAAAAAAAATCATTAAGGATGTTGTGATTATTTTTGACTCCAATGCATAAATATGCCAACTATGATTACTTATATTTATTAACATTTTGCATAAATGTAAATTTATAATGTGTTATAAAAGATAGTGGTTGAGCATGGAGATACTACGTGATGTGGTATATGGACCTGATTTTAGACATGTGGCACTAAATATCCATTGTATGGAAAAGGTAATATATATAGTGTTGATCATAAGTAAATAGTTTCATTTGATAATATGAAAAAATCAAATCAAACATGTGAAGTATGCCATTCTTTTTGTAGTTGTTTGACACAAAAAGAAAAGGGAGACTAGACACGAGAAGAGCAGTCACACACCTTCATTGAGGAAGCCATTTATATCTATATATGTGTGGTGGTTACAGACTTATGGAACATCAAATTTGATGTGATTGAATGTTGGTGCATATGTGAATGATGTGTTTATATACGAATGTGTGTGAATGAGTGTGAAGATGAACTAACACAATGAGAATCACATTTGTACATGTCATGAGAATGGAATTGGAGAATGAATCTTGTATGTGAGTTCTTTGAATTGTGTACGTCCATGAGAACCAAACTAAGTGTTAAAGAGAATGGAATTGAATAATGGAAATGCATGTGGGTGGATGAATAGTGTGTATGTGTTTGTTATAGTAGGTTTTGTAGGTTTTGTGGCATGTTGTTAAGTTGAACATATGATGGAACATGTATTTGTAATGAACTTTCTAATTTTATATATAGATGAATAGCCGGACAATAGGTCTATAGACCTACTATTTAAAAAAAATATGTAATTTTGGCGATGGCTGGATAAACATAAACAGAAGTTGTCTTTACCATCAATTTCTTTAAAAATTGATGCTATAAAACAACCTTGTCACCACTTTTGTCCTTAAAAAAACAAAATATTTATTATAAAATTTCCATGTTGGGTAGCAAAGTCATTCTACCAATTGGCTTGCCACATTCATTTGTTCTAAAATACCTAAAATAATTGACCGTGTTGGGCTGCAAGTCGGTGCTTCCAACTGGTTTATGGCATCAATTTTCGAAAAAAATCAACATTGTCAATATGTGTTTCAGTTTTTTAATCACAACCAGTGACACATATACCCTTATCAGTTAAAATTTTACGTGACAAGGAAGTACAATGTTAGTCATGGTGATTGAAATGAAGACACAATTGGCTATTGAGTCAGTTGTCTTACTCGAACTAATGACACAAAGCAATTCAACAACTTTTATCTCTCTAAGTCATCAGTTGTGTCATTTTTTTCTATTTTCATAGCAACTGTCACTCTATATACGTCATTGGTTTGGCCATTCCTAGAAAACAGACGCATAAGATCCATAGATGTAGTCTTGCCCACATAGTGTCGGTAAAAAATTGATGTTATAGGGCTAATTTAACCAACACTAAAGGTGGTATATGTACTAGCACATGGGGGTCCCATTGGATTTTCTTTTTTTCATCCCTAACAAAGATTTGGATTTGACTTAGAGATTCATCTATTCTCTTTAGTATCCTCATATAGTACCAAAATTGAAGATTTTAATGTGTACACCACCACAAGCAAGTTTTTTGGTTCTACTAATATTCATTTAGGATTATGCAAACCTACAATTTGATTCTACCTCTTTTATCCAATGGACATGTGATTTCTATATATGCAATGATTGTAAAAATTTGTTGCAGTTGTGGATTTAGATTTGTCACCTTTCAAAAGAAGTAAGAAGTTATTTTTGAGGTTTCTTTAGGACAAGTTTTGAAATTCAACGATTTAGCTTGAAGTACTTTTATAGTTCTTACGATACTCCTAATAATTTTTTTTCATTCCACCTCTTTAGGTCTTTATTAACAAACAAAACTTTAGTGGTATCTTTTACATGGGGAATCCATCAAATTTAGCCATTTATGCACTTTTATGAATTTCCCATATGAAAGCATATCTAATCTCACATTTACACTTCTTTTATTGATAAATCAGAGCTGAGGTGGGATAAAACCAAGGCATGATCTAGGCCCAATGTCATGAGAGTGTCCTCTCATAAAAAGTCCCTAGAAATGAATATGGGAGGATCCAAGTTCCATATAATGAGAGTGTCCCCTCATAGAATGTCCCCCAAAAATACATCAGGGAGGAGTGATGGCCCATATCATGACAATGTCCTCTCACAACAAGTCCCTTGAAATGCATTTTTGAGGAGATGGGGTCCATATCATGACATTGTCCCCTCACAACAAGTTTCAGCAAATGCAATTTTGTGGAGTTGAGGCCCACATCATGAGAATGTACTCTCACAGAAAGTCCCCCAAAATGCAACGAGGAGCTAGGGTCCATATCATGATAGTTGCATCTCCTATCAAGTCCATGATTATGCTTCTTAGAGGACCTAGGACCTATATCATGACAATGTCCTCTCATAAAAAATCCATGGAAATAATTCGATGGGATACATGTATAAATGTATTGTCCTCTTAACTATTCATAATGGAGACATTTATGAGTTTGGAGATGATCAGAGCATTGTTGGTTTGGGGATGATCAGAAAATGATCATGTGCTTGCAACAATCACCACTCATTTGCAACAATTGTTGTTTGGGGTGGGTGGTATACACAAGCCATTTCAAAGGAGATTATTTCTTGCAATAAAAATGCACATTAACCTTAGAATGTTTACAACAGAAACGTGTATGAGTTTAGGGATGACTATCATTCCAATATGCCTTTATGAATAACTAAAAAAAAGACATAGAATGATTTTCAACAACAATTTCTCAAAAAACATCTACATTATGATTTGTAAAATAAATGTATCGATATATCCCCATGAAAAAGCATTTTGGAGGAGCCATGGCCCATATCATGACAATGTCCTCTGGCATAAAGTCCTTTGAAATGTATTTTTGAGGAGATCTTTCACATATGATGAAAGTGTCCTCTGACAGCATGCATGTCCGATAAGATGAGACCCATATCATGAGAATATTATCTTGTAGCAAGTACCACAAAATGTATTTGGATCAGTTCACAGAAAGAAGAAGAAGAAGAAGAAGAAGATGATGATGATGATGATGATGATGATGACAAATAAATTTGAATGTGAATTGAGTACTCACTTACAGGGCTTGCAACACTTTTTTGTTGGTCTAGAATCACTATCTTGAGGTGCTTACAATAGTTAGTAGTAAGGCTTGCAAGATAGGCATGTGATGCATGCATCACTCATTTGTGGGGGTTTACAACACTACTTGTGGGTCTTGTAGAACTCGCTTGTAGGACATTAAGCTCTCACTAGTTGGGCTTGTATTTGTGATAACATAGACTTTTATCTCTCCTCATGTATGTGCAATGCACTCATCCTTGCACAAATTCCTCACTCTAACCCTCAATTTCATGATTGATTGTACCTTGATGCTATTTTGTATAATTTCTCACCCATGTGTCTTATGTTGACACTCAATTTTGCTTTTAGAATTAAGTTTCAAATTTGTAACATATCACCATCATGCAAACTACTTTTGACCAAATTCTTTCCCTTAAATTACTCCCTAATGTATGTAAAGTTGTAAAGGTTCCAATTATCTTTACAATGGAAAAACACCCGCCTTGATCAGAAAACCATAGCCATACTTATGGACTAATGAATTTTGGGAATTTTGCATGTGTTTTAATTGAATTTAAATCATTTTAACCCCTTTTGGGATGAAAATATAGGCACACACTGCCCATTTAGCCATTTCGTTTTCCTCTTTCCTTGGCAATACAAATCCTCCCACCTTGACCAATCAGATGTATTGAATCCAAGAGTAAGCATTTTTGTACCCTTAAATCTCACTCCCCCAGATCTGAGCCCCCATCCAACAACTACCAGGTCATATTGCACCTCCGTATGAGGACTAGTGCCTATAGCACCGGCTACCTCCTACCCCTCCCCCATGTTGGCGCCTCCTTTTCCCATTCCTTTGATGTGGTTCAACACAAACTCTCCCTACAAAAGTCCTCACCCTACTAGGTCAAGTAATAGAGCCCCGCTCTCTCTCTCTCTCTCTAGACACCCACCCGCCCGCTCTGTTCCATCTCTACCGGGGTTGGCAGGGCCCGATGGCGGCTGACCTAGGGGGGCGGGCTCCTCCGTCCCCGCCTCCACCACCTCCAAAACACCCTCTTCTTCACTCCCCTCATCCCCTTCCCTGCCACCTTGGGGAGATCCACAAGCGGATGTTACTGTGGGGCACACCTTTGCCAAGGCACTGGCCAAACCGATGGTCGTTCATAGCAGGTTCAAGCCCCTGCTCTTGCCCGGAGATGCTAGGAAACCAGAGTTCAAGGAAGGCGACGATCGGCCTTGGATGGCTTTCTCGAAGTCGGTTATCGAAGATATGGAGGAGTGCCACATACACTCAGTCATCATCCAAGTCCTAGGAAGGTAGCCGGCCCTCAACCAAGTTCATGAGTGGATGCTAAGGTCGTGGCGACCTATGGGGGATCTCCAACTGTCCTAGCTGGTCGGAGGCCTCTTCCTGGCGAGGTTCAATACTGAGGCGGACCTGCTTATTGTGAGTAATCAGGGACCCTGGTTTTTCGACCAGAAATTGGTCCTTACCAGGCGATGGTCACCGGAAGCAGATATCAGGCGAGCAACTCTTACATCTGCTCCGATATGGGTTACTCTTCCTGATGTCAGACAACATTGGACCAGGAGAGCCATCTCCATAATTGCCTGTGGGGTTGGCGATCCCAAGGTCATCGACTTCCACACCCAGGGCCATTTTGCAGGGGCTGCTCATGTCTGTGTTGAGGTGAGTGCTGAGACGAAGCCTCCACCGGTGGTAATGGTGGAACTGCCGAACTAAAGCAATTTGGAGGTGAAGATAATCTATGATGTGTTGTCGGAAAGGTGTGGGAAATGCAAGGTTTTTGGACATGTGGAGGGACAGTGCCCTGGTGTGAGAACCGTGCATCGCGATCCTCCCATTATTAGCGCTAGACCAAGAGTTGATTTACCTGAGAAAGTTACCAGCAGACAGAAATGTAGAGGGGTAAGCAGGAGCAGACCTCCTATTCCTAGAAATATGAGAAATGAAAACCCCAATGATAAGGAGGCCCCGACAGAAC
The DNA here is from genome assembly GCA_963693085.1 of Alisma plantago-aquatica. Taxonomy (NCBI): domain Eukaryota; kingdom Viridiplantae; phylum Streptophyta; class Magnoliopsida; order Alismatales; family Alismataceae; genus Alisma; species Alisma plantago-aquatica. Next base: position 1,388,974,743 of record OY856410.1, on the reverse strand, counting down.
AAGATACGGAGGTGGTGGAGGGAGTGGTTACCTCCACTAAAGATACAACTATTGTAGAAGAGGTGAATGCAAAAATGACAAAGACACCTGATGACATTACGGGAGCCAACAACTCTGTTGAAAGGGCAAGGATCAACACTAATGAGAACTCCTTTGCTGCTCTCGACCTGGTTGCGGACACCGAACTGCAGGAAGACACTGGAAGGAGCACTAGCCCGATACACACGAGAAGAGGTACAACCAAAGGTAAAGAAAGGGCCACCCCCGAATCTGTTAGAGGAGGTAGAGGGTGAAAACCCAAAAATACAAGATGACGGTCCTCGCATGGAATGTGTGAGGTTCTTCCCTACCCAAAACACAGGGGAAGTTGAGGGGTATTCAGAAAGAGATGGAAGGCGAGATCATTTTCTGCTTTGAAACCAGAATCAAAAGAAGAACTGCCGAGAGAGTTAAAACGATCTTTCCTGCCAAATGGGGTACTCTATCTAACCTTGAAGCCTGCGAAGGAGGAAAAATCATTTTGGGATGGAATACTGGTAAATGGAAAGTTGAACCAATCCATATATCTGATCAAATGTTGACAGTTAGCTGCTTCAATCAAGGTGGTTTCACGTGTATTATTTCGGGGATATACAGAGAGAACCTGGACAGAGACAAAGATATGCTCTAGAAAACCATGGTCAGTACAGCTCAAGAGGAGATTCCTTGGCTGGTGTTGGGTGACTTTAACAGGTTTAGAAGGAACAGAGAGAAGCATGGTGGCTTGAGAGTCCATGATCGTATCCTGGATAGATTTGATAATGCTGCAGCAGATGCCAACCTTTTTGAACTGAACGGAGTTGGCGGATTGGTGTCCTGGTCCAATAAGCAAGATCCTAAATATAGAATAGCAAGCCTTCTTGACAGAGGTCTTGCTAACGAAGCCTGGCTCAATGCCTTCCCACACACATTCATTAATATGGGAGCACATCCCTTTAGTGACCATGTGTGGATGAGAGTTCACCTCACCAACCTGAAGATGAATCCAAGACCTTCCACTTTCTGAACTTCTGGTGTGAATGGGAGGGTTTCAAGGAGGAAGTTAGGAAGAGTTGGCAGACTCCTATACACGGTAACCCGCTATATATCGTGTTGACAAAGTTGTAAATGAAGAAAGCTAACCTGAAAGACTGGGCAAAGAAGAAGGTCAATATATCTAACCTGCTTTTGAAAGCTAAAGACGAATACAATGCAGCTGCTCTAAACTTGAGAAATAACCCTCTGCTTAGAGAGGCGATTGAAGGGGAGATACTAAAGGAGAGAAGGCTTTTGGAGTTGTAAAAAGCCCGTGAGAGCTACTTATGGCAGAGAAGTAGAATTAGATGGATTAATGATGGGGATAAGAATACCCAGACATACCACTCAGCTATTAGAAAGAAGGAAATGAGGGATACCATCCATGAGCTCATTGATGAGAAGGGACAGATTGTGAACAACAGGGAGGAGATAGCTTTTAAAGCCATAACCTTCTTCAACAATCTATACAATAAAGATAGAGCAGAGGAACAGGAGTGGACTTTCAATATTGAGAGGAAAGTTACCACCAACATTAATGAAAATCTTTGCATAGAACCTACTTGTAACATCCCTGACCTGGGTTATGAACTAACCCTAGGTGTTTTGCTTAAAAATGTAATTAAATGCTTGTGGTTACCTTTTGATATGTAATTAAAGCTCCTGAGGAACATATATTTCCATTTCTGCCCTTTTTAAACAATGTTGTAATATTGTTTTGTTAAAAGTGGACCTATGTGCAAATTACCCAATTAGAGGGGTTAATTTGCAAATTGTACATGTTAAGATGTTCCTTTGGTGTTGAGACATCATAAGAATGAATATGATGAAGTGTTATGGATTCTCCAAACTTGGGCACCAAGATGCATCTTGTGGAGCAATCCTTGTGCTTTAAAACCCTAGTTTTGGTGTAAAGTGCAATTTACTCAAAACATGGGGTGCAACATGTAAAATATACCTTCTAAAGTATATTTCACAACTCTTGGCATCAACTATAGTAAAAATGATGAAGAGGGAGCTTCATTTGAATAATCAAATAAGAAGGATAACCCTTGTAATTAAATAACCAAGATATATGCAAAATGACCCTTTTATGTGTATAACTTAGCACGATGTTTGGCTTCCTTTCCTCTAAACCATTGGTTAAAAGAGGAGTTTTGCTTAAGTATAGAAGGGAGAGACGTGGCTTAGAGGAGAAGAAGGACCTAGTAGAGAAATAAGGAAAAAGGTTGTCCTTATCTTGAAAATACACCCAAAGTATATATGCTCAACTCTTTTACTAAGCAAGGATCGTTTCCTTCATTCCCTTTCACTTATCTCTTGCTGTGGCTGACTAAGGAAGGAGCTCAGGAGCAGAGGAGAACGGCCAAGTGGAATTGGGTAAGCTTTGATTGCCTTCTAGCTCGGATTCATGGAGGAAATCATTCTACAAGGTTGGTTTGATAGTCGTTCTTACATAGTTCTTCTTTCTAGCCATCTTCTCCATCCAATTCTTCAAGAAGGTACCTTGGACGACCTATGGAGCTCAAGCCACCATTAAAGCTACGAAGCTTGGAGCTCTAGAGCTGATCCTAAGGTGGGTTTTATAACTCTAAACCTTAAAGCTTTGATTATGCATCTTCCTTTCTTGCAAACGTTGCTAGTTCTTCTTTCTTCCATCCTTCTATGCATTCTTGCAACCAAAACCGTGAAGAACAGACCATGATCTTGAGGTAGAAGAATGGGGCATGAATACCAATGTTACTTTATCAAACGGTCCTCCGCCTCTTGCCTAAACGGTTTGCAATCCGTTTAGAAGCAAACAGTTTCAAAACTGTTTGAGTGCAAACGGTTTCAACCAAACCGCATGAAAGCAAACAGTTTCAAAACCGTTTGAGTGCAAACGGTTTCAACCAAACCGTATGAAAGCAAACGGTTTCAAAACCATTTGGGGTGCATTGACCATGGTTGACCGTTTGAAAAATCTGTTGAGAATATTATGGACTAATCACCCACCAAGAATCATCAATTAATTCCAAGTAAATCTCAAGTTGAAGGCACTTAAGTCACTTGAACCCTAATCGGGTTCATTGCTGATTTCAATGGACTAATCATGTTGAAGTTTGGGTTGAGTGGCCCAAACGGTTTCAAAACCGTTTGGAGATCACTCAAATGGTTCAAAACCGTTTGGTGACCACCCAAGACCGTTTGGAGGTCTAGGGTCAAGTAAGGTTGATCAATTGAGGGTCCAATTACATCAAGTTGTTGAATAATTAAAAGTGATGATTTTGTAACCTAATTAGGGTTCAACCCTTAAGTAATTGACTTAGTTTTTGATGAATTTATGAGAAAATGGTCTCAAGACCATTTGGAGGATGTCCAAACGATCCCAAGACCGTTTGGGGTCAGATCATGACCCAATTGAATGATGGTTCAATGGGTTCAACATCAATTAGACCCATGTTGGTGCATGTTGAAGGGTAATCGATTCCAAACCCTAATCCAATCAATTCAAACTCTAATTGGTGATCAATTGAGGTTCAATTGAGGGTCAAATCAGTAAGGATTAACCTAATTGACTCAATTGATGAGTGGTTAACCTTGGCATGATCGATTGAGGGGTTCAACATTGAAAACCCTAACTCAATTGGAAGTGTTGATACACTTTTGGGTCCATGCGGTTTTGAGGTGTTTGGACCAAACGGTCTCAAGACCGTTTGGGACCAAACAGTCTCAATACCGATTGGGACCAAACGGTCTCAAGACCGATTGGGACCAAACGGTCTCAAGACCAATTGGGACCAAATGGTTTCAAAACCATTTGGTGGTTATGCGGTTTCAAAAGTTGAAATGGTTATGCGGTTTCAAGACCAATTTGCCATGCGGTTTCAAGGTCAAAGTTAGCCAAACGGTCAACGGGACCAAACGATCTTCACCTCAATTAGGGAAAACGGTCTTGATGGCCATGCAGTTTTGAAAGTCAAAGGGGCCAAACGGTCAACAACCCCAAACGGTTTCAAAACCGTTTGGAGGTTGAAAGTGCAAGACCGTTTGGGGTTCAACTATGTTAAGATCGTTTGATGGTTTGAAGGTTAAGATGGTTTAGTAGTTGTTTAACCTAAATGCTAAAGATACCTAAGGTCATTAAGGGGTTAAGTAATCAGTAGATTAACACATGTTATGAGTAATAGAGAAGATTACTAAAGTACCCTTGAAGGGTTCAAGTAGACAACACCTCTTGACCAAGTAAACCCTAATGACCACAATGGTGATGACATGAATTATGTTAATAAAAGTTGACTTGACCTAATATAATCAAGAGTGATGCAAACATCATCAAATATTAAGAGGAGAGAGAAAACTCCTAATATGAATGAGACCAAGTAAAATAACTTCAATAGGAATGAATACACACAATTAGGGTATGATCCTTTATAGTGAGATCATGGAAACCCTAATTTTGATGGTTAATGAATCTTAACCTAAAGAGAAGGCATTAATGATAGTAATTCACATACATGATGATGGTATGATCTCAAGTCACTGTGAAGTGAATAGTAAACCCTAATTTTAGGGTAATATCATGTAATGTGAATAGTAAACCCTAATCTAGGGTGATGTGATGATGTTACAATATGCATGTTATCAGTAAATGCTAATCATGCAGGATTTCATAAAGAGCTGATCATATCCAGGTAAGGATTATGATGTCATATGCATTGAAAATACTTTATATGCTTTAAGAGTAATGATATGCTATGTTACCTGGTCTAATAGGTAACATATGAGATTGATGGGATGTAAGAGCCATGGGTAATATTTACATTACTATAATCAAGGTCATGCTGTTTGATGACTTATGATGAGATGGTCTAGAAATGATATCCCTATGATAACTGATGTGAGTTAAACTTGATACATTTAGTATTCTTCTTGCATAGCATTTGTTTTAATGGTTTGAGATTGAAAACATGCTTGATGATAAAAGAATGCTAAAATGTACTTAAATAATCAAGTTTAATCATATCATGAAGAGCCCTGACCATAGATCCATCATTGTTAGAAGCTAAATGATGGTGAAACAAGTTTTCGTAAGGGAACTCCTGGAACACATACTTTTGAGTATGTGGGGGATTATGGACGCGAATATCCTTACGGACTAGTGTAGGAATTGATGTAAGATGTAACTTTAATCCATCAATCCTTCCTTATATGTTTATGCTGGGATGGTGTATCACTAATCTCCCGAGGGAATCTTCAATGCCACATCGATGAGAGATAAACAAGAGATCCCTCGATGACGAAGAGAGTACAGAATGCCACTGTGACTCTAATAGCGAAGTTGCCAGAATACCCTGGAAAGCTATTATAGCAGAGACACGAGATGTCCAGCATGTTGATCCTCACACTGACTGAGGAAGAGGAGGTCATAAGAATCTGACTCTTTTGATGACCTATGTATGGTACCGATGCGATTTCGTAATGGTCGGTTGGAGTATGAGCAGTATACCTCATCTCCATAGGGCATAATAATGTTTGAAAAACATAATCAGCTGTGTAGCATAACTTCTTAGGTTGAACTACGAGAAAACAATGATTGATGTCACATTGTTTATAATATTCTAGTCAAGTAACTAGTATACATGTTCTTCATATTTCTTATTGAAATGATTTCTTAAGTAAAGGTTGCCTTACTTAATACCAAACCTGCTGTTGAATGTCTTAAAGATTATTTTGCTTATGTTATTCCTTTATTGTAATAACAAAGCTTCTGGCGGAGAGTTATAACTCTCACTGGGACAATTATTCAAATTGTCTCACTCCCGTGGGGTTTGACTTTTTAGGTGGACGCCGAGGACGAAGGAACCCATCAGTGGGTGGGCAGTAGCAACACCAGGGGCAGCAGTGAATCTCAGGTGGAGATACTGACGGTCAAGCCTTGTAGATAGTTTGTCTTATGTGTCATCTCTGTACTCTTAGGTCCTAGGAGTCAGTAAGGCTGAGGTTTTTGGCTTAATGCCTCGAGACGTTTGTATCTTGCCTTGTACGGATAACAGGGCAATGTAATCACTCAAGATGTGACTTCACAGAGATGTGATGACAAACCATGTTGTAAATAATTATTTTGTTTCCCTATAAAAGAGTTTTATGGTTTAAAGATCTCCTTCTAAAAGTTTTTAAATTTTTATTGATTTCTAATATTTCCGCTGCTAGTTAATCGCTTCTGCTGAGTTTATATCGTGATTTATAAGTCGAGTTGCCACACTACTGATGAAGAGATACATAGAGCGCTCAAATCCATTCACCTGTCCAAAGCACCTGGACCTGGCGGCTTCAACATCAGATTTTTCCAACACATATGGCCCCTGGTCAAGGCGGACTTGTGCAAAGCTATTAGATGGTTTATTAAAGGCAGGAACATGGTTAGAGCTGTTAATCATTGTTTCATCAAGCTCATCCCAAAGAAAAATGACGCCTGTGAGCTCGCAGATTATAGGCCTATCGCCTGCTGTTTAGTTCTTTACAAAATAATATCTAAGCTTCTGGCTTGCAGGTTAAAGGGGGTTTTACCTCTCATCATCTCTGAAGAGCAAAACACTTTCATCCAAGGTAGAAAGATTGCTGATTATTCTCTGTTGTCTGAGGAATTTCTGAATGACTTCAACAGGGGAAAAGCTTCGTCGAAATAATGCATGAAGGTTGATATTAGTAAAGCGTATGACCATGTGCAATGGGTATACCTTTGGAGAATAATGGAAGAGATGGGCTTTTCTAAGCAGTGGATCAACATTATGAGGCAATGTACTGAAACTACGTCTTTTTCTATCCATATCAACAGAGCTCCGGAAGGTTTATTCAAAGCATCCAATGGTTTGAGGCAGGGAGACCCTCTATCTCCTTTGCTTTACACCATTGTGATGGAAGGTCTGTCGGGTCTAATCAAGAAGGCTGAAGCTGAAGGCAATATTAAACCGTATAAAGTCAAGGGTGTGAAAGTTAAGACACACCTTATTTTTGTAGATGACGTCTTACTCTTTTCAGTGGGACACGCTAATCGGATACGGGAGTATGTGAAAGTGCTCATTCTGTTTGGGAATAGTACTGGCATCTACATAAGTGCTATTAAATCACATGTCTTCCTATCCAAGTCATGCGATTCTAGAAGGGGTAGACTCAAGAGAGATGCCGACATGAGAAGGGGTAAACTACCTACAAGATACCTCGAAATACCCATAGCGGGGGGTAGAGGTACTGCTAAGGATTTAGCATTTACAAAGACAAGTTCAGGGACATAATTGAAGGGTGGAGCGGTCTGAAAATCTCTTTGGTAGGGAGATTGGTGCTTGTCAGATCTGTGCTTTAAAGTTTGATAAGGTACTGGTCCATGATGTGCGACATCCCGAACCCTACGATCATGAACCTCAGATCTATGATGGGCAGATGTGTTTGGGGTAGTAAAACCCATGGCATAGCTTGGAATGTCATCACTCATTTTTTTTTTCAAAAGGCGGGCTGCAGATTGTCGACCTTGAGATGATCCTTAAAATAAATACTATCAAAAGAATCAATCACTTCCTCATACAGAAAGATAACATCTGGACAAAATCGATGACAGAGAGGTATGGTAGGAACCTTATTCTTAATGAACAGAGCCACCCTTCTAGAGCTTGGAGGAGTATGTGCACAAGCTTTCTAGCTATCGAGCTTGTATAGTGTTGATTATCGTGGTACCTGGTCTTGCTCTATTCAGACACCATGGATCAACATCGACACAACTCCAGACCTAGATTGGACTTCTGCTGTTTGGTGTAAACACCATTGTATCAAATGGAGTACGTGCCTCTACAGGGCGATCCTTGGGTGCCTACCTACAAAAGATAGATTAATTAGATGGGGCATGGGTGTTAATCCTCTATGCCCTCTCTACAAAACACATGAGGAGTTGATTGATCATGTTTTCCTGCACTGCCCGTATACTAAGAGGTTGTGGTCTATTGTGTGTCTCAGAAACGAATGGAGAAACTTGAGCAACTACAGACTGAAAGACATCCTTCAATGGTTTGTTACCAACCACAGTCAAAACAGGAAAAAGATGGTGTTCTCTAGTATTTTCCTCGCGGCGACCTGCTATTGCATTTGGCAGGAAAGAAACGTCAGGGTACACAAGAATACCGAAAAGAGTAATTTGGCGCTGGTGGATTTGATAGGCTCCCACCTTCGATTGCTTGTGAAAGCCAACTTTAACATGTTTTGTAATGTCAGCTCTAATACGAGAACCTACTGGGGCCTGTAATATAACTCAGTAGTGTGTTTTGGTTTCCTTGGGGTCGGTTTCGACGCCCTTCTCTGTATAGTATATCCCTGCTATACTTTCTTTTTTGGCAATACATTTACCTTATCCAAAAAAAAGTCCTCACCCTACTCTCCCCCACTCTTTGTGGGTGTTTTCACAAACCCTAGAACCCCCTAGATTTTATCCTCCCCCATGTTGCTCTTGGTGACGCCGCCATGCCTCTACAATTGGGCAATTCCTCCCCAATCACCTCCTAGTCACCCTTTGAAGGCCATCACCCATGTGAGTGTGGCAACTGCTATCAGCTCGACAGCCAAATAGTCATAGTAATTATGCGGAATAAACATTAGCAGTGAATTAAAAAAAATCACTAAAAAATTAAAACCATTTTGCAAAGAGATCCATTTCCAAGAAACTTCTTAAGAAAATAACCCAAGTAATATATACATCATGGTTCACATTGTACATACATTGTAACATCTCATCTCGAGGATAACATATACCAGTTGCTTTCTTAAAACATATACTGAAGCAACATAAAACCTCGAGGCATACAAGCCATAATCGCAGATTGTTTAAATAATCATTATGTACTGACTCCAAGGACCTGAGAGTACAAATACGACACAAAGGACTTCTATCTACAAGACACGATAGAAAATTCACTCAAACTGAGCTATTAATGTTGCCCTTGTTGTTGTTGTTCTCCTTCTATAGTAAGGTATCTGCCTCTTCATCCGTGTCCACCTAAAAATGTTGGTTACCAATGGGATGAGACACAAGTCCCAGCGAGAGGTATAACTCTCCGCCAACAATTTTATTATCATAGGTAAAGAGTATGAAACTGAGTAGATGTTCTTTTATATTAATAAGCAAGATTAATCATTGTTTAAAAGTAGAATAGAGCCAACTCATCTTTTAAAGTGATGCATCTATCTATGATAAAGCAGTAAATCATCTATTCACTTTATAAGGAATATGAAGAACATGTATACCATCTATCCATTTAAAATGTATAAGAGAATTATACACCAACCAATGTTTTCCATATTCGATTCTTAAGAAAATACACTACATGGCTGATTACATATTTACAATCACACTTATGACCTGAGGAGATGAGGTATACCTCTCCTGCTCCAACTGACCACGACTAAGCAAAGCATCGGTACAATACAAGGTCAATGGAAGAGTCAGTTGCCAAGACCTCATCTGTCTCGGTTAGTACGAGACTACTGGCAAGACATCTTGTGTCATCTGCAATTAGCTTACCAGGGTATACTGGTATCTTCTCTATAGATCTACAACCGCATCATGCACTCTCTTCATGAAGATTTCAATTATACATCCCCAGATTATAATGATTAGGAATATTATACATCCATTCCTCATTTGGTCGGGAGATTCACATATCAATCCCGTTATAAATTAATGAAGAAGAATTTACACATCAATTCCTCAATTCGAATGGAGATTCACATATCAATCCTGATATAAATAAATGAGGAAGGTGCTTCATTTGGTAGTAAGGATATATGTCGTCCTTCACCCCCTCATATTCAAAAATATGCTTTCCAAGTTAAACTCGTTTTACCATTCAACAAATTCTGACACTAAATGGATCTATGGTCAGGGCAACTACATGATGAGATTCCACTTGATTAATTAGGTGCATTATAGTATCTTTTAACATCAACCAAGTTACAAACATGAATTATAACAGATGCTACAAAGAAAGGTGTAATATGTTTATGAAGTACCATCATGATCTTTGGAACACATTGAATGTATAACACTCAGGATCTCAGTCCCTTATCACATTACTAGGGATTATTCTCCCTTAGCATTATCGTCATCATCATTACTAGATATGGGTATTCAAACCCTCAATTCATCACTGAACATTGTCACCTCTCATCAGGCAAAAGTTACCTCTAGGTCCTCAGACCAAGGTATACATTATACTTGTTGCATAAGTATTTCACATGGCTTACAAGGCTCATTTAAACATCTTGTCAGTTCTCACTAGGAAACAACTATCTTTGTAGGTCATCAAACCCTATAATTATTATACTTGTCGTATAAGTATTTAACATGGCTCACAATGCCCATTTAAATCTGTATTATATGAAACATCGTAGCTCATACCTGGCTATGCTCATGATCTCATGATTCCTACATGGTTAGCACTTTATGTTAAAAATAACAACAAGTACGTAACATCACCATACAATACAAGAGAAATACAAGCTTCCCATTATTAGGGTTAGGGTTTCCCATGCTAACCAATTAGGGTTTCATATTCATATCATCACTATGTGATACAAGAGAAATACATCTTCCCATTATTAGGGTTAGGGTTTCCTTTTCTGGTGGATTAGGGTTTCAAGTGCATACCATCACCCATTATTAGGGTTAGGGTTTTCCCTTTCTTACCGATTAGGTTTTCAAGTTCACATCATCACTCTTCATTAAGAGAAATACAACCTTACTATTATTAGGGTTAGGGTTTCCCCTTCTAGCCGATTAGGGTTTCCAATTCATACCTTCACCCATTATTAGGGTTAGGGTTTTCCATTTAAGCTGATTAGCGTATGAAGTACATATCATCAAGAATCAAACCCTAATTCATACTCCATTCATATTAGGAGTATAAATGAATGCTTATTACATGAATATCATAGAAGTATGAGTTTCTCTCTCATCGTCACTAGGATTTTGATTACATCATACTTTATTAAGTTGGCTCAACCCTTTCTTTAAGGTACATTGGCCTACTTAATCAAAGTACATTAAACTCTTTACATCTTAATGTATTACTTGACATAACACACTTCATGTGTTACTCCATCAAGTACATTGAATTTTGAGTTGCTTTCCTCCATATTGATTTTGAGGTTCTTCCACCATATCGGGCAAGAGGTGTGTGCTTGCTACCCAAACTTCCCATGAGGTGTATGCTTGCTACCCATGTCACCCAAGAGGTGTATGTATTCTTACCATATCAGGCCAGAGGTGTATGCTTGCTACCCATGTCGCATAAGAGGTGTATGTGTGCTTACCATATCAGGCAAGAGGTGTATTCTTTCTTACCATATCAGGAAAGAGGTGTATTCTTGATACCCATGTCACCCAAAAGGTGTATGCATCTGCCATACATATCAAGTTGCTCAAATTAGGGTTTGCATATCGGGTTAGCCGCTTATGATCATACCTTTGTCATTCCTTCATGGCATCAACCTATCATTGGGTTGAATGACAAGCTAAGAAATTGGTTGAACCCTTCACAAATTATTGTACAAAACAATTGGGTGTGGGGTTCCAAGGTATATCAGTTTTCATATAATTTTGGGTTCCATCACCATATCGGGTTAGAGGTGTGTGCTTCAACCCAATTTCAATTTGTAACTTGATGATGTCAATATCATCAACCTCTAGAATCTTGTTATTACTATTCTAGTTCATGGACAACAATCGTAAACAACTTTTAGAACTCATAGGATCATCAATTATACAAGAGAATTCGAAATTGAAACTAGATCAACAAGTATAACAGAATTGAAGGTGAATAATAACATAATTGGGTTCAAGTTATATAACCCACCTCAAGAACAACTTCAAAGCTCCAAGCTCCAAAGCTTCATTTTCCCAAGGTTTAAAATGGGTTTCACAACTCCTCTATATGCAAAGAATCATCATGAATAAATATTTAGTGAAGATGAAAAGAAAGGAAGATCACAACCCTAGATCTATGCTTTAATCCATGGTTAAAGATGATCATGTCTTCACCTTAGGGTTAAGGCTTGAGCTCCTTCTTGTTCCTTAGCACCATGCAAGGTACCTCACCACTCATGCATGATATCTTGTCACTTTTGGTTGATATCCCTTCACTTGTGGCTGATATCACTTCACTATGGCCGATATCACCTTGCTATGGTCGATATCACTTTCCTATGGCCGATAACACCTTGCTATGGCCAATAACAAGGCCCCATGCATGATACACCTTCACCTATTCACGATAACAAGACACTATGCATGATATCTAAGACATAGAGGGTGCTAAGTTTCGAAAAATTTCACTAGTAGGTGAAAGGAGTGGTATATATGGTTGATGTTCATGAAAAAAGGTGTAAATGAGGTGTCATCACTTTAAGCTACTAGGTGCCACGTGTCCAAGCATGGTTGGCACGTGTACATGCATTCACTCATATTTATCATGACATGCAAAACACTTGAGGATAATCTAGAGATGAAATTTTGTCCATCACTTATCTTGTTGGATAAGATATTTCAACTCAATCACCACTTTATTCACAACCCGATTAAACTTTTCCAAGGAAGTTGCAAACTGATACACTTCACCTCGTTGAGGTCCTTAACCCATCATAGACAAGGACAAAAGTTCTAAAACCAATGTGAGACTCCCTATATGCATCCTTGGTCGATAGGCATTCTCATATGAACTCCACAACCCGATACAACTCAAATTAGGGTTTTACATTCAACCCTTCTTGATCTTTTCATCACCAAGAGCACCATCACTCAAATATGATTCAAACATGGTGTCTCCTTCTTTGTATCTCCTCTAAATGATACATAGAGGGAGTAGGGACATTCTATAGGAAGTAATTTGCATATCAACCCTAAATTTTGGGTAAATTACAATTTGTACCAAAATAGGTACACAAGGCACTAACTTTATTCAAACAAGCTCAAACTTGGAACTTAGGATTTCCACAAGACACCCCTTAGAATCATTCCTTTTATTATGATGCTAAAACACATGAGGTACATTCAACATGTGACATATTGCAATATAACACCTCATCTTTGGTAAATTGCATTTTGGTCCAAAACAAGAGAACATTGCTCAAACATCATTCAAACAGGACCAAACATGAAACATAAGTTTGTCACCTGATAAAAAAAACACTTTAGAGAATTATATTAAAGTTCTAAGAAACTTATTTAAGACAAACAAATAGGGTTAGCCCTAAACATAGGCCAAGGATGTTACAAGTTATATACCCCTAACAAGGATTTCATCCCCGCAATCCCAAATGAAGGGAGACAATTGTTATTCATGCATCATATCATCAAGCCGACACATAATATATTGACATCATAGAGATGCCATAGAACTTTGAGCAGCACAAAGTCCCTCCATTCAGGGTCATCATACATTCTGTCATACATGACACATACTCAACTGTCCTTTTCATTAATGACTGCAGTGTCACTTCGGTGTCATGTAACACTTTCTAAATTAGAGAAGTACTATTCATACTTCGAATAATTAGGGTGTCAAACCTCATTGATTTGTCACCTTATCAACTTACATCTTTTATGTAATATGATTCTTGACCTTCAGAGTCTTCCATACCCCTTACTTAGTTTAGCATTTCTCCTCCAAGGAAAGACTAGAGTTACATTCTGTCACCCATTTGGGACTACAAGTCTTATCATGCTTTTGTTGTGCCACTCCAATTTGTTAACACAATACTAAACTTACTTATGACTTGTACCAACCATCCCGTTAGCTATTTATTTTCTTGTCATAAGGAGAGGCTACTTATCAAAGAAGAACTATCTCAGAGGTGACTCTAGATGTTATATGTATAAGCTACCTCAACAAATCTAGATAGGGATTTTCTAAGGAATTATATTTAGCTTGATAAGATTTTTTCAAGACGATTCTACAATTGTTCCGTCAATTAATACATCCTTATGGATGTTATGTTTATGCAGAGCATAAACCCCTAACATATGATACCCATACTATAGTATGTAACTAGACTAATCTCAAAGTTGGCCCTTCTAGGTAACCAAACATTAATCATCTTATCAGGATTCATGTTCTCATTTTCTCATACCATTGAAAGTTCTTGGATACTAGGATTCTTTACCTTGGTATCTGTTAAATGTGCCAAAAACACATCACATCCTCATCATTTCCATCTCTCTGTTGTTATTACCAAAACCAAACATATAATAGGACCTTTCTTTCATCTTGGGACATTACTGATCACATATAACTTTCTCGTGGAACCAAAATCCAAGACTAGGTGATACTTTTCAAAGTACCCATATATAGATTACTTCTAATACATGCACGTCAAGTTTCATAAGACTTACTTGATTGCCATGTCCCTGAAAGGAAAGAACACAAGGAAACATATTCCTTTTTATCACTCCATCATTATCCAGGGTTTTTTATTAAAGAAAATAGATTATCACCTTCTTTAATTATTGGATGAACTTTCAACTATTCATGTGTCATTGAATCTTGTTTCATCTTAGGTTCCTTGCCATCAGCATAGGAATATAAATATGATTACATGTCATCATTCTTTTATTTGTCATTGTCTAGTATGTTCATGACCATTTTCATATTTTATTTATATTCACATCATGGAAAAGATATTTATTCTTCACAAATTCTTTATTGATCAGGGATCATCTCCCTATTCCCTTTCTCTTATCATGAGGATTTTACTTTTTACTACCTCATACTCATAGACTGGTTTGAGATAAACTCAGTTTCTATTTCATTGTAGTTAGGATGTGAAAGAAATATCCATGCCATATTTTCTGTTTCATTATGCTCTTTAGATTGTCTCCAAATGACTACTTGATAACATTAATCTGAAAGATAGCAATCTAAGAATATCATACTTACCTTGCCTTCAATACATGAATACCTAGCCAGGGTATACAAGTATTGAGATTAGGTAGTATGCACCTTGTTTTATATCATATACTTTACTTTTCATATCATCCATATCATAGGACTTAGTATCCCTAGATTTCTCCAGGCATCTCTCTTACACCTCATCCTCATTTATATAGACAAAAGTAATTATAAAACATTTTAAATATTACTGGACAAAATGTAAGTTCTCATCTTTTTTCTCTCTTCCTTATGTCCTCTTAGGACTACTCAAAGGAAGCTCAACAATAATTACTTTTCTTATAACTAACAGATAAAATCAGGAGAAGACATATCAGAATAAAACAATTTCATCTAACCAGTCTCGACTCGTAGATCGATTACTTCCTCTGGATGATTCATTGCATTGCATCTTGTCATTTCCTATTTCCAACTTTGTGCTCTATCGTTTAGTGTAGATGGACCTACTTGGGTGGCATGTCCACGTCCTCGTGTGGGACTCCTAAACTGTTGCCTTTGAGAGCCTTGTTGACACTGCTTCGGTTGTTGGGTCATTCCCTCCTTTCTTTTCAGACAAAAGGATCTAATATGCCCAACATGCCCACATCTAAAACATGTCTTATACGCACTCCCTAGTCTTGTCATCCTTTTTACTAATGTAGAATCTAAATGAAGAGTTCTAACTGGTGGAACATTAGGTCCTTTTCCCTTTCTTGGTAGCCACTGCCCTGGTGCACTAGGTGTTTGTTGCATTGGTGGCACCAAAAACTTCCCCTTTCTAGAGCTACTAGGCATCTGTTCCCGAGTTAGGAAAGATCTTTTCTTAATTTCTACCTTATTATCCTTGACGGGATAGTTCCTTATCAAATGTCCTGCTTACCAACACTTGTAGCAGACTTTGATTCCTTGTCGTATCTTAATCGTTTCGACATTTTTTATTACTACAACATAAATATGTTGATCAGAATTCCTTCTAGAGCCCACAATTTCATCATTGGGGACTGGTAACCTAGGTTGTATTACTAGTATCTGATCCTCTATATGCATCAATGTTGTCATAACTTATCCAATGAGAGCATTAAAAGTAGGGTTCTCTATCATGGCGGGACCAACCTGGGATTCTCAGGTAGTCGTTCTTCTTTCACTTGATCCTTTACACCTTCTCCTGGTGCAACAGAATTGCTCTCAGCAATGTGTTCCTCATGTTCTCTAGACATCTTTAAGCTTTACTCTTTCTAATACATAAGCATAAGTCACTATAAGATATACTGGAAGACACTAGAACAGACTCAACACCTTATTCCTATGTCTCTATAGACTCAGCGAACCTTAAGCTTTGATATCAAAACTTTTGGTGACCGCTATCAAACCAAAAACCAAATCGTCATAGTAATTATGCAGAATCAACATTAGCAGCAGATTCACAAAAATCACTAAAAATTAAAACCATTTTGCAAAGAGATCCATTTCCAGGAAACTTCTTAAGAAAAGAACCAAAGTAATATATACATTATGGTTCACATTGTACCATCTCATTTTGAGGGAAAATATATGCTAGTTGCTTTTTCAAAACATATACTGAAGCAACATAAAACCTCAAGGCATACAAGCCATAATCTAAGATTGTTTATAAAACCATTACGTACTGACTCCAAGCACCTGAGAGTACAGAGATGACACATAGGACTTGTATCTACAAGGCTCGACAGACAGTTCACTCAACCTGAGATGTTACTATTGCCCCTATTGATGTTGTTCTCCCTCTGCAGTATGGCCTCTACCTCGTCATTAGTGCCCACCTAAAAATGTTGGTGACCAACGGGGTGAGACACAGGTCCCAACGAGAGATATAACTCTCCGCCAACAATGTTATTATCACAAGTAAACAGTATGAAACTGAGCAGAGGTTCTTTTATATTAATAAGCAAGATTAATCAATGTTTATAAGTAGAATAGAGCCACCTCATCTTTTAAAGTAATGTCGTTATCTATGATAGAGTAGTAAATCATCTATTCACTTTATAAGGAAAACGAAGAACATGTATGACATCTATCCATATAAGATGTATAAAAGAAGTGTACATCTACCAATGTTTTCCGTATTTGATCCTTAAGAAAATACACTACACAGCTGATTAAATATTTACAATCACACTTATGCCCTGAGGAGATGAGGTATACCACTCATGCTCCAAATGACCATGGCTACATAAAGCATCGGTACCATACAAGGTCAACGGAAGAGTCGGATGCCAAGTCCTCATCCATCTCAGTCAGTATGAGACTACTGGCAGGACATCTTGTGTCATCTGCAATTAGCTTACCAGGGTATACAAGTATCTTCACTATAGAGCTACAACCACAACATGCACTCTATTCAGGGAGATTTCAATTATCCATCCCCGTATTATAATGATAAGGAAGATTGTACATCAATTCCTCATTTGGTCGGGAGATTTGCATATCAATCCCGTTATAAATTAATGAAGAAGAATTTACACATCAATTCCTCAATTAGTCTGGAGATTCAGATATCAATCCCGATATAAAATAAATGAGGGAGGTGCTACATCAATTCTTCATTAGGACATAAGGATATATGTTGTCCTTCACCCCCGCATATTCAAAAATATGCTCTCCGAGTTAAACTCATTTCACCATTTAGAAAATTCTAACACTGAATGGATCTATGGTCAGGGAAACTACATGATGAGATTCCACTTGATTAATTAGGTGCATTACAATATCTTTTAGCATCATCCAAGTAAATTGGCTTGATTGATTGCTTGGATTTCCTGATTGGATTGGATTGTGCTTATTTCTTGAGAAATTTGCAAATCAGGTATGTGGTTAATTATGAGTACACGATTTAGTTTCTCGACATTTTCCTGACGTTTTATCCATTGCAATGGAAATAAACTTCTTGGATGATTTTATTTCTACAATCTTTAAAGTGAATATGATTATCACAATTTAAGTACATATATGACTTGTTAGAACCTACATACCATCTCTGGATGTAAGATAAGAGATGAATCCCTGGAGGGAAGGTCAATGTGGTCACGCCCCAGAGGGAAGACCACATGGCACCCAGAGAGGTGACCCTAGGTACCAAGCTCAGGATGGAGAAGGGAGCCTTAAAGTCACTTGCAAGGACTTAACCCTAGAGAGGGTATCCTAGAGGATGAGTAAAAGTGGTGGAGAAGTCATATTGAAAAATGTAATCTTGCATTGTTAACAACTATTTGATGTGATTATATTGTTAGAATATATGTGCAATGTTTTGGTTGTCACCACATACCGGTATATTCATTTATACTGACCAACGTTTTGTTTGTCGATGTTTTAGGATCATCTAAAATTGCACAAACAGTAAAGTAGAACTTGTGAAGATTAAAGTTAATTCATAAAGGCGGATATAGTTAGAATTCTATTCATGTTAGAAGTTCCAGTTTCCTATATTTGAAAGGTACGTGAAAAGAATTTTTTATTCCAATTTTAAGTTTAGTTTCTGGTAGAATTTATTAATTATTTTTGATTATTTGTAAAACCATTGATCTTGTTTTTGGGATAACGCCTCTGACTTCTTGGTCTTCCTTAATTGGGGGTTATTGAGAAAAGAGGTCATTACAATTGGTATCGAGCGATGGTTTTCCATTTAATCTCTAATAATTATTAAATTTTACAAACTCTTTAGCACCCAAGGGAGTTATTAGAGGATTTTCCAATGATGGAGGTGTCTAGAAAAGGATTAAAATCTGGGGGCTGGCAAGATTTTCTTCCACCCCACTAGTTGGTCTATGAGGACTCTTGGATCTTGTGTGACTGCCTGGCCAAAATCGGAGGTTTTGAGTCAAAGTAAGATACCTCTAGGACTCTCTGATCTTTTTTCTTCCCTTCTCAACCCTAATTCAAGTATAACTCTAAGTGCTTAGGGTTTATCTCTCTCTACTTCCCTCATGTGTTTGGGATAAGAGTAACAAGGATGAAGGAATCCTCCACCAAATAATGAAAAGCATGTAAACAAGATGTCATGGACATAAGTTATAATAGTTTAAGCATAAACTAAAGATTAATTACATGCTTAGGTTGCATGACGTGTGTTTTCGTGCCCTCAGGAGATCTATGAGATTAGACCTTCTTGTAGGAGGATAAGGAGAGAGTTATCTTTGGAGGAAGAGGCCTACAGGAAGAGGTAGAGACCTGATGCATCGTCTGAGGATGATGCTCAACCCAAACCCTAAGTGGAAGTTAGAGGACAAGATGAGTTGGATATCATAGTTGACCATGCAGGTTTGTATGTGGGTTGACATGCATAGAGGTTTTGTGTACGTATGAGAAGTATGAGCTAGGTGTGGTTGTTTGACCTAGTTCCTTTCGATGACCCGACCTTGGGTGCTCGTGCCTATTAGAGTGAGGGATATCTCCCTCATTGAGAAGGTTACTGGTGACCATATAGGAACCCTAATAGATGTATATATGAGTTAGAAAGAGGCACGTACCTACATAGAAGAGAGTGGTAGTAAGGCTGGCAGTAGGTGCTAGACCTAATCCAGATAGGTTATGCCTCATGGTTCATGAGAGGAGCATGAAGAACTTCAGATGATCTTGGACAGATATAGGTCTTGATAGTATGTTCCACCCAAGTAGGAATGAGAATGTATCTTTAAGAGCTTGACCCATCTTCTTAGATAGAACCTCTAGTGATGGGACCAGTTGTAGGGTTAACTTTAGAGAGAGGAAAAGACTTGATGAAGAAGGTTGGAAACCTAGACTCCAACACATGAGGAATCATGAGAAGTTCGATATAATATGGCCTAGAATAAATGACCCTGAGTAGATATATGTGGTTGCCTCATGCACAATCCTAGGAGTCTTATCATACCTTGGACGCCTTTAAAGGAACTAAACCGAAGAATTAGAAGGAGGATTCTTCAATTGATGTACAGAGGTTATAAGTGCCTACTTTTAGGTGTAGAAAGGAGAGTTCCTTAAACCCTAAAGAGGTATGGTATGGTAACAAGTTGTGAGGCCTCGCGCTCAGTTGGTTGTCCTTGCATAGGTATTGAAGGGTTGTTCATATGGAAGAGTGCTAAGAAGTGTATGCACTATCCGGTATAGATTCAGTTAATGTTGGAAACGTTGAGCATGTAGTTAGTCAACTGATGCGTAAGTGGTGAACCTGGGGTTCCTAGACCAAAGAGGGGAAGTAGTAGTACCTGGTGCACATAATTCTCACAAGGTTGTTTGAGTTCATAAGATTCGAGTATGGAACCCCCCCTCATGTTTAGAGGAAAAGGAAACCCCCTTTGACAAAGGTATATGTTTGATGAACCCCTCACACATGTTGGTGCAATATGTATAAGATTGGCTAACTTTGAGGAATAAGGAACAAGTATGACTTATCAAGGAACTCATAGTGTATTAGTAGGTTGTCTTCTTTCTAGCTACATGTATAAGTAGCATGATAGGGCTAAGCATGCACATGATGATGTAAACCTTGGAAGTAAGTACATTTGTGACCTTTGTAACTAACAAGAGATAGTTTTCTCCCATCCTAGTAAGGGACCCTTCTATAGGGTGGGTACCATATTTTGGTTAGGTTTGAGGAAACCTAAAGAGGTCTCATAGGAGCTTGATGAGCTAAGTGGAGAGCACATAGTATGAGCATGGATCTATAGACCCATGTTTGACCATCTCTAAAGGGGCATGAAGATATGTTGGCATGGAGGTAACCTTTATGGGTCCATACTGAGATAGGTAGGTCGCCATGACTCCCATGAAGGGATATAAGTTTGACCACGAGCGCCCAGAGAGATGGTGGAGATTTGGGTGAGGATTCAAGGATGAGATGTGCTTGAGTATCAACATAGAAACCATGAACTATAGTAGAATCTTAAGTCAACACTAAGGTCAAGAAGGGATAAGACTGATGGGAGTAGGAGTTGTTTGTTCCCTGAATGCACAAGACCATAGGATCGAGAGGTAACAACTACCTTTTCCCGAGGGCCATGGGTTGTGAGGTTGGCCACCTTCATTAGTTCATGGGGCCTAAGGGGTAAAAGTGAGAGGCACTCCTTAGATTCATAAGGGTAAGATCACCCCAAAAGTACTGGAACCCTAGGGACCTTGAGGTAATGACTAAGGATTGTATATAAGAGAGATGTTAAGATCCAAAGGTGATGGGAAAAGTCTTCCCATGGGTGTAGACCCATAATGGAGATGTTCATGGTGAGGAGTTATTTGAAGTATGTTTCAACTTAGATGGGAAAGAGTGATGGCGATGTGTGATGCACCATCTCTACTCTTAGAATGGGATGAACTCTATATTTGGACTGCAGCCAAATGCTTATTTCATCTTGTTATGGGTGTGAGAGATAGGACACAACGCATGTCGTGTACTAAAGATAGAGGTAATATGAGTTGAAACCCTTCTACAATGTTTGGGGATAGAGGAATTACCACACCATTTGGAGAATATATTGTATAGGTGATTTGAGAGCATAAGAAGAACAAAGGTAATATGAGGATGTACCTCTCTAGAAGTAGTTATAAGCTTGGGTTTGATAATCGAGATGATGAGCTCAAAGTTCTCTTGACAAAATTAGACCTAAACCCGAGACAAGGATGATGAGGGGAGTATATGCAGGTTTACGTCTTCACCATCTCCTGGCATATAAGAAAGCTTATGTGGTAATGAGATGTACTAAGCTGAATACAGCTAAGGGGTATAGTTGTCTTGTATAGACAGTAGAGAGACTGGAAGAGATCACAAGGTGAACCCTGTGATTGTTAAAAGACTAGACCTGTGTGGCTAACACCCATATACAACCAAACTCGTTGGTCGAGTTCGTGGATACTTAGTTAGCCAGCCCAGAGCTTGATGAGATAAAAAAGGTTATTTTAAAAATCTCATATACACCTCTCAAGAGAAGAAGGTGGTGAAACCCTCTTATTAGAGTGTTTTAGGGTTTCTAAGGTGTCAACCTTGAGGAATCATGACATGTAGAGGCTCATGATTTTGAGTACCTCGTACATTGTGGTACTACTAAGATGGTTAAAGTTTGCAGCTTTGAAGACCTGAGACGAAGAAGTATATAGTGTCGCATGTACCTATTTGTCGTACATGCTAGAGAGTGAAGGTCAAACACTAGTAATCCAACGAGTTGTTGTATAGAATGAAGAGTCCCCGATAGGGAATGGGAGTAGATCACCATAGAAGTTGTGGTGGGTCTCCCCTAGACCGAGAGAGGTCATGATGCAATATGGGTTATGGTAGATCGCCTTACCAAGTTGACCTAATCCCTTGCCTAAGAGAGAGAACTATTAGTGTGACGAATCTAGTTGAACTACATATATACATACGAGAGAGAGATAGTTCAACTACATCATGATTTGAGTTTAGAGGTTCTTGTGTATGACCTCAAGTTCACTTCCATGTGGTGGAAGTAGGGACATGCGGAACTCAATGCTAGATTGAAGTTGAGTACATCATATCACCCCTGACTGATGGACAGTTAAGAGAGTATGATCCAAGCTTTAGAGGGTATGATGAGAGCATGAGTGCTCATTCAGGGTGATACATGGGAGAAGTTCCTGCCCCAAGAAGAGTTTGCTTGAGATGATAGCCACCATAGCCAATATCGGGATGTAAGAAGCTCTACAAGGGAGGTTGTGTTAGTCACTGCTTCATTAGGATGATGTCAGTGAGAGGACCTTGGGAAGGTCAGAGAGACCACAATGTATGCAGATGATGTCACTTTGATCGAGCAATGGCTGAGAAAGCCAGGGGAGATAAGAGTCATGAGCTGATGCGAAGCAGACTGACATGCAGTTCACTGTGGGAGAACATATGTTATGTAAACCCGACCTCTCTGAGCTATAGCTAAGGAAGTTGAGTCCCTGATACATAGGTCCATTTGAGTTTGATTGGTAGAGATTCTTATCTTTAGCCTTACCCCTCAGGATAACATGATGTATGTTGTGTTCCATGAGTCTGATCTAGAGTACTATGTGATGTACCCAAACCATGTGTTGAGCCATGAACCTATTGAGCTTCAAGGGAGGCTGAAATATCTTGAGTTACCTACGAGGGTACGAGATACCAATGTGAGAGACAGCTCAGATGAAAGAATATAAGATGATAAAGGTTCTTTGAAAGCATCATGGAGAGGTTGAAGCCACATGGGAGCCAATGATGGACATGGAAAAGTCTTATCCTGATTGTTTGTATGTTTGGTAGAATTTTGAGGGCAAAATTCCTATAAGAGGGGAAGGATGTTACAACACCAATTTTTGGGTTCATATGGTTGGAAATGCAATTTCCCCAATAATTGTATGATTATGGGAATTGTGTGATTATGTGTATTGAATGGATTTCTTTGCAATATTTCCTTTGTGCATGGTATTTCGTGGATCATAATATGTTAATGAGTCCAATATGATTAATAAAAAAGAAATCAAATAATGCATCATTGAGAAGGAAATTTGAGACAATGAGGAAAAGATAAGAAATTTGCAGAAATATGGATAATGGAATCATCATGGATGAGATTTCGAGTCCACATGGTTTCTAATGGTTAAAGGAATCCAAATAAATGACATAAAAGAATAGGAGAGAGCAAAATATTCATAAAATATGCCTTAATAAGTGATAACGTGCATATGAAGAAAAGCCATGCATACTTTCTAGTTTGAGTCCCAAACTTTGCACACATAAATGTTAAGTCATTATGGGCTTTTCTTTAAAATTTGGGATTAAAAGGATAAATAGATTGGGAGTTATGGATTTTTGAAGAATCCCTAAAGTTAAAGGATAACATTAAATGTCACGTTTTATTTTCAGATTGGAACTTAGGGCCCGGCCCATTCATGTTTCTAGCTCTCTACAGTCATTGGATTGAAGATCAACGGTTCTCGGGTCATCTTGTACCTCCATTTTGATTTGGAAAATAGGAACAGTGGTTGCGAGTTTCTAGTACTTCGATTGCTCTCCAGACTCCATATTTTGCCTAGATTCCTTCTCCTTTAGCTTTGGGAGGTCCTTATAATCCCATCCATACTGGATTTTTCTACCTATCATGAAGTATTTAGAAATTCCTCAAATCCTTCTCGATGATGAACTCCATTGAAAGCACGTTTTTGCCCCTTTACCAGACCTGACTTATAAAAGATCCATGACCCTCCTTGACTAGAGTCAGAACTCTTCCTCTAGTAGTCTTGTCCCTTCTTCTCGTAGGAGCGCCGAGAGCCAGTAGCCCTCGTAGGGATCCACCGCCAGCGTTCTCTGGGGACGGGAGGCCATATCCATCCCAGTCATCAAGCTGGAAGCCCCGCATCGGTCAGGGTGGATTCTGGTTTTGGTGTGGAGCCATAGCAGCAGATCCAACGAGGGAGGAAGTGAGTAGAGCCATCCATGGAAAGTTCTCTATTCATCCACAAGAACATAGCCTGCTCACAAGAATGGGAGTGGCGAAGCGGGAGGGTGTCGGGATATTGATCAGATCGGGTAACCGATTAAATGGACCCAAGCAGAGATCCATGAGCCAGAAGGTGGATCGAAATAAAAGAAAAGAAAGAGGCTGATGTGGCAGCAAATGATTGGCAGGAAGGTATGTTATTTTGTGAAAATCCTAGAAATAAATTGGTAACTCCGATGGGGAATGTTATATATGAAACTTTATCAAGAAAAACATGTAGATTTCAATAAAAATAGTTTTAGAGCCTAAATCTGATGTAGTTCAAAAAGTGGTTAAAGTTGTTAATCATAATGCTTTATAGTGAGGAAAAACCCTAATTTGATTATCTATGGAATTGAGATGAGTAATATGGATAATCTATGGACATATTAACATGTTGATTATAAAAAGATGTTTTGGTATCTAAGTAGAAGATCCATGTGTTAAATAACTGAATTTAGGGTTTGATATGTTGATGTGCATTAATGGGGTTAGAAACCCTAATCTAGGTGTTAATAGTTTCTAATGGAATATATTTCGATATTCTTTGTATAAAAATGATGTTAAGATAATTCGAGGTCATTTTGATGAAAAGAAGGCTTAAATGCGAATAAATGGATAATTAGGGTTTTGAACATAAGAGTGTTGTTTTAGGGTTTTGTAGACATAAAAGGGGAATGTTAAAAAAATAGATCTAAAAGAAACCTATTGAAACCCCAATTCAGATTAGAAACCCTAGAAAGTAATGTCAAGTCAATAAAGTAATTTCTTGATGAGTATGTAGTAAATAGGTTGTACATGCTTTTTAAGATTCTATTCTATTATGTGATTGGCTTGATTGATTGCTTGGATTTCCTGATTGGATTCGTTTGTGCTTATTTCCTGTGAAATTTGCAAATTAGGTATGTGGTCAATTATGAGTACACACTTTAGTTTCTCTGCATTTTCCCGACGCTTTATCAATTGCAATGGAAATAAACTGCTTGGATGATTTTATTTCTGCAATCTTTAAAGTGAATATGATTATCACAATTCATGTACATATTTGACTTGCTCGAACCAACATACCATATTTGGATGTAAGATAAGAGACCAAGCCCTAGAGGTAATGTCAAGGTGGTCAAGCCCCAGAGGGAAGACCAAACGACACCCAGAGAGGTGACCCCAGGTACCAAGCTCAGGATGGAGAAGGTAGCCTTAAAGTCACTTGCAAGGGCTTAACCCTAGAGAGGGTATTCCAAAGGATGAGTAAAAGCAGTTGAGAAGTCATATTGAAAAATGTAATCTTACATTGTTAACAACTATTTGATGCGATTATGTTGTTAGAATATATGTTCAATATTTTGGTTGTCACCACATACCGATATATTCACTTATACTGACAGACATTTTATTTGTCGGCGTTTAAGGATCATCTGAAATTGGACAAATAGTAAAGTGGAACTTGTGAAGACTAAAGTTAAATATTAAATGAGGATTTATATAGTTAGAATTGTATTGATGGTAGAAGTTCCTGTTTTCTATATTTGAAAGGTATGTGAAAAGAAATTTTTATTCCAGTTTTAAGTTTAGTTTCTGGTAGAATTTATTAATTATTTTTTATTATTTGTAAAACCATTGATCCTATTTTTTGGATAACACCTCTGAGTTCTTGGTCTTCCTTAATTGGGGGTTAACGAGAAGTGAGGTCGTTACACATATGAACTCTACAACCCGATACAACTCAAATTAGGGTTTCACATTCAACCCTTTCTTGATCTTTTCATCACCAAGAGTACCATAACGCAATTATGATTCAAACATGTTGTCTCCTTCTTTCTTTCTCCTTTAAATGATACATAGAGGGAGTTGGGACATTCTAGAGGTAATAATTTTTGTATCAACCGTACATTTTGGGTAAATTATAATTTGTACCAAAATTGGTACACTAGGTACTAGCATTATTCAAATAAGCTCAAACTTGGAACTTAGGCTTTCCACAAGCCTCCCCTTAGAATCATTCTTTTAATTAAGATGCTAAAACACATGAGGTACATTCAACATGTGACATATTGCAATATAACCCCTCATCTTGGGTAAATTGCATTTTGGTCAAAAATGAGAGAACATTGATCAAACATCATTTAAACAGGACCAACCTTGAAACAAAAGTTTGTCACCTGATAAAAAAACACTTTAGAGAATTATATTAAAGTTCTAAGCAACTTATTTTAGCCAAACAAGTAGGGTTAGCCCTAAACCCATGTTAGGGATGTTACAGTGAGGTTGTTACAACCCCAATTTTTGGGTTCAAGTGGTGAGAAATATAATTTCTCATATTAAATATGTTTGAACAAATAATCATATATTTGGTTGAGAATAATTGTATTTCGTTTAAAATAGCTTTGTTGTTTGATTTGTGGGCTTTATTGGCTATTGGGCCCAATAAAAGGAAAATAACAAAGGAAATTCAATTAGTAAATGGGTAATTGAATTTTAAGAAAACAAATATGTGGAAACCTCTAGAAGGCAAATCCAAAGAGGATTTCGTGCCTTTTGGGTTCCTTGGGTACCAAGGAGTTTAAGGTTGCAAAAAGAAAGCAATAGGAAAAGAAAAGATTAATTAAGTATTTCTTTATGAAGAAAGAAATTGGGAAATAATGATATAATGTGGAAAATGAATGAATAGAGACATAAATGAGATATCTTGGGGAAATATCGTATCCATGTGGTTGTTAATATTAAAAGGAATGCCAGTGAGGAAAATAAAAGAGAAATAAAAAGAAATCCTCAAAAAGGAATATTTAAATGAGAAATAAACAAGATAATGTGAAATAAGGCATAAAGATGCATCTAGAAGGATAATAAGTATCCAATAAAGTGAATTTCAAAATAATGGAGTATCTTGGGATCCAAGGAGTCCCAATAAAGGAAAAGGAAGAGAAAATACCATAATTATAAAATAAAGAGATAATGGATATACATAATCCATTAATCATGTAAATTTGTTAAAAGGAAGTATTTTCTTAAGGAGATATATATATATATATATATATTTCGTGGCAAATAAATTAAAATTCAAGAATAAAGAGAAAGGGAAAGGGGATTCTTGAATTCTTATTATCTAATGAATAAAGAAGATTAAAGAATTATGAGAGAGAGAAAGAAACAAGCTTTTTCAAGAAGGAATCCCATTCCTATTAGAGAGGGGCTTGTTTCCCTTGGTATGCTCATCTTGGGGCATGGATACCCTCCCCTATATGAGGGGATGATCTGGGATCGAGTTTAGGAAGAAACTCCACACAACTTTTCTCCTTGCTTCTTACACGACAAAACCCTAACCAAGTGAGCACATAGCGGTTTTAAGGGCTTAAGCGGGTGTGGCGCGATCTTGGTAGAGGCACGAAGCTCTCCTAGGGTCGCGGGTGGTTTTCCACCTTTCCAAGCTGCAACCGTCGCTCAGCGACCTGCTGCACGGCTTCCAGGCCGGCCACAGATGCCAGGCTCGGCCAGCGAAGGACAGCCACCATGGCTGAGTAAAGGAGGGCCCATCAGATGCGCTGGGTCATGGCGGAGGAAGGCGAGCTTTTTCTGACGTGGATGGAGGCCCAGAGAAGGAGGAAGGGCCGGCGCGAGGCTGCAGAACGTGGCTAGGGCGACGCGGCTCTGGCTGCGCAAGGTTGAAGGAGACCAGGGTCGCATTGGACAGAATTGCCCTCCGTGGGCCAAAAGAGCTGAGTTTTAAGTCGAGGGCAAAACCGTAATTCGGTTATAAACTCAGTCGGGTGCAACTTTGCATGGAGTTGGCTACGTGACATCTCCAGATTGGCCAAGTAAGTGTTTTAATGCAAAATTCATAACTAATGAACCGTAGCTCGGATGAAGGAACCTAATATATGAATTTTGATCCTCAGAACGAGGGGAATTCAATAAAAATGTGTTTAGAAGATAATTCCTCTTGAAATTTGAAAATTAGTGTAATTTATCAACTTTAACATAATAATGATTAAAGAAACCCTACTATGATATGATTAAAGTGATTAATAGGGTTTAATGGATCATTAGAGTTGATATTAACCTGTCAAATATAAAAAGGTACATAATGATAAAAAGGAATAACTTTTCACATAATTAGTCTAATTTAGGGTTTATGAGCTTAATTATGCATGAAATTGGAAAAGAACATAAAGTTATCATCTTTAATGATTTAATAAAGGAAAAACCCTTAGATTTGATGATAGATGGATAACTCAAGATGATATTAACCTGTTGTTAATAAAAGTGAAAATAGGATTTAAAAAGATGATCTTTTTATATAGTTGGTTTAATTTAGGGTTCTATGTACATGAATATGCCTTAATGGGATTAGAAACCCTAATTTATGTTGATATGAATTCTAATGGTTTTAATTGTACAAATTGAAGAATAAAATAGAAATATGAGGATTCAAAGATAAATTGAGTACCAAAGATCTTTAATGTGAATTATTTGGATAATTAGTGTTTCCTAGTGTATAAAGGTGGAAATAGTAATAAATAAGGTTCATATATGTAAGTTGAACTATAATGAAATGTGATTTGTCAATTTGGAAGAAACTGAAGATGATAATTAGCCTTAATGTTTTGGAAATGACCTAAAAGAATAAAGATAATAGTTTTAGCATTAAAAGTGATAAATGCATAATGAAGGCTAAAACCTTAATAAAACCCTAAAGTTGGCCTAGAAATCATAAGGAGGAATCCAAGTTGATCTTAAGGATGTTTGAATAAAACAATGACACTTGAATGTTATGCATTATTTTCAGGATATTGTTGATTTCTTGTTAATTGTGATGAATGTTAATGCATGGCCATCAAATTACTATGGATCAGGTATGTGGTTACGATTATGAATAACCGCTTTAGTTTCCCATTGGATTCCCAGATGTTTAATCGCATTGAATGCAACTAAACTGTTGGATGTTTATTTATTTCATGCCACTATAAAGTGGCTATGATTATCACCATAAATGTGCAAATATAACTGGCTAGATCCAGGTCCACCTCTGTTACTTGAAAAGGCTAAAAAAAGGGGTAATCCTAGAGTAAAGTCTAGGTTACCGTGAGTTAGAGACTCTTTAGCAAATCCCGAGTTAAGGAGTGGTCTACTTACAAGTAGTGCCATGTGACTCAACCCTAGAAATTGGTTCACTTATAGGTGGATCATGAGGGGTTTAATGGGGACAATACAGAGGATAGGGTACTCTTGGATCGTGGAGTTATATCTAAAATGTAATATTGGTTGTTAAATAAGTAATTGAATGATTACATTGTTATCATAGTTGCATGTTGATTGTTTCCCCCACATACCAGCTTCGGCTGACCGACGTTTTGTTTGTCGGCGTTTTAGGTACAATGAAAAGAACAAACAGTAAAGTGGCACATGTGATACTAAAAGAGAATTAAAGTACAAAGGAGGATTAGATAGATTGGTATCGATGTGGATAGATGTTTAGAGATCCAAGTTTTCAAAAGGTATGTAAAGAAAAATTTTAATACCATTTTCAGTATAGTCTGTTAGAATTTAATAATTGTTTATGGTTATATGTCAAACCTTTGATCTGGGATGAATGGGTGCAGCTCAATGTCTTGGTCTCCCTTAATTGGGGGTTATCGGGAGGTGGGGTCGTAACATTTGGTATCAGAGCCTAGGTTCCTCAGTTAACCATTAATAATTATTAAATTTTACAAACTCCATATGACCCAAGGGAGTTATTAGAGGAGTATCCGAAAGATGGATGTGTCTAGAAAGGGATCACGACCGGGGGCTGGCAAGATTTTCCTCCGCACCACTAGTCAGAATACGAGGACTCCCGGACCCGTGTGACCGCCTGGCCAAAGTCTTAGGGTATGAATCGAAATAAGATACCTTTAGTACTTCTCATCTTGGTCATCCCTTCTCATCACAAAATTCTGATAAGGACATAAAGGATTAGGGTTTTCTTTCTTCTCCTCACCTTCTTGAGGTATGGGTAAGGTTAATAAGGTTTAAGGAATCCTCCACTCAATTAATGAAAGACATGTAAATAAGATGTCATGGACATAAGCTTAATAGATTAAGTGCAAAATAAATAACAGATACGTGCTTAGGACGTATGACGTAAGATGTCATGTCCTTAGAAGAGACCTGAGGCTAGACCTTCTTGTTAGGAGGATAAGTTAGTCTGGGAGATAGAGATCTCCATTGCAAGTAGAGACCTGGCACATCCTCTGAGGATGATGCTAACCCTAACCCTAAGTGAAGGTTAGAGAGAGATGAGTTGGACCAGGTGTTTGAAAGGACATGCCTTTGGGATTCCATAGGATCCATGGGTGACCTAGCACCTTCGGCAACCTCAACCCTGGGAAGGGTCGTGCATGTTAGGGTACATGATAGCTCTTTAGATGATGATATTAGTGAAGGACCATAGAAACCCCATGGGCTTGTACCAGTAGGACATAGCTGGAACCTAGGGCATGTCATAGTGTTGACGGTAGGATGAAACCCTGGATAAGGAATTATGATGGAGCATAAAGGGTTATGGATGATCTTGAGCAACCATAAGTTCGAACCTAGGCTTCACCCATGTAGAGCATGCCTTTGAGGTTGAACCTTCATGAAGAGAGGACCTCTAATGGTGAGGTTGGATGTAGGGTTAGCTCTAGAGAGAGCAGGAAACCCAGCAAGAAGGTTGGAAGCCTAAAACCCTAAACAATGGATGATAGTGGTTGCCTCATGATCGATCCCTGAAAGTTGATGATACCTTGGTTGTCTTTAGAGGGACCAAACCTAGAGAAAAGATGAAGCTTCTGGTACCTACGTGCCTATGGTATAGATGTTTACTTTTCGAGGTAGGAAGAAGAGTTCCTTAGACCTAGAAAAGTGTAGCAGGTTATGAGGCCTTGTACCTTGTTGGAGGACCCAACCCTAGGTGTTACTCGAGTTGAAGGATGAAAAGAAGTACATGTCATGCCTTTTGCATGCTTGGTTCGTAGTTAAGAGATAGAGCATGCAGTTGGACACCTACAAGTGAACCTAGGCTCCTAGGCTTAAGAGGGGAAGTAGTGTACCTAATGCTCATGGTGAGAGTTGGGTTCCTGGTCGAAGCGAGCATGGTACTTCTCATGAATAGAGGAAAAGAGAAGCCCCTTAAGTTCAAGGTGTCTTTTATGAACCCCTCACAGCTAGGCTGATGATAAAGAAAGGTATGATCTTGATCCAACATTTAGAAAAGAGGACAAGTATGACCTAGCATGGTACGGTAAGTGATCTGCTTGTGCCTTAATATCTTCCTAGGGTTAATTAGGCTCATGTGGATGTAAACCATAGACCTAAGAGATTTTGTGACCATGTTGGCAAGAGATAGTTTTCCTCCCATCCTGGGAGAGGGACACCTTCGGTAGGGTGTATATCAGTTTTGTTGGTTTAAGGTAACCTAAAGAGGTCTCATAGGATCTTGAGAAGCTAAGTGAAAAGTACATGGTATAAGAATGGACCTGTAGACCCATAGATATCCATCTCTAATTGCATATGAATGAGTTACCATGGAGGTAATCGGTATGGGGCTTGACCAAGGTAGGCAGGTTGCCATGATCCCAATGAAAGGATGAAGGCCAGCCCATGAAT
This sequence comes from Alisma plantago-aquatica, assembly GCA_963693085.1. Lineage (NCBI taxonomy): Eukaryota > Viridiplantae > Streptophyta > Magnoliopsida > Alismatales > Alismataceae > Alisma > Alisma plantago-aquatica. Next base: position 1,388,942,663 of record OY856410.1, on the reverse strand, counting down.
GCAGAAAGAGAGATGATGAAGACTTGGGAGAGGTTCTAAGTGAACATGTACTATGATGGAGAATCCTAAGTCTATCCTATGGTCAGGTAGGGATAAGACCGATGAAAGTAGGAGTTGCCTAATTCCCCAGTTGCACATGACCATAGGGTCGGGAGGTAACAGCTATCATTGTCTGAGGGCCATGGGTTAGGAGATTGATCACCTTCATGAACTCATGGGACCCAAAGGGCAGATGAGTAGGGCACTCTCTTGATGCATGGGGGAAGAGGGATGACCCCAAAAGAGTCGGTACCCTATAGACCTAGAGGAGATGACCAAGGATATAAACCTCAGTAGGTTCAAGACTAGTTTGATATCATGATGGTTCTGACGAAGAGACATATGTGGCACGTTGCAACTTAGATTTAAAGGTGTACTGGCAAGGTGGGATGTACCATCTCTACTCTTGGAACAGGAAGAACTCTGTATTTGGACTGCAGCCAAATGCTTATTTCCTCTTGTTATGGGGGTGAGAGATAGGACATTATGCATGTCATACACTAAGGATAAGAGATGATATAGGTTGGAGCGTTGCCATGAGAAATGGGATAGAGAAGATATCTACCCTGGTAAAGTGAATGATACATGGATGGTTTGTAAACCCTAAGAGGAATGAGGTAGTCACCTTATGAGGATGTTTCTAGAATGAGCTAAGTGGAGCTTACAAGTTATACCAGGTTGAGTTTGGTCACCATGATGATGAAATCAGAGAGTGTTCTTATGAAGATAAAAATATAGTTTGAGGTGACATGATAAGTGAAATACATGGAAGTGTAATGTTACCTAATACCTAAGGATGTGAAGTGGTAATGGATGCTCTGGTTGAGATACATCTGACTTGTTTGACCAGAAGCTAGAAAGGGTTGATTGGCTAACCTTAAGTTCGAAAAGGAGAGGTGTTTGTATAACACTTAGATGTAACAAGATACACTGAAAAGTTATGGTTGTTTGGTTAGCCAGTCTAGTCCTGGATGCAATGAAAGGATGGTAGTAGAACCTCAAGTACACTTCTTTGGAAAAGAAGGTGATGAAACCCTGACAAGAGTGGTTTAGGGTTTCGAAGGAATCGATCTTGAAAGAATCATGACATACAGGAAATCATGATACACCATGGAAAATGGCAATAGCACGTTAGATGCTTAAGATGAGGTTGCATGTGGTATATGGCCATGCAAGCCAGGAGGTAAAGGACGAACCCCAGGAACCCAGTGTATCGATATGGAGGACAAAAGAATCCCTGAGAGGGAATGAGAGCTCAACGCTATGGAAGTTGTGATAAGTCTTCCCTGGATCAAGGAAGGTCGAGATGCAATATGGGTTATGGTAGGTCGCCTTACCTAGAAAACATGAGAAAGAAAGAGTTCTGTTAGGGGACAAATCTAGTTGAACTACCCATGAGAGATATGGTTCAACTACACCATGAAGAGAGTTCAAAGGTTCTTGAGTTTGACCTAAAAGTTCACTTCCATAAAGTGGAAGTAGGCATAGTTTATCACCCCTAACTATGGTTAGTATGATCCAGACTAAAGGGTCTGATGAGGGCATGTGTGCTCGTTCAGGGTGATATCTAGAGACAGTTCTTGTCCTATGAAAGATGTGACAGAGACCACCATAGCCAGTATCAGGTATTATATGAAGCTCTGTAAGGGAGGTTGTGTCGGTCACCACTTCAGTAAGGTGATGTTGGTGAAAAGGGCCACGTGATGGTTAGAAAAGGACCACATGATGATTAGAGAAGGGACCCCAGTGCATGTAGATGAAGTCACTTTGATTGTGCAAAGGCTGAAAGGAGCCTAGAGACGATGAGAGTCGTGAGCAGATGCAAAGTAGACTGACATACAGTTCACTGTGGGAGAAAATGTGACATGAAAATCTGACCCCTCTAAGTTATATCTAAGAGAGATGAGTCCCCAATACATGGGTCCATTAGAGATGGATGGCTGGAGAAGGTTAGACCCTACCCCTCAGGATAGAGTAATGGGAGATGTTTTCCATGTGTCCAATTTAGAGTGCTATGTGAGGTACCCAAACCATGTGCTAAGCAATGAACCTAGTGAGCCCCAAGGGAGGCTGAAATGGCCTGAGTCACCTATGTAGTTTATAGACGCCAGGATGAAAGGACTCAGAGAAAAGAATATGTGATAATAAAGGTTCTTCAGAAATGCCATGGGTACGACAAAGCCACATAGGGGCCAATGATGGACATGGAAAAGTTTTATCTTGAATTGTTTATTTTCTTGTTTGAATTTTGAGGACAAAATTCCTATAAGAGGGGAAGGATGTTACAACCCCAATTTTTGGGTTCAAGTGGTGAGAAATATAATTTCTCATATTAAAGATGTTTGAACAAATAATCATATATTTGGTTGAGAATAATTGGATTTCGTTTAAAATAGCCTTGTTGTTTGATTTGTGGGCTTTATTGGCTATTGGGCCCAATAAAAGGAAAATAACAAAGGAAATTCAATTAGTAAATGGGTAATTGAATTTTAAGAAAAGAAATATGTGGAAACCTCTGAAGGAAAATCCAAAGAGGATTTCGTGCCTCTTGGGTCCCTTGGGTACCAAGGAGTCCAAGGTTTCAAAAAGAAAGCAATAGGAATAGAAAAGATTAATTAAGTATTTCTTTATGAAGAAAGTGTTGGCTAAATGGACATCTGTAAATCCCTTTGTTTTGATAATGACAAACATTTCATTCTTATTGATCTAACGTGCTACTTGAGTGTGCAGGAACAAGGCGGATGACAAAGCAATTAGGGAAATCCATATGCTTACATGTTTATATTTTCATGAAATGTAATCGCTTTAAGCTTGTACAAATATATAATGTACAAGTACTTAGATTTCATGTAAATCAAGCGTTAGATCTTCCCTAGCTAAACACCACATTTAGATAAGTCATCCCCTTCAAATAGGGTCACATATGCACACTCATACACACACTTAGTGCTTTAAATGGAAAGATTGAAACAGGGTCAATCTCGGTCGACCAACTCCTCGACCGAGACACTCTCGGTCGACAATCTTCTCGACCGAGAAAGAGCCAAGTAGCCGTTAGACACATCTGACAAGGCAGTTGGCAGTTGGAGATAAATGTTGCAAAACACTTGATTCAGAGAGCCTGTCGGTCGACAAAAGTTCGACCGAGTAGGTGTCTCGGTCGACCATTCCTCGACCGAGATGGACTCTGACATCAACTGTAGAATTAATTAACTAGCCATTGTTAAAGCAACTAAACCTATACCTAACGGCTAGTTAAGCACTTAGAAGCCCCTAGAAAATGTCTAGAACGTCCTTAAGCACTTGTAGGACATTCCTATAAATAGGACATGCCTTAGGACACCCACACATATTTGTTACACTTGAGAAATCCTTGAGCATACTTTGAGCAACCTGTTTGTGAGCAATTTGAGCATAGTGACAATTGGATACTTCTTCCCTTAGCTCAAAATTTGTGTCCTATAGGCTAGCATCTCCTATCCACGGCAATTACAATTCCATACACTTTGGTTAGGAGATCTACACGCTTGATCTAGGCAAATCAAGCCTTGTGCTACAAAAGGATAAGTTGTAATTTCCTTTTCCTTTCTTGTTCTCTATTATTGTTTGTACTCTCCTTGCTACTCCTAGGTTGGAGGCTGCGGATTGGAGAGGATGGAGATCTTCTTGGTGAAGAAGGGGACCTTGAGCTACTTCAAGAAGGCTGGTGCAATGGGAGGTTACTTCTAGAGAGGAAGGCTACTTCAAGGGGCAGCTTGGAGTTACTTCAAGAAGGCTACCTCAAGATGGTGCATCTACTTCAAGTAAAGGCTGTTCAAGGGGTGTAAAGAAAGTATTGTATTTTGTATAAATCCTTGTGAAGGTAATAAAAAAAATACTTTCAAAATCCCGGTTGGGTAAGCAACCGGGTAGTGGACTGACAATCTTAGTATTTGCTAAGATTGGAACCACTCTAAACACTTGTCTCCTTCTTCCAATTTCAACAGTGGTTGTTTGAGTTCAATAATTGTTAAAATCATTCTAAAACTCTATTCACCCCCCTCTAGTGTTTTTCAGAAAGAAATTGGGAAATAATGATATAATGTGGAAAATGAATGAAAAGAGACATAAATGAGATTTCTTGGGGAAATTTCATATCCATGCGGTTGTTAATATTAAAAGGAATGCCATTGAGGAAAATAAAAGAGAAATAAAAAGAAATCCTCAAAAATGAATATTTAAATGAGAAATAAACAAGATAATGTGAAATAAGGCATAAAGATGCATCTAGAAGGATAATAAGTATCCAATAAAGTGAATTTCGAAATAATGGAGTATCTTGGGATCCAAGGAGTCCCAATAAAGGAAAAGGAAGAGAAAATACCATAATTATAAAATAAAGAGATAATGGATATACATAATCCATTAATCATGTAAATTTGATAAAAGGAAGTATTTTCTTAAGGAGATATATATATATTTCGTGGCAAATAAGTTAAAAATCAAGAATAAAGAGAAAGGGAAAGGGGATTCTGGAATTCTTATTATCTAATGAATAAAGAAGATTAAAGAATTATGAGAGAGATAAAGAAACAAGCTTTTTCAAGAAGGAATCCCATTCCTATTAGAGAGGGGCTTGTTTCCCTTGGTATGCTCATCTTGGGGCGTGGATACCCTCCCCTATATGAGGGGAGGATCTGGGATCGAGTTTAGGAAGAAACTCCACGCAACTTTTCTCCTTTCTTCTTACACGACAAAACCCTAACCAAGTGAGCACATAGAGGTTTTAAGGGCTTAAGCGGGTGCAGCGTGATCTTGGTAGAGGCACGAAGCTCTCCTAGAGTCGCGGGTGGTTTTCCACCTTTTCCAGGCTGCAACCGTCGCTCAGCGACCTACTGCACGGCTTCCAGGCTGGCCGCAGATGCCAGGCTCGGCCAACGAAGGACAACCGCCATGGCTGAGTAAAGGAGGGCCCATCGGATGCGCGGGGTCATGGCGGAGGAAGGCGAGCTTTTTATGACGAGGATGGAGGCCCAAAGAAGGAGGAAGGGTCGGCGCGAGGCTGCAGAACGCAGCTAGGGCGGCGCGACTCTGGCTGCGCAAGGTTGAAGGAGACCAGGGCCGCATTGGACAGAATTGCCCTACGCGGGCCAAAAGAGCCGAGTTTTAAGTCGAGGGCAAAACCGTAATTCAGTTATAAACTCAATCGGGTGCAACTTTGCATGGAGTTCGTTACGTGGCATCTCCAGATTGGCCAAGTAAGTGTTTTAATGCAAAATTCGTAACTAATGAACCGTAGCTCGGATGAAGGAACTTAATATATGAATTTTGATCCTCAGAACGAGGGGAATTCAATAAAAATGTGTTTATAAGATAACTCCTCTTGAAGTTTGAAAAATAGTGTAATTTATCAACTTTAACATAATAATGATTAAAGAAACCCTACTATGATATGATTAAAGTGATTAATAGGGTTTAATGGATCATTAGAGTTGATATTAACCTGTCAAATGTAAAAAGGTACATAATGATAAAAAAGGAATAACTTTGCATATAATTAGTCTAATTTAGGGTTTATGTGCTTAAATATGCATGAAATTGGAAAAGTACATAAAGTTATCGTCATTAATGATTTAATAAAGAAAAAACCCTTAGATTTGATGATAGATCGATAACTCAAGATGATATTAACCTGTTGTTAATAAAAGTGAAAATAGGATTTAAAAATATGATCTTTTTATATAGTTGGTTTCATTTAGGGTTATATGTACATGAATATGCCTTAATGGGATTAGAAACCCTAATTTATGTTGATATGAATTCTAATGGTTTTAATTGTACAAATTGAAGAATAAAATAGAAATATGAGGATTCGAAGATAAATTGAGTACCAAAGATCTTTAATGTGAATTATTTGGATAATTAGTGTTTCCTAGTGTATAAAGGTGGAAATAGTAATAAATAAGGTTCATATATGTGAGTTGAACTATAATGAAATATGATTTGTCAATTTGGAAGAAACTGAAGATGATAATTAGCCTTAATGTTTTGGATATGACCTAAAAGGATAAAGATAATAGTTTTAGCATTAAAAGTGATAAATGCATAATGAAGGCTAAAACCTAAATAAAACCCTAAAGTTGGCCTAGAAATCATAAAGAGGAATCCAAGTTGATCTTAAGGATGTTTGAATAAAACAATGACACTTGAATGTTATGCATTATTTTCAGGATATTGTTGATTGCTTGTTAATTGTGATGAATGTTAACGCATGGCCATCAAGTTACTATGGATCAGGTATGTGGTTACGATTATGAATAACCGCTTTAGTTTCCCGATGGATTCTCGGATGTTTAATCGCATTGAATGCAACTAAACTGTTTTATTTATTTCATGCCACTATATAGTGACTATGATTATCACAGTAAATGTGAAAATATAACTGGCTAGATCCGGGTCCACCTCTGTTACTTGAAAAGGCTAAAAAAAGGGGTAATCCTAGAGTAAGGTCTAGGTTACCGTGAGTTAGAGACTCTTTAGCAAATCCCGAGTTAAGGATTGGTCTACTTATGAGTAGTACGATGTGACTCAACCCTAGAAATTGGTTCACTTATAGGTGGATCATGAGGGGTTTAATGGGGACAATACAAATGATAGGGTACTCTTGGATCGCGGAGTTATATCTAAAACATAATATTGGTTGTAAAATAAGTAATTGAATGATTACAGTGTTATCATAGTTGCATGTTTATTGTTTCCCCCATATACCAGCTTTGGCTGACTGACGTTTTGTTTGTCGGCGTTTTAGGTACAATGAAAAGAACAAACAGTAAATTGGCACATGTGATACTAAAAGAGAAATAAAGTACAAAGGAGGATTAGATAGATTAGTATCGATGTGGATAGATGTTTAGAGATCCTAGTTTTCAAAAGGTATGTAAAGAAAAATTTTATTACCATTTTCAGTATAGTCTGTTAGAATTTAATAATTGTTTATGGTTATATGTCGAACCTTTGATCCAGGATGAATGGGTGCGGCTCAACCTCTTGGTCTCCCTTAATTGGGGGTTATCGGGAGGTGGGGTCGTAACAGAGGTCATGGCAAGAGAGGGAAGCCATATCTTGAGCACTAGCTAAGCCCTACATCTTGTTCCCTACTTTGTGTCGATGATATCCATTATGGTTTGGCACTACTACATGAGTATGGAGGGGCAAACCGCAGGCACGGTGTACGGCATTCTCGGGCAGTCATGAGTTGTTGGGAAATGTGAGGGGCAATGTGTAGTGATTCTTGGAGGGATGGTTCAAGTGAGACCTGGAGCACATCGCTAGGGTAGGGCCACATGGGGGCTTGCTACTGGTTATCTCATTGATAATAACATATATGTATGTAAACCCCACCCTATTTCCCTAAGTTTTAATGCAGATGTTCTAAAATAGGTATCTTCCTCATTTTTGGCCAAATATGGAATTTAATATATGATTTTGATCCTCTCAACGAGTTCTATCCAATGGAATTGGTTTTAGAACCTAAATCTACTTTCTTTTACTCTGATATCCTAAAATGCATGTCTTTCATCCACCTTGGAGTGTTTAATGATGTAACTTGCCTTATAATACTATTATTGCTTCTGATAATGCTTGAAATTAAAAATAGTAACTTTTATCTATATTTAACCTTGAATCACAAAATCGATCACCTTGATGTACTTATGTTTATACTTTTAACCTAAAAAGAGTCTTTTATACATGTATATGATGCCTCCTGTCTAATGTTAGAACTTTGTTTTATTTCGATCATCAAATGTTTATCCCACATTGAAATCAGTAACATTTATCATGTTATGTAAGGACCCTGACCTCCGTTTAGGGTTTAACCTGTTTGTTTTACTTAACCCTGATGCTTTGTTGCTTGCTAATCACCTTTAGTGGTGATTAGGGTTTGTTGGAGCTTTGTTGAGAGTTGGAGGGGCTACTTGCAATTAACCCAAGTCTAGGGTTTGTGGGCAAGTTTGCCACCTTGTGAGGTGTTCCTCCCTCTCCTTGCTTCCTCTAATGTTGAGAGGAAGGTTTGGGCTCGTTGCTTGAGTCCCTTTGGGCTTGGTTGAGCTTGTTGGGCCTTGTGGTGCCTTGCCCTTGCTTGGTTGAACCTTGTGTTGGGCAAGAGGGTGCTTGTGTCGCCCAGGCTGTGTTGCCTAGGGCTGTGTCGCCCATGATGGTTGGGTGTCGTCCAAGTGTGTCACCCATGGACCTTTGACCATCTTTGACCTCGTTTGTGTCACCACTAGTGGACACTTTGTGCTTGGTGCTTGCATGTGGCAATGGCCTTGAACATGTGTTTAGGGCATGTTAGAGTGGTGGCTTGTGCACATGAACAAGTGTCCCTAGGTAGGCGACACCTTGCTTTTTTGTACCTTGTTTTCTCCTCCACCCTCTTCTATATATGCAGTTCCTTTCCCTTGCTAAGGATCCCTTTTAGCTCTTTAGTCTTTCTCTCCTTGGAGGATGACACACTCTCTTATCTTGCAAGCTTGTCGGCCGATACCCTTGGAGGAGCTAGCTTGGTGGCCGACCCTTCCTTGGAGTCTCCTTCTTCCTTGGTGGTACTTGGAGCTAGGAACTTGGAGCTTGCTTAAGGCGGGTTACATAACTCCTAACTCTAACTACACTACCTTCTTTCTATGTTCTTATATGTTGCTATGATCATGTTGGCTATATGAGTTGCTAGTTAGTTCCTTGCTTAAGTTGTTCTTGTTGGCCGAACCATGTATTCTAGGGTTTCTTGGTGAGCAATACTCCCTACTCTCCTAGGTATTGAGGAGTGAGCTTGAGTTCTAGTATCATGAGTAACACTCCTCTCTTGTTTAAGTTGAGAGGTGAGCTTGTGTTCTAGTAGCTTGAGCAACACCCTCCTCTCACCTTGGACTTGAAGGGTGAGCTTGGTGGTAGTTCTGGACCTCGTTTAGGGTTGTTACTTGTGTTGCCTGATTGATGTTAAGAGATGTGCAAGACCCCTCTCTCGTTTAAGTTGAGGGGTGAGCTATCTTCTTGACTCTTTAGGATTTTTGACACCCTTGAGCTTGAGTTGGTGGTGACCCTGTCGGGGTGCATCTTGCCCGATATGATGTTGGTGGTGTTGTTGCCCGATAACCTTCCCCCTTGTTATGCCCTGATGTTGGGGAGGCATTTCTAGTAGTTATGTGACGGGCGTCACACTAGTCCTATGTGTGTGTCGGCCGACAGCCCTACTGCTGACGGGAGTTGCACGATACTCTACTACCTGATATGAGTAGTTGGCCGATAGCTTGTGATGTATTGGGCGTTATGATGTGATGACGATGCCAACGGAGCATTGCACGATACCACAGTGCATGATACATGTGGGTGTACGGTGTGCTCAGTTCCCTGACGCGGGACGCGACGTTATATGACACAACATTACTTGAAGTGCGCGACGGCCGTTATCCTTGCTGGATGGTTTGGCTGTTGTTGGGCTAGTGTATCGGGCGATGGGGGAAAGTGTCCTGCCCGATACCACCTCTTCTGAGGGTTCCCTACCGGTCACACCTTTGGTGAGGGTAGCGGGTACTTCCCGCGAGGGTTTTGATCCTCATGTAAAACAGCTGTACTAGCTCTTGTTTCATGCTATCGTGTTTAGTTATGTTGGTGAACCTTGAGATGCTTCATGATATTTGTTATGGTAGAGCTTGTCCATGTAACTTAGCATGACCTTACCTAGGTAGGTGATCATCTTGATATTATTAATAATGTTGAGGAAATGGTAAGCCTATAGAATGATTTGCTTAATGATGTAACCTATGCTTATGATCACAAGTTGAGGCACGATTGATAAAGCATATAATTATCAATGACGCCCCATATTGATAGCATGGTCTTTCTGTTAAACCTATGATTATTGTGTATACTAACCATGCAGGTGATGCATAGCCAAGTAAAAGGCTATGAGGTACATATGATGAGTAACATTGCTTTGATAGTTACTCTAGATGGTGAGATAACATGTATGATGTGTTTTACTAAAGTGCTTGGGATTGCTATCCCATGATGATGATGTAAGCCTTGAGAGGAAGTGGCACTATGTGATGAGGGATTGAGATCCCATGGCATGTTATGATCATTGAGATGGATTTAGATGATTGGCAAGAGGCCAAGTGATAACATGTAATGATGGATCCTTGTGATGGACCAGGATAAGGCCAATTACACTAAAAGCATGACATTGAGTTTTATGTTGTTTATTCTTGTTATAGTTTGCATGTTATACAACTTGGTTGAATCTTGCAATCCACTTAAAACATACTAACTAATCACAGTGGAACATATCATGTAGTTTTCCCTGGCCATAGATCCATCATCGTCAGGAGCTGGTGATGGTGAAACAGGATCTCCTGCGGGTTAACTCGGAGCGCATATTATTGAGTATGCAAGGTTGCTCCTAGCCTAAAGTAAGGAAGTAAGAGTGCAACTTCGGTTGTAGACTCCAGGGTGTGGATTCAGGCCCGTAGCACAAGTGTGATAAAACATTGGTGAACAGGCCCATGGCTCAGGATATGGGATATGGGAGCATGAATGCTTTCAACGCTCAGAGCACGGTGAACATGCCCGTGGCTCAGTTTCACTAGCACCGATACCTGTACCGAGGTGGGCTAGGCAGAGGGTAGCCTGACCCTGTGGCTGAGGCCACTTAAAGCAAGAGACTACGGTCCTGTTGGTGTTGTACTCGTGCACTAACCATGAGGTGGGAGGTCGTGGAGTCCGGCTCTTCCATTGACCTTGTATGGCACCGGCTCCGAGTTTCGCAGCCATCGGTTGGATCTGAGCGGTACGGCTCACTTCCTCAGGGCATAATAATACGTAATCCAGCCGTTTAGTATTTACTGCTTAAGGCAAAACACAGAACATTGGTTGAGGCCTTGCTTGCGTAGTTAATCTTTTTATACTTGCAGTTACTTATACATTCCTGGTATTACTTTGGTAAGATCTTATAATTCTTATCTTGTCAATCATGTTCCATAAAGAGGTAATTGGTGATATGCCTTTTGTACATCTGGTAAGCTTAATAGTATGAATAGCTTTACTTTATTAACTGCCCTCGTTATACTTCTTATCAGTTATCTGCTTTATCCTTCTGAGATTTTGTAGTTTCGGCGGGGAGTTATGTTTCTCGCTGGGACTGTGTGTCTCACCCCGCTAGTTTACACCCTTTTTAGGTCTAGACGTGGTGGTGATCACGGAGTTGCAGTCGAGCAGCAAGATGAGTAGTAGAAGGCAAGTGATGAATATGCTGCTGTTTTGGGTGTTTTGTAGTAGAGTCTAGAGTCATCCCTGTACTCTCAGGTCCTTGGGAACATTTGGACATTGTTTCACGATGTATAATCGTTGGTGTTTTGTATATCCAATTGTTGGCCGAATGTGGGCCTTTATGTACACATCAACATGTGATGAACTCATGCAATGGTTAGATAGATGTTCCTCTAAGATGTGGACACGTATCCAGGCGTGTATATGGTTATATAACTGGTTTCCTTGCAGGATGTGGACTTAAATGTAATAGTTTCTCAATTCTTCCGCTTTCGGCAATCAGTTTTAATTAACACGTGTTTTTGATAATCTGTGGTTATGGTGATTTCCGCACGTTTTCGTGTAACACCTCGCTGTCTGTGTGATAGTGGGATGTGTTGCCACAAGTTTGGTATCAGAGTTCTAGGTTCGCTGAGTCTACAGGGATTTAGGACTAGGTTGTGTCTGTTCTTGTGCATTTTCTAGATTTTCTCACAACCATCTTCTACCCTCAGTGGAAGAAAAGCCAAGATGTCTGGAAACCATGAAGAACATGCTGCTGAGAACAGCGATGCTGCATCAGTTGATGGAGCTATAGGGCAGGCACATGAAGATCAGATGCTTGAGGTCCCCCAACCTGACCCAACCATTCTTGAACATCCTGCCTATCAACAGCTTATGGGACAGATAATGGCTACGATGAATCTGTAAACTACTAGAGGAGGGGTGAATAGAGTTTTATATATATAATTTAACAATTAATTAACTCAAGCAACCACAAAGAAAATATTGGACAAGGAGACACAAGGGTTTAGAGTGGTTCCTAGCCTTAGCAAATACTAAGGTAGTCAGTCCACTACCCGGTTGCTTACCCAACCGGGATTTGAAAAGAAATTTATTTTATTACCTCGCAAGGACTTTACATAAAATACAATTCCTTTTCCCAAACCCTTCAAGCAGCCTTCACCTAGAAGTAATCGCCCAACCTTGAAGCAGCCTTCCCTTGAAGTAGATGCACCAACTCCCGTTGCACCAGCCTTCTGAAGTAGCTTCCCGTGCGATAGCCTTCTTGAAGTAGCTTGAAGTCCCCTTCTCCACCTGAGAAGTCAACCCTCTCCAATCCGCAGCCTCCAACCCTAGGAGTAGCAAGGAGAGTACAAAAGATAAAAAAGGAACAAGAAGGAAAAATAGAAATTACAATATCGTTGTAAGCCCAAGGCTTGATTTTCCTATATCAAGCGTTTATATCTCCTAACCAATGTGTATGACAATGTGATTGTAGTGGATAGGAGATACTAGCCTATAGGACACGAAATGTGAGCAATAGGAATGAATGGCAAGTGTAGGAATTGCTCTATTGCTCTAAAACAGATTGCAAGTGTGTATTCAAGCTCAAGTATAGCACAAGTATATCTTGGGTGTCACCTTGGTGTCCTAAGGCATGTCCTATTTATTGGAATGTCCTATGTATGCTTAAGGACGTTCTAGACAACTTCTAGGGGCTTCTAAGTGCTTAACTAGCCGTTAGATATAAGTTAGGTGCGTTAGTAACGGCTAGTTGCTTTATTCTGCAGTTGCTGTCAGAGACCATCTCGGTCGACAATTTGTCGACCGAGATACCTACTCGGTCGAAGTTTTGTCGACCGAGAGGCTCTCTGGATTCACGTTTATTTGCAACTATCAACTGCTGTGTCTAACGGCTACTTTGGGTCAATCTCGGTCGAGAAGTTTGTCGATCGAGAGTGTCTCGGTCGAGGAGTGTGGTCGACCGAGATTGACTCTGTTTTCAACTTTTAATTAACCACTAAGCATGTGTATGAGTGTGCAAATGTGATCCTATTTGAAGGGGATGACCTATCTAAGTGTGGTGATTAGCTAGGAAGATCCAACACTTGATTTACATGCAATCTAAGTACTTGTACATTATATATTTTTGTACAAGTTTTTACAACAGTGATTACATTGCATGGAAATATAAATATGTAGGCTCCTTGGATGTTCCCTAGTTGCTTTGTCATCCACCTTAATCCTGCACACTCAAGTAGCTCGTTAGATTAATAAGAATGAAATGTTTGTCATCATCGAAACAAAGGGATTTATCATAATATCCAATTTATCCAACAATCTCCCCCTTTTTGAAGATGACAAACATTTCCTAAAATATGAAATAAGGAAATATAAAGCATGTGAGTTTCATACCTGAGGATTACCTTTTGTAGCCATTCTTGTTTTTACAAGAAGATGAAACTCATTTATTTTTGATTTTATATTCTTTCTCCCCCTTTGTCATTTCAAAAAGATATCCAAGATGAACATTTTATTTCGTCTCCCCCTTAATTTTATATTAAGCTCCCCCTTAATTACATATCCTATTAGAAACATGGATTTATGTCATTTTTGTCTAATTTAGCCACAATTTATTTCTCAATCATTTGCAAAGGATGTTATGCCTTGAAATGATATGAGATCATGTTAGGTTCATGGCATATGTATATAGATTTCTCACCCATTTTACAAGGGATGTTAAGCCCTGAAAATGATATGAGATTCCCTTAAGCTCATGATAAATGTATATTTATCTCTTCATCTATCAAGGGATGTTAAGCCCTAAATTAAATGAGATTCCTTTAAGCTTAGAGTACATAAAAATGTTTCCAACCAAATGCAAGGGATGTCAAGCCCTGATTTGTTTAGAGAGTTCCTTTAAGTACAAGATATATCAATTTTATAAATTTCTTCATAACCAAGAGTAAAAATACTAAGGTCGTATCAGGAAATCAAATTCGTTTTTATGCGCTCCCCCTTAATCTTATAATTTAGGCAATTTAATGCTTCTAAGGTCACAAATAATTTTAAATGTTGATTTTGACCTTTATCATAAGTATACTAAGATTAAGTGCAATAAAATGATGTCCAAATAAGCATTTTGTCAAAGCTTATTTTAGGTCGCCCTTGACTACGACCGTAGCGCCCCCTGGTCAATTTTAATTTTAACCAAGAGGCAAATTCTGCAGATTTCCAATTTAAACATTCATATGTGAAGTATAATTTCTGCAGATAGCTTTAAATAAATATCTATTTGAAGCATTAATATGGGCATCATAGTGAAGTCTTTGTCCTTGATTTTTCTAAAATGCATGTTTCACATTCATTGTGAATGATGTTTTCATAAGCTTTGCTATGGGTACATATTAAATCACATTTCTTCTTATACCCTTTTCATATTAATCATAAGATTCTTTAGAGACATATATTTTGAAAGCAAGATTAATATCTTAAAGTCAAGATTTTTGCTTTCGATTTCTTAGAACAAACAAATAGATAAAAACATTAATATTTTTGTTCTAAGAGGCACCGTTTGGCTTGTCATAGCAACATCATCATCACAAGCTGTGTTCACAATCATTATCTATTATGTCAAGATGCTTTTATGCTAATGACATTTGCAATTATCGGAATCACAATGATCATTCATGGTTTGTATATATGAATTAAAGCTTATTTTAAACCAATGAGACATAATGATAGAACAATTTAAGCATGAATAATGTCTGAAGTCTTTTTAAAGATATCAATTTGAGAAATTTTGTAACATTGTGTTCTTTGCAAGCATTTTTAATAGTCATATCACTAATGAATTATTTTGCTTGCTTATCATCAACAATCATGCATGCAATTATCATTATCTATTTGAGTTAACACAAAATCATGCTTAATGATGAAATAGTGAAAGCATGTCCAATAGAATGATAATTTTATGAAATACAGTGATTGTAATCATTTAAAACTAAATGTTATAACACATGATTTCTATCTAGATAGATGCTTTAAAGAATATCATGTAAACATTATAAAATAGGGATTTCTAAACTTTATTTTCAATTTAGAGAATGATGTCATTTATATTCAAAAAGATCTTCAGTCATTAACAACAAATAGATAGCCACTGATCAATCAATTATTCAGCAATTTTACTACAGACTGAAATCAGTGACCAGGTCAGTCGACGATTTCTCGACCGACTGACTGCTCGGTCGATGATTTCTCGACCGACAAGGTTTCTGTTTTACCTACAGAACTATTTATTGATTTCAAGTAAATGTAGACTATGTCTAACTCAAATATGCAGTTTAAGAATCAGTTTTAGTTGAGATAAAACATATGAATATCAAAGTAACATTTAGATCAAATCTCAGCTAATCATATTCAAAATTTTAAGTTTTGAGGACTTTAATTGAAATAAGTTTTCAAGTTAGAGATTTAGTTACTTGAATCATTTTGTTATCCCTTTATGTTAAGTTGATATAGACATAAGGATGTGCAAAAAAAATTCTTCGGTCATATCTCAACTTAGTCTAATCAATTCAATTTGGGATTTTCGGAATCCATTCTAACTCAACATTCCTTTTCTTGTATGGGCATGAAAAAGAGTAATGTCCAAGACGTGAGCAATAATGGCAACATATAGAATCAACCTCAAGTCTTTTTCTATGGTTTTGTTCTAGGTTGTTCTTTGGTACAAATGTGGCTTGATGTGCTCGTGTCTTTCTCCAACTAGGTTGTTGATAAGATTTCTCTTTAGGCTTATAACCTAGTCCTCTTCTTCCAATTTGATGATAGGAATAATCCAATATTCTATCAAGGATTCCATTGTTGCTTAACCTATTAACTTCTTGTTGCAACTTTACGATCTCATCCATTCTTTTCTTAATATCTAGTTTTGCTTGATCTAGATTAGATGATAAAGAATTCCTTTCTTTCACTATACTATCATAATCTAGATGTGTACACAAAATAGGTTGTTTTTGAAAGTCATTTAACTTTGCAAGTAATTCAACCTTTTCTTGATATAGAAGATCATAACTTGTTTCTAGAGTAAAAATCTTCACTTCACTACTACTTAGAGATGATTTCAAAGTACGGTTTTCAGAAACAATGTCATCTTTTTCAAAACCAAGAGTATTCAATTTAGCATATAAATCGTCATTTTCAGATGTAAGAGCAAGAAGTCTAGCATTTAACTCATCGTTTGTTTTACTAGATTTCTTTAATTTCTTCTTGCACTCAATATACTTATTGTGAGTTTCTTCAAGACTAGAAATTAGCTCTTCTTTTGATAAATCAAGAAGGCTTACCTCTTCTTCTTCTTCCTCATTGGTTGTAGCAATGAAACAATTCTTATGGACCTCTTTCTTCTTTTCTTTCCATGGACAGCCGATTGTTGTATGGTTCATTCCTAAACACCAATTGCAGCTTGTTGAAAGTTGGTCCAAGTTGCTCCTTTGTCTGCGGTCGTAGTCACCTCCACCCTTCATTCTTCAAGACCTGGTTAGGGTTCCTTGAAGCCTGCTCTGATACCAATTGTAAACTACTAGAGGGGGGGTGAATAGAGTTTTATATATATAATTTAACAATTAATTAACTCAAGCAACCACAAAGAAAATATTGGACAAGGAGACACAAGGGTTTAGAGTGGTTCCTAGCCTTAGCAAATACTAAGGTAGTCAGTCCACTACCCGGTTGCTTACCCAACCGGGATTTGAAAAGAAATTTATTTTATTACCTCGCAAGGACTTTACATAAAATACAATTCCTTTTCCCAAACCCTTCAAGCAGCCTTCACCTAGAAGTAATCGCCCAACCTTGAAGCAGCCTTCCCTTGAAGTAGATGCACCAACTCCCGTTGCACCAGCCTTCTGAAGTAGCTTCCCGTGCGATAGCCTTCTTGAAGTAGCTTGAAGTCCCCTTCTCCACCTGAGAAGTCAACCCTCTCCAATCCGCAGCCTCCAACCCTAGGAGTAGCAAGGAGAGTACAAAAGATAAAAAAGGAACAAGAAGGAAAAATAGAAATTACAATATCGTTGTAAGCACAAGGCTTGATTTTCCTATATCAAGCGTTTATATCTCCTAACCAATGTGTATGACAATGTGATTGTAGTGGATAGGAGATACTAGCCTATAGGACACGAAATGTGAGCAATAGGAATGAATGGCAAGTGTAGGAATTGCTCTATTGCTCTAAAACAGATTGCAAGTGTGTATTCAAGCTCAAGTATAACACAAGTATATCTTGGGTGTCACCTTGGTGTCCTAAGGCATGTCCTATTTATAGGAATGGCCTATGTATGCTTAAGGACGTTCTAGACAACTTCTAGGGGCTTCTAAGTGCTTAACTAGCCGTTAGATATAAGTTAGGTGCGTTAGTAACGGCTAGTTGCTTTATTCTGCAGTTGCTGTCAGAGACCATCTCGGTCGACAATTTTTTGACCGAGATACCTACTCAGTCGAAGTTTTGTCGACCGAGAGGCTCTCTGGATTCATGTTTATTTGCAACTATCAACTGCTGTGTCTAACAGCTACTTTGGGTCAATCTCGGTCGAGAAGTTTGTCGACCGAGAGTGTCTCGGTCGAGGAGTGTGGTCGACCGAGATTGACTCTATTTTCAATCTTTTAATTAACCACTAAGCATGTGTATGAGTGTGCAAATGTGATCCTATTTGAAGGGGATGACCTATCTAAGTGTGGTGATTAGCTAGGAAGATCCAACGCTTGATTTACATGCAATCTAAGTACTTGTACATTATATATTTTTGTACAAGTTTTTACAACAGTGATTACATTGCATGGAAATATAAATATGTAGGCTCCTTGGATTTTCCCTAGTTGCTTTGTCATCCACCTTAATCCTGCACACTCAAGTAGCTCGTTAGATTAATAAGAATGAAATGTTTGTCATCATCGAAACAAAGGGATTTATCATAATATCCAATTTATCCAACAGAATCTCATGATAGACAGATTGCCAGTGCCTTCGCCGAGAGCACATGCTCCCTATGGTGAAACATCGGGTATTGGGAAGACCTTTGAGCATCTTTGTCGAGTCGGAGCTTCTGATTATGCTGGAGCGACTGATCTAGCAGATGCCGATCTGTGGCTGACAAGTCTCGAGAAGGCTTTCTGGATCCTCGACATCCTTGAAGCAGACAAAGTAAAGCACGCTGTCTACCTTCTGAAAGGTAGTGATGGTCACTGTTGGAACATCGAGGAAGAGAAGCGACCTGGTGAGGTGATCGGTTGGGAGGTTTTCCGGCACGAGTTTGTCAGCAGATACTTCCCAAAGACGTATCTGGATGAGAAGATCAGTCAGTTTGAGAGCCTGCGATAAGGAACGATGAACATCACCGAGTATGAAACCAAGTTCATGGATCTGTTGAGGTTTTGTTCTCACCTGGCGGCAACAGATGAAGAGCGAATCAGACGTTTCGAGAAGGGTCTGAGTTCTGAGCTGACAACACCTGTTTCTGTGTTGGAGAACAGAGAACGGTTTGCTACGTCTGTGGAATCCGTCCGGAGGATCGAATGATTAGTAAGGGAGAAAAGAGAGTCTATGTCTAAGAAGAGACCTGCTCAGTTTCAAGGACAAAGGTTTGGTGGCTTCCAGAAGCCAAGGTTTTCAACATCGTCAGTGATGAGAGGTTCCGGTGCACCATATCAGTGGTCTCCAAGTAAAGGAAGAGGTTATGTTTCCTCACCATCAAAGGCACATAGTACAACATATGTGGCAGTGACAGGGCCAGCTAGGCCACGGTTTGAGGACAGGTCATGCCATCTTTGTGGACAGGTCGGGCATTTCAGGCTCAACTGCCCAAATAGAGATGTTGAAGTGACGCAGTAGTCGAGGCAGAATCAACGAGGGTCGGATAGACAATAGCCCAGTGGTAGTAGAGGGAGAGGACATGGTTAAATGTCGCAAGTGGGATCATCTGCTCAAGGAAGCAGAGGACTTGGACAACAAGCAACGGCTCGATTCTATGCTATGAATCAGCTGGAGGCGATAGTCAACCTACGAGTGGTGATAGGTTAGATGGAGTTATTTCATTCTGATATGTCTTCTTCTTGCTTTATATCTGTTCTGGTCAACCCGGGTGCTACACACTCTTTTATCACCTATAGTATGCTTGAGAACTGTCATTTACCTGTTAGCGATAAGGAGGATAGTTTGTTGTTAGAAACCCCTCTTGATGGTTCCTCGATGCTTCGAGAAGAGTGTCCATCTTGTGTCTTGTCTTTCTCGGGACACAACATCCAAGTGGATCTTATACCACTTGATATGCATGGTTTTGATGTTATGCTTGGGATGGATGCCTTAGAAAAGTATAAGGTGGTTTTGGACTGTGGTTCCAAGCAAGCTGTGTTTGACGTTGATGGAGAGAAGTGGATCTTCCAAGGAGATAGGAAGATTCTTCCGACGTGTCTTGTTACGACCCCATCTGAGCTTAATTGGTAAACTAGGGTTTACCTGGATGATTTCATATTTAATTGGATTGATCATTGCTTAAATCTAATTAATGATGATATCTCAATTATAATATGTTAAACCTAATGAGAACCCCAAGCATGCTATCTCTTTGTATAATTAGGGTTTGAGATATATAATCTCTAGTCGGTTGAATTAGGGTTTTCAACAAATAAGCTCATTTGGGGAGAAATGTTAAATGAGTTATGATTTCTGTTTAAAATGTACCTATAATGTTAATGTTAGACTTAGGTGCCCTGAACATCGTAGAACCCATTTGACAGATCTGCTTCTTAGGGGTGAAACTCGTGTTGCAACATTATCCGTGCGGAGTCATGGAGACACGAGGACAGAGAGGCAGTGTCCAACAACAACGCGTGCGATGTCACGGTGGCACTGGAGAAAATTAGGGGTTATTGCAACAAGATCCGTGCGGAGTCATGGAGGTAACCCCGTGAGACTCTCCGCCTATGTACTCAGGTTAGAGGAGGAGTCTAGAGCACTCGATGTAGTGCAGTGAGGCCGATGAGCCTGAAGGACGATGAGCCTGGGGTCCTGTGGCATAGCAGGGCTGGCGTCAGACTTAGCATTTCCCGGGTGTGTCGCTAAGTCTTGTACGGTGTGGTCGTAGTGCACTACGAGTCTCTATGCAGAGTACACTGCATAGATCAGGGCATAATCTAAAATATGATCATATAGGTTCACAGAGTTCCTTATAAATGAAAGAGTTAAGGAAGACTAGAGCATAGTCTTCCAGTAGTTATTCTTTAGATGCAATATTTACATTCTTTGTTATTTCAATTATATTGTTTTAGAACTGCTCAATGTAGTATTTATTGTTGTTAAATTTCATATCGTTTACTCAAATAATATCTGTAATCACATTAGTGCATTAGTCTGTTTCCATGAATTACTCATTCACTGAGCGAGTAGGCTCACCCCTCTACTCAAACATTTTTAGGGTTAACCGCGTGGACTTGGAGATGGTCAGAGCTTCAGTGTAGATCTGCCACAAGAGTTGAGTACAAGATTAGTTGAGTCAGTCGGTCCTTGTCACTCTAGGTCCTCAGTAAGAGATAAGAGAGAGAGTTGTAATTACAATGTGTAATATTGTTCCTCTTTGATATGTATGCTAATTAACAAGTTTTATGTGCACAAGTTGTGAAAGACATCCTGAATGTTTATACATGTATCTTTTCTATTAAAGTCTGATTAGTAAAAGAAATGTTCATATTCCTTTGTTAGGATGTTATGTGGTTCATTGCGGAGAATCAAGAGTCGTAAAGAAAAAAAAAGTTAAGGGTGTTTCTTGTGTTACATATAAATCCTATCTTATGCCCTAATCTCATGATTTGAGGAAATTGTGAGATTGGGGTGTAACAACTTGGTATCAGAGCTTAGGGTGAGTTGTCAAGGACCATTAAGTTAGTAAGTTAGAGTCCTATGTGTGGCAGATAGGAGATGTTTGATGTTAGCTTTGTGGATTTGAGTGTTTGGATATCCTGGCCCGATATCTGAGTACTTGGATCAACCAGTACAAGCTACTCTGTCTATTCTTTCACGTATACCCTGGCCAGGTATACAGTGGAAGAATGGGCTAGAGATGAACCCTAGAAATGTTAGGGTTAGAAAACGAGAAAAGAAACAAGAATTAAGAGCATAAATGTAAAAGGAGATAGAACTTACATTTCATAATGTTGTTTTTGTTGGAAATGTATAGAAATGCTCTTATATGTTTGAATTGAAATATTCAATACTTTGAAATATGGGTCTTTAATATCTGTTGTACACTATGCAGTTGTAGCATTTATTGATTTCATTCTTTGTAACAAGTAGACTAGAATTGACCCTTGAATGAGCTTTTGTTAGTGGATAAGTTTTCTTCCACACTTTTGAGATGAATAGAAGCTGAGTAATCCTCAGTAGTTCTTGGCTTCAGGACTTCAGGTTTGGCCTGGTCCGGCTGGCAGGATGCGTTACTGGGATCTAATGACTCCTATTAATAGTAATAGACTCTGGATAATTAGACTCACATCAGAGTAAGAATGTACATACAGTAAGATGTTGAAACATATTGGCAAGATCAGAACAACTAAAGAATTTGTTGAAACTGATATATGAGGTTCAACTTTGGGGTCTCAAATGTGAAACCCTTAATTGGGAATAGTAGAACATGATATGAAGTTCATGATCAGTTTATTGATTAATATTATATGAACTATACATATGAAATATAGAAAAGATATGTGAAATGTATGTATGATTCAAGATAGCAAGAATCAATCATGAAGAATGAATCATATAATTGAGTATAATGCTTTATTGAACTCTAAAGCAAAGGCTGAGTAGAAGAATAGAGTTGAGCATTCAATAGGTCCATAAAGGTAAATAGAATCGTATGAACATGTAATTCATAAGACTAGAACAACAAACTAGTTTCTGAGCAAAGAACATAGGTGTAGTTTAACGAATGAATAAGTCATACAAAGGTGGACTGTATTCAGAAGAGAAAAACTTAATTGAAAGAGAAACTATGTTTGACCCATGCATGATCCACTTGATTTAAAAAATGAAGAATATGTAATGTATTCAACATGAGGAAAAACCAATAAAAGGACTATTAATTTAGAACGTTAACTTCACAATAGTATAAAGATAAAGGAGGAAATATGTGCAACATGGTATGCATGAAATCGATAGTTTTGCCCGTCGATTCGAGTGAAATCGACACCAGCAGGTTCGTTTTAGTTTTCAGTCGGTATGTGATTCGGCCGAGTTTCTCTTACAAGAAATCAAACAGCAAGTTGATCGGCCGAGTTTCTGACCAATCGGCCGAGTTTCAGAGCTGTGAGTGGCAGTTCATTCAGAAATCATTATTTAACTCAATTTAAGTGCTTAATTGCTTCGGTATCAGTGGGTATAACTCCTAAACAGTGTAGCACATACAATAGAGTATGATAGATTCATTGGAACTTGAAATACGTAATATGATTGATGAAAATGATGGAATTTCCTGTATTACAGTTGCAATGTATACGTTGATTAAAATGGATGTTTAGCATTGACATTGGATATGTGATATTGAGTCATGTTTAAAGATGACAAATGATATATGTGTTTTCAAGAGATGTCTAGAATGTGAAATAAGTACGAAATAATAAGAGAAAATGAGTCATATATGGTGCATAACTACCTTGGTGGGGTCATCTAGTGAATGTAATAGTGACATACAATATGATGAAGTGTGATAAGAAATAAATTCTTGTGTGATAGCAAGAATGATGAATAATCTATTCTTACCTTGAATGTTTCAATGTTAGGGATGTTTATTGTATATAATCAAATGAAAAGGATAGGTAGCAAAAAGTAATGGAGTAATGAATGAGCAGAGAGATAGGGGAAAACACTAGCTTTGTGTAATATGAGAATTTGTTTTTATACGTATGATTTGTTGAAGGCATATTAAGGTATGAAAGTTGGTTCTACATATGATTTCAGGGTATTTGTGTAAGCTATATGTTAAATTAAAGGCGTATGATAGATGTAGTAATTCATACCTGTTATGCATCTTACTATTGTGTATTTGTGATATGGTGATACGGTTTGGATGATGTCAGAACACATGGAGAGATACCCTGAACAAGGTAGTCATACTTATTCACTCATATTAATAGAAAGGGATGATAATAAGATTGTCTGGACAAATAACCCTAATGAGGTGTAGCTTGTTATACCTAGCTCTAATATAACTGAGTGATGGTAATTGAGTATGATTAAAGCTTGAATGACTAATACAATCGTGGATTACTTTGTTACTATTGTTGAAACCCTAGTATGATATAACCTGATGGTTATACCTTGACTTATGTGTGGGTTCATACTGAGGATAGTATGGAATGCGATAGTAATGCATCCATGACCCAATGGCGATGCCAAGAGTAGTATTATGCAATTGATTGTTGAATCTAGCCTTTTAATTCAAGACTGTTTTGCTATTTGAATAGCACTTTATTAAAGTTTAAAACAGCATGGTGAACTCGCTTTTGTCACTTAAAGGTGATACAGAACAATAGAACTTTCTGAGCCGCATAAGTTGAGATAGTTGTATCAGAGTATCAGAGTTGCGCAGCGAAAGCGTGGTGGTTTGTCTGCATTCTATGTTTGACTGTGGCATAAAGAATTTGCTTGATATCATTGAGAACTATTTGAAATATGTTGTGAGTTAGTAAAGAATTAAAAATTCTAATGTTGAAAACTACATCCAGGTATGAAATACAAGAATATAATGACATGGAAGGCTTTAGAAGCTTAGAATAACCTTGAATGTATCTTTCTTGTAGGCTTATGTTTCGAGGACGAAACATTCTAAGGGGGGGGAGAGTTGTTACGACCCCGTCTGAGCTTAATTGGTAAACTAGGGTTTACCTGGATGATTTCATATTTAATTGGAATGATCATTGCTTAAATCTAATTAATGATGATATCTCAATTATAATATGTTAAACCTAATGAGAACCCCAAGCATGCTATCTCTTTGTATAATTAGGGTTTGAGATATATAATCTCTAGTCGGTTGAATTAGGGTTTTCAACAAATAAGCTCATTTGGGGAGGAATGATAGAGTTAGGCATAGAAAAATAGAAATGATAGTTGGATGCTTGGGTAGCACGGCCATGGTGGGTAGCACGGTCGTGCTAGGTCATTGGTGGCACAGACATGCATGGCCACACGGTCGTTTTGAAAGAATTGAACTATTAACCAACTTTTATACTCAAATCTACTGAAAACAATGCACCACGGACTTGGTAGGTATCACGGCCGTGCTGGGTCCATCTTGCACGGCCGTGGCAGCTAGCACGGCCGTTCTGAGGCATTTTTGCTTCAAATGACATTTCTGCAGATTTCTGGATAGCAGTGCACTGTTCTATTTGTAATTATTTATTGGTAACTCCAAATGATCTCAAATTTTAACTAAATCTTTATCGATCAATTATACACAACTTGATAAATTTCCATAATTTTTTGAGAAGGTTTGATCTCTGAAATAAACGAATTACAATAACTTTTGTATAACTGAATTTTCAGCCAATATAATTAAAGTTGAGTGTAGGGTCGATATGCAATTGACCCAAGCAGCTCAAATTGACTTATATGATCGACCACACACACACACAGCTCTCATTCTTCGTCATCCATCCCAGAGAAACGAAAATCTAGAGAGAGAGGGAGAGTTAGGGCTTGAGTGGAGAAAGATGAGGAATTGCTGACCTAGGGTTTTGCGGTCCAAGGAATGGTGAAATCAAGTAAGTTTGGATCCTTTGCATAGACTTTTATGGTGAATCTTCTCTCTCATGTCAAGATTCCGTCCTTGCTCTGATTTGATCCAAGATGATGTCGAAATTCTCTCTTTTCTCACCCTTTCTTCATAATCCCTCATTTTCAAGGTTTCCTAGTTGAATGGAAGAAGAATTGGGAGATTTGCTAGGGATTTGATATGAGTTCGAGATTCCCTGAGTTGAGCTGCAGTTTTGAGGTGTTTTCACACCTTGGGGTGAGTGGGTTCTTCCTTCAAACAGTGTAATGCACGAAATTTGATTATAACATCCAAATCCCGAAATGCTTAGCATGTGATTCTAAACCCTAAAATATTCGTTTGATTTAAGTTGTTGCAAATTGATATGATATGGATTCCTTCTCTGTTTGAATGACTCCTTAATGGTAGATTCATATCAGAAATGTATACAACACTTCCTAATGAGAATGCTTTTCATATTTATATCAAATGATGTAATTAGGGTTTAACCTATTTGAGACATCACTAGAGTTTCAACCTTATTGAAAAGGACTGGTAATCCTATAAATGGTTAGGATGTACCTCATGGGTTATCTTAATTGAATTTTATCCTTGATACATGATATCTCAGTGAATGGTATGGAAAACCTAAATTTAGTTAAATTTCCATGGTTTCACATCTATATTGATTGTATATGATTTGTTGGAAACAATCTTTATTTAGTGAATGCTTATATCCTATGAAATCCTTATGAGAGCCATGTGACAAGTGATGAGGCAAATGAAACCCTAAGAGTAGGGTGATGGCATGTGATGAATGAATAAGGCAAATTAAACCCTAAGGATAGGGTGTTCAATGAATCATGTTAAGGTGATATGAAAGGTTTCGAAATGAGATGTGGTGATGCTTAATTGTTGAATTGTAAGTTTCTAGTGCATTTAACTTTATATGCTTGTTCTCTCTAAGTTGATATCTGCATACTGCAGGGCTTCTTATTTTCAATACATATCTCGTAAATTGCAGGTGATGAGAAATGACATGCCCTAGAAAGGGATGTTACTGAGACATGATATATGTTGAATACATGAGTTATGATGCTTCTTATGATATGATATGGCAGGCCGTGTGAGCCTTGTGAGAAATGTTAAATGAATTATGATTTCTATTTAAAATGTACCTATAATGTTAATGTTAGACTTAGGTGCCCTGAACACCGTAGAACCCCTTTGACAGATTTGCTTCTTAGGGGTGAAACTCGTGTTGCAACATTATCCGTGCGGAGTCATGGAGACACGAGGACAGAGAGGCAGTGTCCAACACCAACGCGTGCGATGTCACAGTGTCACTGGAGAAAATTGGGGGTTATTGCAACAAGATCTGTGCGGAGTCATGGAGGTAACCCCGTGAGACTCTCCGCCTGTGTACTCAGGTTAGAGGAGGAGTCTAGAGCACTCGATGTAGTGTAGTGAGGCCGATGAGCCTGGGGTCATGTGGCAGAGCAGGGCTAACGTCAGACTTAGCATTTCCCGGGTGTGTCGCTAAGTCTTGTACGGTGTGGTCGTAGTGCACTGCGAGTCTCTATGCAGAGTACACTGCATAGATCAGGGCATAATCTAAAATATGATCATATAGGTTCACAGAGTTCCTTATAAATGAATGAGTTAAGGAAGACTAGAGCATAGTCTTCCAATAGTTATTCTTTAGATGCAATATTTACATTCTTTGTTATTTCAATTATATTGTTTTAGAACTGCTCAGTGTAGTATTTATTGTTATTAAATTTCATATCGTTTACTCAAATTATATCTGTAATCACATTAGTGCATTAGTCTGTTTCCATGACGTACTCATTCACTGAGCGAGTAGGCTCACCCCTCTACTCAAACATTTTTAGGGTTAACCGCGTGGACTTGGAGATGGTCAGAGCTTCAGTGTAGATCTGCCATAAGAGTTGAGTACAAGATTAGTTGAGTCAGTCGGTCCTTGTCACTCTAGGTCCTCAGTAAGAGATAAGAGAGAGAGAGAGTTGTAATTACGATGTGTAATATTGTTCCTCTTTGATATGTATGCTAATTAACAAGTTTTATGTGCACAAGTTGTGAAAGACATCCTGAATGTTTATACATGTATCTTTTCTATTAAAGTCTGATTAGTAAAAGAAATGTTCATATTCCTTTGTTAGGATGTTATGTGGTTCATTGCGGAGAATCAAGAGTAGTAAAGAAAAAAAAAGTTAAGGGTGTTTCTTGTGTTACATATAAATCCTATCTTATGCCCTAATCTCATGATTTGAGGAAATTGTGAGATTGGGGTGTAACAACTTGGTATCAGAGCTTAGGGTGAGTTGTCAAGGACCATTAAGTTAGTAAGTTAGAGTCCTATGTATGGTAGATAGGATATGTTTGATGTTAGCTTTGGGGATTTGAGTATTTGGATATCCTGGCCCGATATCTGAGTACTTGGATCAACCAGTACAAGCTACTCTGTCTATTCTTTCACGTATACCCTGGCCAGGTATACAGTGGAAGAATGGGCTAGAGATGAACCCTAGAAATGTTAGGGTTAGAAAACGAGAAAAGAAACAAGAATTAAGAGCATAAATGTAAAAGGAGATAGAACTTACATTTCATAATGTTGTTTTTGTTGGAAATGTATAGAAATGCTCTTATATGTTTGAATTGAAATATTCAATACTTTGAAATATGGGTCTTTAATATCTGTTGTACACTATGCAGTTGTAGCGTTTATTGATTTCATTCTTTGTAACAAGTAGACTAGAATTGACCCTTGAATGAGCTTTTGTTAGTGGATAAGTTTTCTTCCACACTTTTGAGATGAATAGAAGCTGAGTAATCCTCAGTAGTTCTTGGCTTCAGGACTTCAGGTTTGGCCTGGTCCGGCTGGCAGGATGCGTTACTGGGATCTAATGACTCCTATTAATAGTAATAGACTCTGGATAATTAGACTCACATCAGAGTAAGAATGTACATACAGTAAGATGTTGAAACATATGGGCAAGATCAGAACAACTACAGAATTTGTTGAAACTGATATATGAGGTTCAACTTTGGGGTCTCAAATGTGAAACCCTTGATTGGGAATAGTAGAACATGATATGAAGTTCATGATTAGTTTATTGATTAATATTATATGAACTATACATATGAAATATAGAAAAGATATGTGAAATGTATGTATGATTCAAGATAGCAAGAATCAATCATGAAGAATGAATCATATAATTGAGTATAATGCTTTATTGAACTCTAAAGCAAAGGCTGAGTAGAAGAATAGAGTTGAGCATTCAATAGGTCCATAAAGGTAAATAGAATCGTATGAACATGTAATTCATAAGACTAGAACAACAAACTAGTTTCTGAGCAAAGAACATAGGTCTAGTTTAACGAATGAATAAGTCATACAAAGGTGGACTGTATTCAGAAGAGAAAAACTTAATTGAAAGAGAAACTATGTTTGACCCATGCATGATCCACTTGATTTAAAAAATGAAGAATATGTAATGTATTCAACATGAGGAAAAACCAATAAAAGGACTATTAATTTAGAAATTTAACTTCACAATAGTATAAAGATAAAGGAGGAAATATGTGCAACATGGTATGCATGAAATCGATAGTTTTGCCCGTCGATTCAAGTGAAATCGACACCAGCAGGTTCGTTTTAGTTTTCAGTCGGTATGTGATTCGGCCGAGTTTCTTTTACAAGAAATCAAACAGCAAGTTGATCGGCCGAGTTTCTGACCAATCGGCCGAGTTTCAGAGCTGTGAGTGGAAGTTCATTCAGAAATCATTATTTAACTCAATTTAAGTGCTTAATTGCTTTAGTATCAATGGGTATAACTCCTAAACAGTGTAGCACATACAATAGAGTATGATAGATTCATTGGAACTTGAAATACGTAATATGATTGATGAAAATGATGGAATTTCCTGTATTACAGTTGCAATGTATATGTTGATTAAAATGGATGTTTAGCATTGAAATTGGATATGTGATATTGAGTCATGTTTAAAGATGACAAATGATATATGTGTTTTCAAGAGATGTCTAGAATGTGAAATAAGTATGAAATAATAAGAGAAAATGAGTCATATATGGTGCATAACTACCTTGGTGGGGTCATCTAGTGAATGTAATAGTGACATACAATATGATGAAGTGTGATAAGAAATAAATTCTTGTGTGATAGCAAGAATGATGAATAATCTATTCTTACCTTGAATGTTTTAATGTTAGGGATGTTTATTGTATATAATCAAATGAAAAGGATAGGTAGCAAAAAGTAATGGAGTAATGAATGAGCAGAGAGATAGGGGAAAACACTAGCTTTGTGTAATATGAGAATTTGTTTTTATACGTATGATTTGTTGAAGGCATATTAAGGTATGAAAGTTGGTTCTACATATGATTTCAGGGTATTTGTGTAAGCTATATGTTAAATTAAAGGCGTATGATAGATGTAGTAATTAATACCTTATATGCATCTTACTATTGTGTATTTGTGATATGGTGATACGGTTTGGATGATGTCAGAACACATGGAGAGATACCCTGAACAAGGTAGTCATACTTATTCACTCATATTAATAGAAAGGGATGATAATCAGATTGTCTGGACAAATAACCCTAATGAGGTGTAGCTTGTTATACCTAGCTCTAATATAACTGAGTGATGGTAATTGAGTATGATTAAAGCTTGAATGACTAATACAATCGTGGATTACTTTGTTACTATTGTTGAAACCCTAGTATGATATAACCTGATGGTTATACCTTGACTTATGTGTGGGTTCATACTGAGGATAGTATGGAATGCGATAGTAATGCATCCATGACCCAATGGGGATGCCAAGAGTAGTATTGTGGAATTGATTGTTGAATCTAGCCTTTTAATTCAAGACTGTTTTGCTATTTGAATAGCACTTTATTAAAGTTTAAAACAGCATGGTGAACTCGCTATTGTCACTTAAAGGTGATACAGAACAATAGAACTTTCTGAGTCGCATAAGTTGAGATAGTTGTATCAGAGTATCAGAGTTGCGCAGCGAAAGCGTGGTGGTTTGTCTGCATTCTATGTTTGACTGTGGCATAAAGAATTTTCTTGATATCATTGAGAACCATTTGAAATATGTTGTGAGTTAGTAAAGAATTAAAAGATCTAATGTTGAAAACTACATTCAGGTATGAAATACAAGAATATAATGACATGGAAGGCTTTAGAAGCTTAGAATAACCTTGAATGTATCTTTCTTGTAGGCTTATGTTTCGAGGACGAAACATTCTAAGGGGGGGAGAGTTGTTACGACCCCATCTGAGCTTAATTGGTAAACTAGGGTTTACCTGGATGATTTCATATTTAATTGGATTGATCATTGCTTAAATCTAATTAATGATGATATCTCAATTATAATATGTTAAACCTAATGAGAACCCCAAGCATGCTATCTCTTTGTATAATTAGGGTTTGAGATATATAATCTCTAGTCGGTTGAATTAGGGTTTTCAACAAATAAGCTCATTTGGGGAGGAATGATAGAGTTAGGCATAGAAAAATAGAAATGATAGTTGGATGCTTGGGTAGCACGGCCATGGTGGGTAGCACGGTCGTGCTAGGTCATTGGTGGCACGGGCATGCATGGCCACACGGTCGTTTTGAAAGAATTGAACTATTAACCAACTTTTATACTCAAATCTGCTGAAAACAATGCACCACGGCCGTGGTAGGTAGCACGGCCGTGCTGGGTCCATCTTGCACGGCCGTGGCAGCTAGCACGGCCGTTCTGAGGCATTTTTGCTTCAAATGACATTTTTGCAGATTTCTGGATAGCAGTGCACTATTCTATTTTTATTTATTTATTGGTAACTCCAAATGATCTCACATTTTAACTGAAGCTTTATAGATCAATTATACACAACGTGATAAATTGCCATAATTTTTGGAGAAGGTTTGATCTCTGAAATAAACGAATTACAGTAACTTTTGTATAACTGAATTTTCAGCCAATATAATTAAAGTTGAGTGTAGGGTCAATATGAAATTGACCCAAGCAGCTCAAATTGACTTATATGATCGACCACACACACACACAGCTCTCATTCTTCATCATCCATCCCAGAGAAACAAAAATCTAGAGAGAGAGGGAGAGTTAGGGCTTGAGTGGAGAAAGAGGAGGAATTGCTGACCTAGGGTTTTGCGGTCCAAGGAATGGTGAAATCAAGTTAGTTTGGATCCTTTGCATAGACTTTTATGGTGAATCTTCTCTCTCATGTCAAGATTCCATCCATGCTCTGATTTGATCCAAGATGATGTCGAAATTCCCTCTTTTCTCACCCTTTCTTCATAATCCCTCATTTTCAAGGTTTCCTAGTTGAATTGAAGAAGAATTGGGAGATTTGCTAGGGATTTGATATGAGTTCGAGATTCCCTGAGTTGAGCTGCAGTTTTGAGGTGTTTTCACACCTTGGTGTGAGTGGGTTCTTCCTTCAAACAGTGTAATGCACGAAATTTGATTATAGCATCCAAATCCCTAAATGCTTAGCATGTGATTCTAAACCCTGAAATATCCGTTTGATTTAAGTTGTTGCAAATTGATATGATATGGATTCCTTCTCTGTTTGAATGACTCCTTAATGGTAGATTCATATCAGAAACGTATACAACACTTCCTAGTGAGAATGCTTTTCAGATTTATATCAAATGATGTAATTAGGGTTTAACCTAATTGAGACATCACTAGAGTTTCAACCGTATTGAAAAGGACTGGTAATCCTATAAATGGTTAGGATGTACCTCATGGGTTATCTTAATTGAATTTTATCCTTGATACATGATATCTCAGTGAATGGTATGGAAAACCTAAATTTAGTTAAATTTCCATGGTTTCACATCTATATTGATTGTATATGATTTGTTGGAAACAATCTTTATTTAGTGAATGCTTATATCCTATGAAATCCTTATGAGAGCCATGTGACAAGTGATGAGGCAAATGAAACCCTAAGAGTAGGGTGATGGCATGTGATGAATGAATAAGGCAAATTAAACCCTAAGGATAGGGTGTTCAATGAATCATGTTAAGGTGATATGAAAGGTTTCGATATGAGATGTGGTGATGCTTAATTGTTGAATTGTAAGTTTCTAGTGCATTTAACTTTATATGCTTGTTCTCTCTGAGTTGATATCTGCATACTGCAGGGCTTCTTATTTTCAATACATATCTCGTAAATTGCAGGTGATGAGATATGACATGCCCTAGAAAGGGATGTTACTGAGACATGATATATGTTGAATACATGAGTTATGATGCTTCTTATGATATGATATGGTAGGCTGTGTGAGCCTTGTGAGAAATGTTAAATGAGTTATGATTTCTGTTTAAAATGTACCTATAATGTTAATGTT
This sequence comes from Alisma plantago-aquatica, assembly GCA_963693085.1. Classification (NCBI taxonomy): domain Eukaryota; kingdom Viridiplantae; phylum Streptophyta; class Magnoliopsida; order Alismatales; family Alismataceae; genus Alisma; species Alisma plantago-aquatica. Next base: position 1,388,910,331 of record OY856410.1, on the reverse strand, counting down.
AGACTTAGGTGCCCTGAACACCGTAGAACCCCTTTGACAGATCTGCTTCTTAGGGGTGAAACTCGTGTTGCAACATTATCCGTGCGGAGTCATGGAGACACGAGGACAGAGAGGCAGTGTCCAACAACAACGTGTGCGATGTCACGGTGGCACTGGAGAAAATTGGGGGTTATTGCAACAAGATCCGTGCGGAGTCATGGAGGTAACCCCGTGAGACTCTCCGCCTGTGTACTCAGGTTAGAGGAGGAGTCTATAGCACTCGATGTAGTGCAGTGAGGCCGATGAGCCTGAAGGCCGATGAGCCTGGGGTCCTGTGGCAGAGCAGGGCTGGCGTCAGACTTAGCATTTCCCGGGTGTGTCGCTAAGTCTTGTACGGTGTGGTCGTAGTGCACTGCGAGTCTCTATGCAGAGTACACTGCATAGATCAGGGCATAATCTAAAATATGATCATATAGGTTCACAGAGTTCCTTATAAATGAAAGAGTTAAGGAAGACTAGAGCATAGTCTTCCAGTAGTTATTCTTTAGATGCAATATTTACATTCTTTGTTATTTCAATTATATTGTTTTAGAACTGCTCAGTGTAGTATTTATTGTTGTTAAATTTCATATCGTTTACTCAAATTATATCTGTAATCACATTAGTGCATTAGTCTGTTTCCATGAAGTACTCATTCACTGAGCGAGTAGGCTCACCCCTCTACTCAAACATTTTTAGGGTTAACCGCGTGGACTTGGAGATGGTCAGAGCTTCAGTGTAAATCTGCCACAAGAGTTGAGCACAAGATTAGTTGAGTCAGTCGGTCCTTGTCACTCTAGGTCCTCAGTAAAAGATGAGAGAGAGTTGTAATTACGATGTGTAATATTGTTCCTCTTTGATATGTATGCTAATTAACAAGTTTTATGTGCACAAGTTGTGAAAGACATCCTGAATGTTTATACATGTATCTTTTCTATTAAAGTCTGATTAGTAAAAGAAATATTCATATTCCTTTGTTAGGATGTTATGTGGTTCATTGCGGATAATCAAGAGTAGTAAAGAAAAAAAAAGTTAAGGGTGTTTCTTGTGTTACATATAAATCCTATCTTATGCCCTAATCTCATGATTTGAGAAAATTGTGAGATTGGGGTGTAACATGTCTAGTATCAACTATGGCGGTTGGGAAGTTGTTACTGTTGGATCCTAGATGGGTGATTAGATGCTCTAGAGGGGGGGGTGAATAGAGATAAAAGCACTTAAACAAAATTCATTAGACCTTCAAGGTATTTGATAAGATAAGGTTGCTAAATAGGCAATTTGAGTGCAACTAAATCATGCATATCAAGGATAAGAGAGATTGAACATGCACCAAATTAGACAAGCTATTTAGAGTGGTTCCACACTTCAAACTAGAAGTGTGTCAGTCCACTCTTATATTCAATTATAAGACTTACAATACAAGACCAACAAAGGACTTACCTATCCAATACAAAAGAGTCTTCAACCTTACCAAGGACTTACCCACTTTACAAGAGTCTTCGGCCTTCTCCAAGGACTTACCCACTCTTGCACAAGTCTTCGGCCTTGTAGGAATTACCCACTCTTCTTGGATCTTCCGCCTTTGACTTCACCTTCACTCGAAGAAGCTTTCCACCAAGGACTTACCCACTTGAGCTTGAGTCTTCTGCCTTCTCCAAGGGCTTACCCACTCTAGCTCCAAGTCTTCGGCCTTGATCTTCACCAAGGGCCTCCTTCCCTTGTTCTTCTTCACCTCTCTTGGACAAGAGAGAGAACCTTCATCTTCAAGATAGGAAATGAGAGATGGGGAGGTGGTGGAAGTGAGAGCCTCACAAGATATACAAATAAGACTAGCTCTCTTACAAATCTCCTACTCACTCTAATGGATGTAGCAAGTGATTAAGCTTAGAGAGAGAGAGGAGGCTGTAGGAAGCACTCAACTATTGAATAGGAACCTCACAAAGAGTTTGCAATGAATGCTCTCCACCTTGGAATGAAGCCCAAGGGGTCCTATTTATAGTTGGGGATGCCTCTTAACCTTTGGGAACACTTGTGAATGAAAACTAGCTGTTTTGTGGCTTGCAACGGATCTATTTTCACTTGTTGCAACTCCACAACGGCTAGAAAAACTTTTCTGCACTTTTCCGTACAGTGCATTCGGTCGAGTTTTAATATGTGTAACTCGACCGATCAAGTAGCACGCAAACCGATGTTCAAGGGATCGGTCGAGTTTGTTCTGAGGAAACTCGACCGACCACTTCAACAGGAAATGGCCCACTACCCAATCGGTCGAGTTCTGTGAGTGCACAACTCGACCGATGCAATCTCCAGAAAATCGACCAAGGTGGATCGGTCGAGTTTCAGGATGGGGAAACTCGACCGACCAAGTGCCTGTAATGGATTTTCGAAGTTGCATTAAAAGTGCTCTAATAATCGTTCTAAGTGCTCCTGGTATTTTTCTAAGCTTAATTACAAGTCATACAATCATTACAAGTGATTTACAACATGATTCTAATGGATATACATCATATTACAAAAGTGTGCACTTGTATGACTTTGACTTGTCTTTTCTCCAATTTGAGATGCGCAAGTTAGGGCAATTGGAGTGTGTCTATACCTAATCTGAAATTACTCAAGTAGAAGCATTAGACACAAATATGTGGAATGGTTAGTCATCATCAAAACACGGGTTTAGTCAATTTGACGTGAGTCAACATTGACCTAATTGACCTTGAGTCCACATTCTCCCCCTTTTTGAAGATGACAAACCATTCCATAAATGTATTAAAAGCATTTAAGTAAATTCATACCTTTGGAGAAACCTAGGGGTTTCAATAAAATGGAGTTCATATGCTCCCCGTCAATTGATGCGTGTGGAGTTTTCATACTCCCCCTCAATTGATGATATTTCTCCTGCATGGTTAGCTTTCATAACATTTATAGAATACTATGTCTTCTACTCATATATGTTCTACACATAAATGTCTTCTCTCCTTTACCTTCTCCCTTTTCATGAACATGCTTCTCCTCTTCATGAAAGACATGCCTTCTTCCTCTTTTTAAAAGAAGACATACCTTTCTCCCCCTTTGTCATTTCAAAAAGTGGGGTTATGAAGAAAATAAGAAACATCACTTTGTTAAAGAGAAAGGAGATAACACAAATATATAAGGAGAGTAGAAGAGCACAGATAGGGTCTTGTCCAAGCATAGAAAGAAAAGCAAGTTAAAGCATATACTTGAACAACCTAAAATGCAAGATAAAGTGTTGCAGAAAACAATAAATCACAATTTTGGACCCTCAAGATGACGGAATTTGACCAAAAACCATCAGAGCTCATTGCATAGCAATGAGTCTTTCTCAGAAGGTCGTTTCTGCATGAAAAACACTAGTCTTGCACCAAAAACTAAAACTGGAGCAAAAGCTGCATAAAATCCAAAAAAATACTCCAATTTCTACATATCATGTAGATCTATGTACCCTGCATCACAATGTTATGCAAGCATCTCAAGATAGAAGATATGCAATTCAAGGAACAATGTTGAGCATGTATTGAGAAAAGATACAAGCATAGCATATAGATGAGCAAATATACTAATTATTGACAGGGTTAGAACTACATGTATGTGAACTACTAGTAGATGATATCACAAGTTAGGACTACTAGTAGGATCTAGATCATAGCAAAGGGATAAGCAAGATAAAAGAAAGCTATGAGTAGATTTAGAGATATATCCAAACAAAGAGATATGCAAATTTAGAAGCATGAGAGGATATAACTTCACTAGATATGCATCCTTACCATAATATGATTACCCCTATGAACCTCAAGGTTGTATCAAAACAAGATATACACCTAGATAGATGTAGAAAGTTAGAGCACAACGGAAGCAATTTAAGACACAACCAAGAGATCCAAAGAGATCATCATCAAAACCTGCAAAACAACTCAAAGCAAGTAATTGCAAGATATATATATATCAATTTAGAGCAATTAGAGTGATAGAGTTGTATGCAAGATAGGCAATTTAGAACATGGCAATATGCATATATAAAGAAACCAAGGGAGTGCCAAAGAATAAGGCTATTGGTTGAGAAAATCTAGTTTAGAGAGAAATTCTCATCCAATAAGCCAATTGTGTATTCTGTGCACAGTGTTATCGGTCGAGTTCTGTGCATGGACAACTCGACCGATGACAGCTGTTGGCAACACTCTTGGTGCCTATCGGTCGAGTTTCAATAGGGCAAACTCGACCGACAGATCAGCTGTCAAGAAGCACATATAATTCATATATTTAAAGGCATGTTTAAAAAACAAACCATATCCAAACATGTCTAAGCAAGTTAGTAATGCACTATAGAAGCATTAGAAACAGTTTTTGAGCAAGAGTGTGAAGAGAATCACAAAATACCACTTTTAACTCAAAAACCATATGTATAGTGCACACTAACTTGACAAAAACAAGTTAGGATAGGTTATAAGCCATAAAACCATTACCTTTTTGCTTACCATTGATTTTTCCACTTGTTGTCGCCCTCTACACATCTCACCTTTCTCTTTTATGTGGATTGAGAAGTCAATTTGCAATTTAGGGGCTCAAGTCAATCCATTTGCAAGTACCTACAAGAAGAAAGATGAAATGGTCCCCAATCATGTTTTTGGGTCCTGAGGAGTTAGCTTAGCAACCCAAATCCTATTTCTCTTGGGTGCTTTCCTAAAAGGACAACAAGTAGAATAATGACCAAAATCATTGCAATAATTGCATGTGCCCATAGTCTTGGAACTAGAGGATTCTCCATGGAATATTGAAGGTCCTTTATCTTTGTTGTTCCCTTGACTAATATCATATCCTAAACCATGTCTACCAATTTGTTTAGTAGTATGGTCTAGGATTTGATTAAGATTCTTTTTACCAACTAAGAATCTTTGCAAAGAAGATCTTAAACTATCATTATCATGCTTAAGAGAAGCAATAGTAGAAGACAATTGATTAATGTTATCTCTAGCATGTAGAAGATCATTTTCTAAGCAAAGAGTTTTAGTTAAATAAGAATCTCTATCAATATGAAGAGCAGCAACATCATTTCTCTACTAGTAGAACTAGAGCAAGATACATGCCCATTGATTTTAGCAAGCAAGGAGGCATTTTCTATTTCTAATTCATGCAAAACAAAATCTTTGTTCTTGTTTTCAGATTTAAGAACATCAATGTCATGCATGAGAGAATCAACAAGTAAAGTATGTTCTTCATTAGAATTAGGCATGAGAGGTTGAGCTTCTAGAAATTTAATCTTATCAAGTAAACTAGCATTTTCAAGTTTAAGAGAGTATACTTGGCTAAGACAATCATTTTTATCATTAAGCAAGCAAGAATTTGCATGTTCAAGATCATTTAATTCTACATACAAATTATCAACAATTTTAGCAAGCTTTTTCTTTTTCTTTTGAGAAGACTTAAGAGATGCACAAATATCATGAATGAGATCAATCAAGGATTCTTTATCTAAAGAGTCTAGATTTACCTCATTTGAGTCTTCACTTGTTGATGCTACAAGAGCAAAATGACATTCTCCTTCATCACTAGAGCTTGAGCTTGATCCTTCACATGAATCTTCACTTGAGCTTGAGTTGGAGGAGCCGCTTGAGCTTGAGTGCCATTTCTCCTTCTTGTGAAGATGGGTCTTTTTGCCTTGTGGGCAATCTTCCTTGTAGTGACCCTTCTTTCCACATGTGAAGCACCGGATGGAGGAGGACTTGCCTTTATAGAGTCTACCCTTGGAGTACATGGCATCTTCTTTAGCTTGAGAGGATGGAGAGACTTTTTCCATGATAGCTTCAATTTGAGCCTTTATTTCAGCCTTCTTCATTCTCTTAAGCTCTTTCTTCTCTTGTCTTTCTACTTCCTCCCTCTTGTCAAGTGTAACTTCATGTGCTTGAAGATTTCCAATGAGCTCTTCAATAGGAATATCCCTAAGCGACCTTGCTTCTTCAATAGAAGTCACATTGGATTCCCATCTCTTGGGGAGAGTTCTAAGTATCTTTGAGTTGATCTCTCCACTAGACATAGGATGTCCTAGAACAGCAAGACCATTCAAGATGGTGTTGAGCCTTGAGTACATGTTGGCTATGCTCTCCTCCTTTCCCATCTTGAAGTTCTCAAGCAACCCTTTGAGCATGTAGACTTTGCTTTCCTTCACTTGATTTGTCCCTTCATAAGTGATGCAAAGCTTTCTCCATACCTCATAAGCCGTCTCACAAGAGGAAATCCGGTTGAACTCGGTGGGGGTCATAGAGGCATAAAGGATGCGCATGGCTCTTGCATTCAAGGTTACTTTCATCAAGGTGGCTTCATCCCATTCTTCAATATTTGTCTTTGGTAGAATGAATGGGTTTTTCACCATTTGCCACATCTCGAGACTTGATCCTTGGATGTAGAATTGAAGTCTTCTTCTCCAATATAGGAAGTTGCTCCCATTAAAGATTGGAAGGCTGCTCGAGGGTCTACCTCCTAGGTAGTCACCCATCTTCTCCTACTTGTTGAAGTATGCTTGGAGAAGACCTGCTCTGATACCACTTGTTGGATCCTAGATGGGTGATTAGATGCTCTAGAGGGTGGGTGAATAGAGCTAAAAGCACTTAAACAAAATTCATTAGACCTTCAAGGTATTTGATAAGATAAGGTTGCTAAATAGGCAATTTGAGTGCAACTAAATCATGCATAGCAAGGATAAGAGAGATTGAACATGCACCAAATTAGACAAGCTATTTAGAGTGGTTCCACACTTCAAACTAGAAGTGTGTCAGTCCACTTGCCTAGAGAGGTCAACCTCTAGGACTTCAACCAATTGCACTCTTATATTCAATTATAAGACTTACAATACAAGACCAACAAAGGACTTACCTATCCAATACAAAAGAGTCTTCAACCTTACCAAGGACTTACCCACTTTGCAAGAGTCTTCGGCCTTCTCCAAGGACTTACCCACTCTTGCACAAGTCTTCGGCCTTGTAGGAATTACCCACTCTTCTTGGATCTTCCGCCTTTGACTTCACCTTCACTCGGAGAAGCTTTCCACCAAGGACTTACCCACTTGAGCTTGAGTCTTCTGCCTTCTCCAAGGGCTTACCCACTCTAGCTCCAAGTCTTCGTCCTTGATCTTCACCAAGGGACTCCTTCCCTTATTCTTCTTCACCTCTCTTGGACAAGAGAGAGAACCTTCATCTTCAAGATAGGAAATGAGAGATGGGGAGGTGGTGGAAGTGAGAGCCTCACAAGATATACAAATAAGACTAGCTCTCTTACAAATCTCCTACTCACTCTAATGGATGTAGCAAGTGATTAAGCTTATAGAGAGAGAGGAGGCTATAGGAAGCACTCAACTATTGAATAGGAACCTCACAAAGAGTTTGCAATGAATGCTCTCCACCATGGAATGAAGCCCAAGGGGTCCTATTTATAGTTGGGATGCCTCTTAACCTTTGGGAACACTTGTGAACGAAAACTAGCCGTTTTGTGGCTTGCAACAGATCTATTTTCACTTGTTGCAACTCTACAATGGCTAGAAACACTTTTCTGCACTTTTCCGTACAGTGCATTCGGTCGAGTTTTAATATGTGTAACTCGATCGATCAAGTAGCAGGCAAACCGATGTTCAAGGGATCAGTCGAGTTTGTTCTGAGGAAACTCGACCGACCACTTCAACAGGAAATGGCCCACTACCCAATCGGTCGAGTTCTGTGAGTGCACAACTCGACCGATGCAATCTCCAAAAAATCGACCAAGGTGGATCGGTCGAGTTTCAGGATGGGGAAACTCGACCGACCAAGTGCCTGTAATGGATTTTCGAAGTTGCATTAAAAGTGCTCTAATAATCGTTCTAAGTGCTCCTGGTATTTTTCTAAGCTTAATTACAAGTCATACAATCATTACAAGTGATTTACAACATGATTCTAATGGATATACATCATATTACAAAAGTGTGCACTTGTATGACTTTGACTTGTCTTTTCTCCAATTTGAGATGCGCAAGTTAGGGCAATTGGAGTGTGTCTATACCTAATCTGAAATTACTCAAGTAGAAGCATTAGACACAAATATGTGGAATGGTTAGTCATCATCAAAACACGGGTTTAGTCAATTTAGACGTGAGTCAACATTGACCTAATTGACCTTGAGTCAATAGTTACCACAAGGATGTGAGGCGTTCTTAGCTCACGTTGTAGATACTGTTGTGGATACCAAGGCGAAAGGTCCTAGTCTCGAGGAGGTGTCAGTTGTCCGAGAATTTGCTGATGTGTTTCCTGATGAGTTCCCTGGTGTTCCTCCGCCCCGAGAGATTGATTTTGAGCTCAATCTGGTTCCAGAGACACATCCAGTTGCACAGACCCCATATAGGATGGCTCCAGTAGAGATGACAGAGCTTAAGAAGCAGTTGCAAGAGTTATTGGAGAAAGGTTTCATCCGACCGAGCACGTCGCCTTGGGGTGCTCCAATGTTGTTCGTAATGAAGATGGACGGATCGATGCGGTTGTGTATAGATTACCGACAGTTGAACAAGGTCACGATCAAGAACAAGTACCCGTTACCGAGGATAGACGATCTGTTCGATCAGTTGCGTGGTGCCATAGTGTTTTCGAAGATCGATCTACGGTCCGAATATCATCAGTTGAGGATTAAGGCGGATGACATACCAAAGTCTTCTTTTCGGACGAGGTATGGTCATTTTGAGTTCGTGGTTTTGTCGTTTGGGTTAACCAATGCACCTGCTGCTTTCAGGGATCTGATGAACAAAGTGTTCCTGTGACAAAGTGAGTTTTTACATATATATTATTTAGTTCCTCTCTCTTACAATTTTAATTGTTCCAATTATGCCCTAAATCATCTCTCTCACTAATTTGATTAAATGGATTATCAATTTCACTTAAGATTATCCATAATAGTACATAAAGTCAATAATACAAGTATTATGACATTTAGTCAATTGACATAGTCAATAATAAAATTTTTGACTCCAATCTTGCACCATAGCTACATCTTAGCATTATAAAGCTATGCCTAAAATCTCATTAAAATTGGACGTACCAATCATGAGTTATTCGCAATTGAATTTTAAGTCTTTTAAGTGATCTATTAATACCTAAGACCTAGGTTTCCTTTTCTATTTGATTTTAATTTTGTCACGCGGCCCATTTTCTTTGCCTTGACGCGGTCCCCTCACTGGGACTTGATCCTAGCCATCCGATCAGGTGGACCGTGATCCGCTCAGGATCCAAGGGTCCAGGACCTCGTCTCCTACCTTCCGCCATCTTCAGTCTGGACTTCAACAGTGCGTCGACCCCAAAGCTGCCTCGCGCACCCAACTCCCACAACGATCATGCGAGATTTCTGGAGGACATCTCCCTCTCACCCGAACGAGCTCAATAGTGGTGACCACATCACCTAACTCCCTCGGATCAGGGAGAACGATCCCCCGCATTTCCGCACCTCTCACTGTTGGTGGCGCATAGATTAGGGCTTAGCCCACTACACCCCCTCGCGTCTATTTAAGACCCCCAAAAGCTTCCCCGACCTTCCTTTAACCTTTTTGCACTACCAATTTCTACCAAGAATTGCCCTCTTTCCCCAACCTCAAGTGAGCTCCGCCTCAGCTATCTCGACTTCCCCCTCGCTCCAGAAGCTCCCTCCATCCAATTGAGCGCGGAAACACCATCTAGGAACCGCGGAGAGTCAAGGAGCGCCGTCAGTGGATGTCACGGAGGCCCAGAACCTCGGGTCGACAAGCTGCGTAACCAAGCTCTAAGAGATTCACCGTCGGCGAGGTTGGAGCTTGCTAGGAACCGAAGGAGGATCGCGAGCACCTCAGCAGACCTCCACGAAGTTGTTGACTCCCTCAATCCAACCCGAGGGTAGGTAATTCTCAATTTCCCTCTTCGACCTGCTGTTAGCCTGTTTGATCGGAGAACGACGCCGAGACCCCCTTTTCCGATGAGCTCGACTTCCCCACAACCGTCGTGAGTCTGCGAACTCAGCCTGATAGTTGGCGTAGTCCAGCTCACCCCAGGAACCACATCCCACATTGATCGATCCAGCTCTTCCCTATTGCCTCACTGCAGCCATGGCGCGAGCAACAATCAAAGGGGTGACCTCCCCTTTTTACCCTTGCCCGGTCACGATGCACAGGTGACACTCAGGGGCACTCCTGACCTTTCACCTATAGCCTGATCATCCTGAACAAGCACTTGCTCGCGGGTCAGTGAGAGGGTCCGGTTAGTCGGATCCCTCGCATGATCCGCGAGGCAGAGCTCGCAAGTCTTTTTTTATTTTATTTTATTTTGTTTAATTTCCTTAGAGTTTTCCTGATTGGTCAGAATTGTAGAAACCCTAGAAAATGGTAGGATTATCAGAAAATATCTAATAAATATACCATTTTCATCAGAAAAATCTAATCTATTTAAATAAAATCATTCAAGGACCTAGATCCTATTCCTTCTCTGAAAATGTGGCCTACATACCTAATGACCCCTTAATATATATATATAAATATATATATATATATATATATATATATATATATATTGTAATAATGGTTATTACTGATTTCCAATCTGCCTTAGGAATAGATTAAACCCTAATTAGGGTTCTAAACACCATGTTATCCGAAATCATATCCAAAAAGGATAGTTAATCCAACAATGATGAAAAACCCTAATTTCGAGATTTCACTCTTCATAATGTATACCTTATACAATTTTATGTCATACAATTAATTTCCTTGAATGACTTTGATTAACCCTGACCTTAGAACCAACTCTGACCTCTCGAATCACATGTATCCTAAAAATAATATCCCAAATGACCTAAACCCTAATAAGAAACCCTAATGTGGAATAATGAGGATCCATGCTAACTTTAGGTTTTGTTTATATTTCACGGTGATCTACTATCTTTCTTATAACCTAGGACTTGTGGAATCCAGATCTGAGAATTAGAGGTACGTGGATATAATTATATGACTAGTTTTTGCTGGATGTTAAGTATATGTAATTGTTTGCATGAAATTGATATACATTGATGGATGTGAATATATGATTAATTGATGATTTACCGCCTTGAAAATAAAATAACATAATTGAATATAAGTGAAATGTAGTTACTAGTGGTGCTCATTAAACTCCCTATTAGAGAGGGAAAGCTTTAATGTTGACTAGAACCTCCCTAGAGTACATGGTATATGGGGAGATCCCTAGAGTACAAGGTACACGGGGAAGGGCCCACTATTTATGTGATTATGTGCTAAGTCAACCATAGTAATGAAGGTTCACTATAAATGAGGCTAATAACTTGGGATTACCTGATTTTCTGCCTTTAAATAACGTTTTCTTTCTCTTTCTCCAATTTGAGTATTTTATATACCAGCATAGTATAGCTTTTAATTCCACGTACCAACATTGTTGATGTTTTTGTTTCTCGTATTTTCTAGGTACAAGGAACATTTGACAATATATGAAGCACGTCAAAGTACCAGAAGCCACTAAATAATGATCCTGGAGGATGATATTAGATAGATTTCCACTTCTCATCATATTCATTTTCAGTTAGATAGTTTTGATTCTTCTAGATGATGTAATAGGATACTATAGATCCTATGTAATAATCACATTTCCTTTTTCATAGACTTAATCTTCTCCTTTCTCAAGTATTAATGTGTATGACTTTATCTTTCATTATTGAATGAAGTGTTGTGTGGCTATTTACTATGATGTGAACATGATCTTGGCTTATCTCTGATTTTAGTTGGCTATCTTGATTTCTATTATTTTCCCTTTTGACATTTATAGATATGAGTGCACGCATATCTGTATATGTCACTAAGGAAAGTATGTAGAAATTAGGGTCGTCACAGTTGGTATCAGAGCCAATGTTCACACATCATAGTCACATTACTTTCATTCACCCTATTATGAGTCTAGGGCAGTCCTTGAGTTAGGGATGTGAAGGGTTGAGGTGACTAGGATAGCATCTGCCTAAGGTCTGGCTAAAGTCTCCGAGCCACTTTGCTTGGCAATCACGAGGCTACCTATAAGGCAGTGTGAGTCTACCTGGCCGATATCCTAAATGTCCCTTACTTCTTGGGCATACCTTAAATTAGGATCCTTCTCATCTATAGAAATTCCCTCTCATCTTTTCTATAGGAATATTTTCCCTCTTATCTCAATTTTTTGAAAAATTGTTCTTCCCTTCATCTTTATGATATAAGATTAGGCAAGAGTCTCTCTATTTAGAAAGTCTTAAGGACCGACCAATAAAAACTTTTAAGGTATCCTCCATAAATTGAACATCAAGAACGTTAATAAATGATATAAGAGAATAATGAAATGGCATAATGATAATGACAAATATAATTGTTGAGTAATAAATCTAATATATCCCAATTAATTTTAGGATGCCTCCTAAGACTCGCAGCTCAGGGGAATCGTCCTCTAAGAAAAGAAAAGAGCCTGAAACCTCTGATGTACCTGATCCCGATGCTGCGGCCAAGGAAAGGTGGGAGGAATAGAAGAAAATCCTTCTAGATTTTATGGAAACACTCAACACAAAAGGGACCCCTGAACCTAGCTCGTCTAGGAAGAAAGAAGTAACGGTGATAGATTTTATTAAGCTAAACCTTGATTCCTTTTGGGGGGAGGATCAGCCCGAGGTCATGGACAAGGTTGAAGCCTAGATTTTATCCATAGAGAATGGTTTTCATACCCTAGAAGTACCCAATGAGAAGAAGGTTAGGTTCGCCACCCATATGCTTAAGGGGGGCAAAAATCTGGTGGGAGAACTATGGTGGGAATAGGGGTGAGGAAATAGACGACATGGAGTGGGAAGCCTTCAAAAACCTATTCACGGATCATTTTATGCCCATAGCTGAGAGGAAGAGGAAGGAGAAGATGTACATGGAGTTAAGGCAGGGTAGTCTTTCAGTAGCTGATTACACCCGGAAGATTAGGCTTCTGGAACGTTATGCACCCATCAGGACTGCAGACCATCTTACTGAACACTATGTTGACTGCCTTTCCGCCCACATAAAAACCCTAGTCATAGCCTCTCGTCCTAGAAGCATAGATGAAGCCCTAGATATGGCCCTCAAGCAGGAGAGAGAGCAGTGCATGCAAAAACCTTCTAGCATGGGATACTTAGGGTTAACCACAACTGAAGAGGATAAGTTTAAGAAGTTCAACCCAGGCCATAACAACAAGGGATCAGGGAAAGGAGGAGGTTCAGGAAAAGGAGGATAGAAGCACAATCGAAATCAACAGAAGATTGTCCACCCAAAGTGTAAGACTTGTAGACGACACCATGGTGGAGTATGCCGCCACACCAAGCCAGTCTGCTATAACTGCAAAAAGGAGGGTCATTTTGTCGCCAAGTGCCCCACTCCCTCCATCTTTGGCAATCCTGCGGGTGGTGCTCCGCAGCCTCAGGGACACCGCAATGGCAGGGTATTTGCAGTAATGCAGAAGAGGCCAAGGCAAATCCAAACCAGATCTGTGAAGGTAATTTCTTTATAATTCAATATCTTATTCAAGGCTGCAATTATTCATAATTTTATTACCTTATGCAGGTACTGTATTATTAAATGGTCATCCTGTTAAGTCTTTATTTGACTCTGGATATACAAATACATTTATTTCTCGAACTCTGGCATCTATATTAAATCTTCACATAAGGGATTTGGGATATATTCTGGACGTGTCTACTCTGAGTGGCAAAATACTCACAACTCTGCAGAAAACCAATGAACTTTCTCTTAAATACGAAAATCATGATATGCCCTTCGAATTCATTCTCTTAACTATGGAAGACTTTGATGTCATACTTGGTATGGACTGGCTTTACACAAACCACGCTCACATTGATTGTAGAAACAAGATGGTGGTCCTCTCTCAACCTCATTCTTATCCTGTGAAAATCCCTAGGGGAAGCGGATTCTATAATAATATTATAATCTCCTCTCTTAAAGCTAAAAAGCTCATTTCTAAAGGATGTAAAGTCTTCCTCACATTAGTCTCAGAGACCAGTCCTAGTAGCGGGCCTGTAGAAAGTCTGGAGGTGGTACGTGACTTCCCTGATGTTTTCCCAAAGGAGCTTCCTGGGCTGCCTCCAAATAGAGACATTGAGTTCTCCATAGATCTTCTTCCTGGAACCACTCCGATTTCTAGGGCACCGTATAGGATGGCTCCTGCTGAGCTTATGGAGTTGAAGAAACAGTTGCAAGAACTTCTCGACAAAGGTTTCATTCGTCCTAGTGTTTCCCCCTGGGGAGCTCCTATTCTCTTTGTTAAAAAGAAAGATGGTTCTATGCGTATGTGTATTGACTACCACATGTTGAATCAAGCCACTATTAAAAACAAGTATCCTCTTCCTCGTATTGATGACCTCTTTGATCAGCTTCGTACTGCTAAAGTTTTCTCAAAGATTGATCTCCGTTCTGGATACCATCAACTTAAAATCAAGGATTCTGATATTTCTAAAACTACTTTTCGAACTCGTTATGGGCATTACGAATTTCTGGTGATGCCATTCGGGTTGACCAACACACCAGGTGTATTTATGAATCTGATGAACAAAGTCTTCCAACCTTACCTTGATGAGTTTTTGGTCTTCTTCATTGATGATATCTTGATCTATTCTGATTCTATGGAAAAACACTGTGAACACTTGCGAGCAGTTCTTGACATTCTTCGAACCCAGAAGTTTTATGGCAAACTTTCAAAATGTGAATTCTAGATTGATAAGGTTATGTTTCTTGGACATGTCATTTCTGGAGGTAGTATATCTATTGACCCCGCCAAAGTCTCTGCTGTACTTGATTGGCAACCTCCTCGTAATCCTTTTGAAATTCAGAGTTTCCTGGGTTTGGCCGGATACTATTGTCATTTTATTCCAAATTTCTCCAAAATTGCACTTCCTCTAACCAAGCTTACTCGGAAGGACGAGCACTTCATCTGGTCAGCCACTTGTGAGTCCAGTTTCCAACAGTTAAAGCAGAAGTTGACGCCGGCTCCTATTCTCGTTCTACCCTCTGGCAAAGAAGGGTTTGTCATATTCCCTGATGCTTCGAGGAGTGGGTTAGGGTGTGTCCTGTAGCAGAATGGTAAGGTAGTGGCCTTTACGTCTAGACAGCTAAAACCCAATGAACTTAATTATCCCACTCACGATTTGGAATTAGCTTCAATCATTCATGCCCTCAAAATCTGGAGGCACTACCTGTACGGGGAAATATTCGACATCTTCACTGACCACAAGAGCCTAAAGTACATCCTGACTCAGAAGGACTTGAATCTGCGTCAACGCCGATGGATTGAATACCTAAAGGACTACAATTTCACTATTTCCTATCATCCGGGTAAGGCAAATGTAGTCGCTGATGCCCTTAGCAGGAAAAGGGCAGTGTGTGCATCTCTTTCTATCCCTAAATGGAGGAACATGGAGGATCTAGTAGGCTGGAAATCGTAGTTTCTGTCTAATCGTGTGCATGTTAATAACATTTCCATCACGTCCAACTTGCATCTCAAACTTCTTGAGGCACAAAAGGCTAGTCCCAGTCTTGCAGAGCTCTCTTCTTTCATGTCAAAGCCGCAAACACATCTGTCCGTGGGTCTTGATGGTGGTCTTCGTTACAAGAATCGTATGTGGGTTCCTGTGCAGTCAACTGTAAAGACAACAATTTAAATGAGGCACATGGGTCAAAGTACATAGTTCATCCAGGCACGATGAAGATGTACAAAGACGTACAACGTCAGTTTTGGTGGAGAGGCATGAAGTGTGATATTGCCGATTTCATGTCCTGGTGTTTGACATGCCAAAGGATCAAGGCCGAACATCAGAGACTAGGCGGTCTACTACAACCCCTTGAAATTCTGGAATGGAAATGGGAACACATTACCATGGATTTCGTGGTAGGGTTACCCAGGACCAGGAAGGGATACGACGCGGCATGGGTCATAGTGGATCGTCTCACCAAGTCAGCTCATTTTCTTCCTGTAAAGACTACTGCAAAGGTTTCTGAGTTGGCTGACCTCTACATACGGGAGATAGTACGTCTGCATGGAGTTTCATCATCTATTGTCTCAAACAGGGACCCAAAGTTCACATCAAAGATGTGGAAGCAGGTTCAAGAGGAATTGGGCACCAAGTTGAACTTGAGTACAACCTACCATCTGCAAATAGACGAGCAGTCAGAGCGTACAATATAGATTTTAGAGGATCTTCTGTGAGCTTGTGTTCTTGATTGGGAAGGCTCGTGGGACTATTACTTGCCTTAAGCGTAGTTCGCCTATAATAACAACTATCAAGCAAGCATTGGGATGCCTCCCTATGAATCTCTTTATGGCCGACCATGCAGATCACCCTTACACTAGGATGACGTCAGAGAACGTACCCTGATGAAGTCCGAGGAGATGCAATTGTGTACTGATAAGGTTGCTCTAATTAGGCAGAGGATGAAGCGAGCATAGGGCAGGAAAAAATCATATGCAGATGCTCACCAGAAGGAACGTCAGTTCAAGGAGGGCGATCATGTCTTTTTGAAGATCCGACCTATTCGAGCTTTGGCCAAGAACAAAGGAAAGCTCAGTCCTCGTTATGTTGGACCCTTCGAGATTCTCAAAAGGGTTGGTGAATGTGCCTATCATCTTGCTTTGCCTCCTCAGTATAGTGCCATGCATAATGTGTTCCATGTATATAATCTGAAGCCATATGTCAAGGATTCCAGTCATATCTTGAATCATGAGCCTCTCGAGTTGAAGGATGATTTGTCATATGCTGAGTCCCCAGTCAGAATTCTCGACTTTAAGTCAAAGGAGCTTCGCAGTAATCGTCATATTGAAATGGTGAAAGTTCACTGGAGTCACCATGATGAAACGGATGCCACCTGGGAGCTAAAGACTGAGGTCGAGAAGAAGTATATGTATCTTTTTGAGGCTGCTTGAATTTTGGGGATAAAATTCTTAAAAAGGAGGGCAGAATGTGACAGAGTGAGTTTTTACATATATATTATTTAGTTCCTCTCTCTTACAATTTTAATTGTTCCAATTATGCCCTCAATAATCTCTCTCAATAATTTGATTAAATGGATTATCAATTTCACTTAAGATTATCCATAATAGTACATAAAGTCAATAATACAAGTATTATGACATTTAGTCAATTGACATAGTCAATAATCAAACTTTGACTCCAATCTTGCACCATAGCTACATCTTAGCATTATAAAGCTTTGCCTAAAATCTCATTAAAATTGGACGTACCAATCATGAGTTATTCACAATTGAATTTTAAGTCTTTTAAGTGATCTATTAATACCTAAGACCTAAGTTTCCTTTTCTATTTGATTTTAATTTTGTCACGCGGCCCATTTTAATTGCCTTGATGCGGTCCCCTCACTGGGATTTGATCCTAGCCATCCGATCAGGTGGACCGTGATCCGCTCAGGATCCAAGGGTCCAGGACCTCGTCTCCTACCTTCCGCCATCTTCGGTCTGGACTCCAATAGTGCGCCGACCCCAAAGCTGCCTCGCGCACCCAACTCCCACAACGATCATGCGAGATTTTTGGAGGACAACTCCCTCTCACCCGGACGAGCTCAATAGTGGTGACCACATCACCTAACTTCCTCGGATTAGGGAGAACGATCCCCCACATTTCCGCACCTCTCACTGGTGGCGGCGCACAGATTAGGGCTTAGCCCTCTACACCCCCTCACGTCTATTTAAGACCCCCAAAAGCTTCCCCGACCTTCCTTTAACCTCTTTGAACTACCAATTTCTACCAAGACTTGCCCTCTTTCCCCAACCTCAAGCGAGCTCCGCCTCAGCTGTCTCGACTTCCCCCTCGCTCCAAAATCTCCCTCCATCCAATTGAGCGTGGCAACACCATCTAGGAACCCCGATGAGTCGAGGAGCGCCGTCAGTGGATGTCATGGAGGCCCAGAACCTCGGGTCGACAAGCTACGTAACCAAGTTCTAAGAGCTTCACCGCCGGCGAGGTTGGAGCTTGCTAGGAACCGAAGGAGGATCGCGAGCACCTCACCAGACCTCCGCGAAGTTGTTGACTCCCTCAATACAACCCAGGGGTAGGTAATTCTCAATTTCCCTCTTCAACCTGTTGTTAGCATGTTTGATCGGAGAACGACACCGAGACCCCCTTTTATGATGAGCTCGACTTCCCCACTACCGTCGTGAGTCTGCGAACTCAGCCTGATAGTTGGCGTAGCCCAGCTCACCCTAGGAACCACATCCCACATTGATCGATCCAGCTCTTCCCTGTTGCCTCGCTGCAGCCATGGCGCGAGCAACAATCAAAGGGTTGACCTCCCCTTTTTACCCTTGCCCGGTCATGATGCACAGGTGACCCTCAGGGGCACTCCTGACCTTTCACCTATAGCCTGATCATCCTGAACGAGCACTTGCTCACGGGTCAGTGAGAGGGTTCGGTTGGTCGGATCCCTCGCATGATCCGCGAGGCAGAGCTCGCAAGTCTTTTTTTATTTTATTTTATTTTGTTTAATTTCCTTAGAGTTTTCCTGATTGGTCAGAATTGTAGAAACCCTAGAAAATGGTAGGATTATCAGAAAATATCGAATAAATATACCATTTTCATCAGAAAAATCTAATCTATTTAAATAAAATCATTCCAGGACCTAGATCCTATTCCTTATCTAAAAATGTGGCCTACATAACTAATGGCCCCTTAATATCGATATATATATATCTATATTGTAATAATGGTTATTACTGATTTCCAATCTGCCTTAGGAATAGATTAAACCCTAATTAGGGTTCTAAACACCATGTTATCCGAAATCATATCCAAGAAGGATAGTTGATCCAACAATGATGAAAAACCCTAATTTCGTGATTTCACTCTTCATAATGTATACCTTATACAATTTTATGTCATACAATTAATTGCCTTGAATGACTTTGATTAACCCTGACCTTAGAACCAACTCTGACCTCTCGAATCACATGTATCCTAAAAATGATATCCCAAATGACCTAAACCCTAATAAGAAACCTTAATGTGGAATAATGAGGATCCATGGTAACTTTAGGTTTTGTTTATATTTCAGGGTGATCTACTATCTTTCTTATAACCTAGGACTTGTGGAATCCAGATCTGAGTATTAGAGGTATGTGGATATAATTATATGACTAGTTTTTGCTGGATGTTAAGTATATGTAATTGTTTGCATGAAATTTATATACATTGATGGATGTGAATATATTATTAATTGATGATTTACGTCCTTGAACATAAAAGAACATAATTGAATATAAGTGAAATTTAGTTACTAGTGGTGCTCATTAAACTCCCTATTAGAGAGGGAAAGCTTTAATGTTGACTAGCACCTCCCTAGAGTACATGGTATACGGGGAGATCCCTAGAGTACAAGGTACACGGGGAAGGGCCCACTATTTATGTGATTATGTACTAAGTCCACCATAGTAATGCAGGTTCACTATAAATGAGGCTAATAACTTGGGATTACCTGATTTTTTGCCTTTAAATAACGTTTTATTTCTCTTTCTCCAATTTGAGTATTTTATATACCAGCATAGTATAGCTTTTAATTCCACGTACCAACATTGTTGATGTTTTTGTTTCTCATATTTTCTAGGTACAAGGAACATTTGACAATATATGAAGCACGTCAAAGTACCAGAAGCCACTAAATAATGATCATGGAGGATGATATTAGATAGATTTCCACTTCTCATCATATTCATGTTCAGTTAGATAGTTTTCATTCTTCTAGATGATGTAATAGGATACTATAGATCCTATGTAATAATCACATTTCCTTTTTCATAGACGTAATCTTCTCCTTTCTCAAGTATTAATATGTATGAATTTATCTTTCATTATTGAATGAAGTGTTGTGTGGCTATTTACTATGATGTGAACATGATCTTGGCTTATCTCTGATTTTAGTTGGCTATCTTGATTTCTATTATTTTCCCTTTTGACATTTATAGATATGAGTGCACGCATATCTGTATATGTCACTAAGGAAAGTATGTAGAAATTGGGTTCGTCACAGTTCCGTCCATTCTTAGATCAGTTTGTTGTAGTCTTTATAGATGACATCTTGATCTACAGTCGGGACAGGCAAGAGCATGAGCAACATCTTCGACAAGAGTTAACTCTTCTTCGCCAACATCGGCTATATGCCAAGTTCAGTAAGTGTGAGTTCTGGTTGAAAGAAGTAACTTTCTTGGGTCATGTGATATCTGCAGAAGGAGTCAAAGTGGATCCGAGGAAGGTGGAATCCGTTGCAGAATGGGAACAGCCAAAGACGCCGACAGAAGTTCGTAGTTTCTTGGGTTTAGCAGGGTACTACTGGAGGTTTATCAAGGACTTCAGTGCGATTGTGTTGTCGATGACAAAGTTAACCAGAAGGACGTACCTTTTGTCTGGGATGATCGTTGCTAGCAAGCTTTCCAGAGTTTGAAGGAAAAGTTGACCAGTGCTCCAGTGTTAGTGCTGCCAGAGCCTGGGAAGGGCTATGTTGTTTTCTGTGATGCTTCCAAGAAAGGTTTAGGTTGCGTGATGATGTAGGAAGAGCATGTGGTTTCTTTTGCTTCGCGACAGCTTAAGAAACATGAGGAGAAATATCTGACTCATGATCTGGAGTTGGCAGCAGTGGTTCATGCATTAAAGATTTGGAGACACTATCTTTATGGAGAAGTGTGTCAGATCTTTACGGATCATAAGAATCTGAAGTACATCTTTTCACAGCACGAGTTAAACATGCGACATCGCCGATGGATGGAGTTGATCAATGATTACGACTGCACCATCGAGTATCATCCTGGTAAGGCAAATGTGGTAGCCGATGCGCTTAGCCGGAAGTCTTCCTCTTCTTCTTCAAAGGAGGCAAAGTTAAGTTCCTTGGTATGCCATAGACGGGATATGTTTGTTTCCTTGCGGCAGATGAATGTGCAGATGGAAGTTTCTATGTTAGCTGGACTTTTAGCACAGATGCAAGTCAAGCCTATGCTAAGACAGCAGATCAAAGATGCACAACAAACATATGATACAATACAGTTGATCAGAGCAGAGTTTGGCAGCAAGAAGCGTGATGGGTTCCATGAGTCTGAGGATGGACTAGTCTGCTATCGTGACAGGATGGTGGTCCCCGATGCTGATGAATTGAGGAAGTTAGTGCTCGAGGAAGCACACACATCGATGTATGCTATGCATCCAGGTGTCACCAAGATGTATCATAGTCTGAAGGACTTGTATTGGTGGCACGACTTGAAGAAGGATGTAGCCGAGTTTGTGGCAAGGTGTGCGGTTTCTTAGCAAGTCAAGGCTGAGCATCAAAAGTCGGTAGGTACATTGCAACCCCTGCCAATACCGCAATGGAAATGGGATCATATAACCATGGATTTCGTAGTTGGTCTACCCAGGACAACTAGGAATCATGATTCCATTTGGGTAATAGTGGACAGATTGACGAAGTCTGCCCATTACATACCGGTAAAGACAACATATACAGCCCAGAAGCTCGCTCAAGTATATGTAGATGAGATAGTGTGTTTGCACGGTGTGCCAGTAGCGATAGTTTCTGACCGAGGTCCTCAGTTCACGAGTCATTTTTGGGAGCAGTTGCACAAAGAGTTGGGAACGCAGTTGAGGTTCAGTACCTCCTTCCACCCGTAGACAGATGGACAGTCTGAGAGGACTATTCAGACTTTGGAGGATCTCCTTCGAGCTTGTGTTTTGTAGTTCCTAGGCAGTTGGGATGTACATCTCAGTTTGATAGAGTTTGCCTACAACAACAGTTATCAGTAGAGCATTGACATGTCTCCTTATGAGGCCTTGTATGGAAGGAAGTGCAGATCTCCTTTTTGTTGGTACGAGTCTGGTGAATATCAGCTTTTGGGTCCTGAATTAGTACATCAGACAACAGAAAAGATCAACACTACTACAGAAACGGCCTTTGGCGTGGGTCGTTTAACCCCATTTGGCGTCGGTTTCCGACCGACGCCTGTGTGGGCGCCGCTAAAGGTCGAACACTTCGGCGTCGGATTTTTAACCGACGCCTATTTATTCTATAGGCGTCGGTCGTTTAGTATATAACCGACGCCAAAAGTGTTCGCGCCACAGAAAATGGCGTCATCTAGGGCACTTTTTGCGTCAGTTATTTATTAAACAACCAACGCCTATATGGAATATAGCGTCGGTCTTTTAGTAGATAACCAACGCATAAAGTGCCCTAGATGACGCCATTTTCTGTGGCGCGAACACTTTTGGCGTCGGTTATATACTAAAACACCGACGCCTATACTTCAAGACGACACGGCCGTGCTTCCCTGCACGGACGTGTTTAGTACTATAGGCGTCGGTTTTATATGAATAACCGACGCCTTTTCCACCACGGCCGTGCTATCCTGCACGGTCGGGTTGTTTGTACTATTAGGCGTCGGTTTTTATCAAATAACCGACGCTGTATGTCTTTGTTGACGGTTTTATATAAATAACCGACACCTATTTCTATTTTTTTTTCATATCAGTTTGCAGGCCTGCTGTGGCTGGTCAGCTGGATGAGAACCTGCAGTTCAGTTTTCTGAACTGCAGGTTTACGACATCCATTGATATCAGCCTACAAACAGGCCGCAAACCTGCAAAAGTCACAAGGAAAATTTCACACAAGTACATACATTCAGACATCAATTCAATTCTCACATTCACACATATAGAAACATTCAAATACATGTATTAACATTCAGAAATATTCATTTACAAAGTATCATTCATTATCGCTATCAACATCCCAATTATATCTTACAGTTGCCACTGCTTGTATGGCTTTTGCCCATTCTTCTCTTACTTCATTTAATGCTTCCATCGTATATGGAGCATGTATATTTTTTAAGCGTTTACCTATAGTGTGGTCAGTTTTAAACACCTGCAAAGAGAATGATGTATATATATATAAGTAATAATATAAAAATTAGATTGATATATTTCATACTAACTAATGAGACTATATATAATACCTCATATATGCTATCGATGTCCAATGTGGCATGTTTGATAATCATCTGCATAAATCGCATCACATAGTATGTGCATGCCCAACCATTGTCTTGTGTAGCACACTATAAATTGAAACATACAAAATAATACAACTAAGCACAATTCACATCAATAATATATATTCGAGTCGGGAACTTACTTGTACGTTCTACCAATTTATTGGCTGGTTCTTTTTCCTTGGGACCGTTCCTCCAGCCTTTTTGAATGCATCTAAACCCCTACATGTTAATATAACACAATAAATTGCATAAGTAAATAGTAATGTAATAAAAGATGTTTTTTTTTTTTGATCAGTAATCGTCTTTCTTTCTATTCATTCAAAAGGTCACTATACAGGTTGAGGAACAAAATTCCAATGAGACCTATCTATGTAGGGCATTATAATCTTCATCTATTCTTTTCCAGGTATAATTGCTGGAGAGAGTAACATTATCAAAAATAAAACTATTTCTAGCCTTCCAAATGTGATACATCACTAGGATGCACATCAACTTGTTACTTTTATTTTTTGCAAGTCAACAGATCGTTTCTTCCTTTTGGAATTAGGCCAGTCCTTCCTCGAGCCCTTTCCCAAACACTTAGAGCATAACTGCATTCCCAAAGGATGTGGAATGCATGTTCACCCTGTCGTTGACAGAGGCTACATCTCGAAGCTAGAGATGTCCCTCTTCTCTGTAAGTACTCATCAGTGACTAGCGCTCCTTGGATTATCTTCCAGCAGCTCACTTTAACTCGTGGTGGAGCAGCAGAACTCCAAAGCCAGCATGCCCAATCCATATTTGGAGCCTCTTCTCTGCACAGCTGCCAAGCCCGCCGCAAAGAGAAGGTGTCCATGCCTTCGAAGTAGCATTTGTCTTCTCCCTCGATAGGAACAGACCTGCATATATCAATTATGTTTTCGCTTCCTCTGGTATGTGGAACATCCCACATACGATTCAAGATGATAGAGCTAAGAGTGGCCTCTCTGCTGAGTTTAGTTCTGAGTTGAAGACCGCTGGATTCAGGGATAACTTCCTCCAGAAACCTTCCATTCAGCCACGGATCATTCCACATGGATATGGACTCTCCTTTCCCCACACGAAATCTGACCAGTGGTAAAACATCATCTCTGAAATTTAGGATGTTCTTCCACATCCAACTATGATTCTGTTTGCTGATCGCTGTAATAAAAGATGTTAACGAATATAAAAATGAAATATTTCTCACCAGAATAATGGCATTCTCATTACGTGTCCAATTTTAGTGTTCAATGTACTCCCCGCATGATCTAGATAATAAATAGTGAATGTCCCGGGGACAATAACTAGTAACTCCCAATGTCTACCGCTAGAGGTAAGAAGTTAACAATTAATAACTCAAAATGCAAGATAAAAATGGAATTTTCTTAAGTCCAAATTATAAATAAAGTAAACTTACTTGACATTGAATGGAGCTATTATTATCGTCTTCTTTTGCTGACCAAAAATTGTAAAAGCATCTATACAATATTGTTGAACATTATCAGGGTCTTTAGCTACCAAACTAAGTAGCTGCAAAACATATAGGCGTATGCATTAATATATAAGAAACCAGATCACCGGATCTTACACAAGGTATATGGATGTATAAACAAGATCTCACCTTATCCATGTCTCTATCATTGATGTATTCAGCCAATCATACATAAATAGCTCAATAATATCTTGTATAAATAAAGAGCTATCGTATGATTGACCTGCATAATCTGCATCTAAAGAAACTATTATAGGGCAATGTATATTATGTGCCCGTAGCCAACATGCCATTCCCCTACAAGCAGGACCTAACGGGTATGTTAGGTCAGTTGGAACCCAAGTTGGTAATGCGGGAAGTGGAGGTGGAGGCCTAGGTGCTCCTGGTGTCTTCTTTTTAACCTGTATATATAATGTCAGATCAGTTGACATCATATATACACATTAACAGTCGAAATCAATGTAAATTTATCTTACAATTTCAGTCGTGTAGACGACATCTGCTTTGGGCCACAATATGACCCCGCCTTCTGCCTCACCAAATGTATCAATATCTGGGTGGGCATATGGCAACGCAACTTCCCTCCAATCGGGTAATACATGTAGCGGGCTCACACGAATGTAGCCCTGCGGCATTGGAGTCCCATGAAACGTTGCCCCAGGAAGGGACTGGTAAGTCTGCGCCTCTGCAACAACATAGTCTTGCCTTCTTAAGCGGCATGGCTTCAATGCCTACAAATTTACGTAAAGAATGTTATACATATATACATATAATCTTGAAAACATATCATCTTGAAAAGACTAGCTACAATGTCATAAAAAATACTTACAACAGACGTGTTAGGTGATGGGTCTCCAGGATTACTCGCAGTCTGTGCATCAGGAGAAGAGTGGGTCGCCATAGGCTGATTGGAAGCCTGAGATGCCTGCCACCGCAACAATTCTTCCTTGACCTTCTCAGCAACTACATCGTTGACCTTCTTAGCAACTAAATCCTCAACTCTCTTATTCTCCTATACATGGATAAAAGAAACATTAGCTTCTTATTAATGAATTTCCTTTTGCAGTAACATTCTAAAAAAAGAATAGGTTACCTCTTCTTGAGAAAGTCCCGCTCTGGGTTTGCGCTGGGATGGCCCAAAGAATGCTTTGATGCCAACACCAGCGCCGGCACCTCTAACACGTCCAGGATGCTCTGGGTTACCCAGAGCAACTGTCAATTCATCCCTTGTGCCCTGAGGGATGAACGTGCCTTGTTTCCTCTGCTCGTGCAGCTCCCGCTAATCACCATAAACAAAAATTGGTAAGTTAACACCACAAATAATCAATATTCAAACGATTTCTCTAAGAGTTGTATTTTACCATTTTTGGAGCCGCCTCAGCAGTTACAGGCTTCTTTATTTCACCCTTCTTGTTTTGCCTGCCTGCTATCCAGATATCATGGCGAGGCATGGGTGTGGCAGACTCCTGAGTAGGAGTAGACTCCTGAGTAGCAGCAGACTGCTGAGTAGCCGCAGACTCCGCCTGTAGTCTTTGGCGAACGCTTGCATAGCCTTTTGGACCCATAGTGAGGTCATGCACATTCAGTGCACGCCTTGCTTTTTGTGCGTCACTGAGGGCCTAGTTAGTATGCCCATTAATGATTTGGTTAGTAGCACTAAATGTTAATCTTGAATAGGTGAATAAAATGTATATTAATTAAATTGGGAGTGACGCCTAATACCTTGAATTCAGATTTTCTTGAAGCAACAAAATTTTCCCAATCTTCTTTGTCCAAGAAGTTCCATTGTTCAAGGGCTGACTTCTTCTTGTTATCACCCTCTTTTATGTATTCTCTGTTCAGATTTGTCCTATAATTCCTAAGCATCTTTCCAGCGCGTTGCATCACACTTTTACGATGCAACTTCTCATCCAATGCAAACAGATTCTGTAAAATAGAAATGTTATTAACTAGTATCCAAAATAGAATTGCAAATAATAGAATTTGTAATCTACAAAATAGAATTGCAAATAATAATAACTCACGCATAAATCCTTCCATATCAAGTCTTTTTTCCCTTGAGGAACTTTATGCCAATTATCATACTTAACACCACAATGGCTCCGAGTGGTACACCCAAGATAATTTACAAAATTATTGCGGTTCACTCCAATTGCATTTCCTCCATTATCAAACTCCACCACCAATTTGGATCCACTACCACTTAGCGCTAATAACTTCTTCAACAGAGTGATGCCCCTTTTCTTGTTAAGTGTTTGGTGCTGCGCATCAAGTTGCTCCAGTGCTTCAGTGGGTAAAGGTACATCATCAACCTAAAATTTGACAAAAATAAACACACTAAATTAGCCCAATATAGAAATATAGGATATATGACATAACTAGAAGATAATGAATTTTATAGAAATACAGGATATGTTTTTAGAACTTACATTGGTATCCTCGCCATGCTCATCATGGACAGCATGCTCATCATGGACTTCATGCTCATCATTGGCATCATGCTCATCATGGTCAGCCATCTGAAAATGTCATTAAAAAGGCAAACATTTAGCATTTGTATTAACTAGAAAAAGGCAAACATTTAGCATTTGTATTAACTAGAAAAAGGCAAACATTTAGCATTTGTATAAACATACATGTCTCTAAAATTGTGATCTTTTATCAATTAACAATCCTTCATTGTGATCTCCGCGCACATATAAGTCATCATTAGCTTCAATATTTTGTGGAGTTGGCAACCCAACTGAGAATGGACTGGAGTCATCATACTTATCACAGCCTGTGTATAACGGTATCTCAGCATCATGCACAATGTTTCTAAAGATAGGAGGTGGATCGGTGTGCTCTACCCTACAACTATCCAGCATCACATCAACGATGTCTGCTGGAACTGGTTCGTTCACATTTACATCATCGGAGGCAATTTCTTCTTCCACCCAAGCACTGCTATCGACATCTACTGGTTTCGATTTTGAAATCTCTCCATGCCAGTGCCATTCTGTATAGCCTTGTACAATCCCGTTGCACATGACATGACTTTTGATTTCCTCACCAGTGTTGACTTTCAAGTTGTTACCGCAATGCCTACATGGACAGTAGAACCTATCTGTAGGTTTTTTCCTATGTTCCTCGGCAAATCTAATAAACTGATCAAGACCAGATATAAACTTTGGGGTGGGACGATTACGAATGGACATCCATGATCTATCCATTCTATGATCAGAGAAAACAAGTATATATTAGGAAACAAGTATATATTAGGAAACGATTAGGGTATACACTTACATCCTAAGTGTATAATGTGATGTCATTCTTATATATAATAAATGTGTACCACCTATCCCATCCTTGAACACCTAATCTCACTAGTAAGTGTATAATGTGTATTGGGTTTTCAAGAAAATTTCGGCAGCATTTCCCCGCTGTTCTCTAAGTACATATGTACTTAGAGAACAAACGGGGAAATGCTACCGAAATTTTCTCAAAAACACAATACACATTATACACTTACATCCTAAGTGAGATTAGGTGTTCAAGAACAGTCCCAAACTGGGGACTATCCAAGATTTACTCCTAATGAGTCAATCTTGGACGGGTTTCTAGGCCAACAAACACATTTGATGTCATTCTTATATATAATAAATGTGTACCACCTATCCCATCCTTGAACACCTAATCTCACTAGTAAGTGTATAATGTGTATTGGGTTTTCAAGAAAATTTCGGCAGCATTTCCCCGTTGTTCTCTAAGTACATATGTACTTAGAGAACAAACGGGGAAATGCTACCAAAATTTTCTCGAAAACCCAATACACATTATACACTTACATCCTATGTGAGATTAGGTGTTCAAGAACAGTCCCAAACCGGGGACTATCCAAGATTTACTCCTAATGAGTCAATCTTGGACGGGTTTCTAGGCCAACAAACACAATAATAGATATCTACAATGAAGTCGGACTCCATACAAACAGTATATAATTTAGTGATCATTGTTCATTCTAATTTATACCAATGTACAAGTAATATAAAGAAAAATGTGGATTATATGGGACATAAATTCATTGTTCATTGTCCAACATTAGGTTCAACACTTGAAACATACATTCATTTACAACATAAAAAATTTGTATCATTAGGGTGCAACATGTGGATTATATGGGACATACACATCAAGGTGGTCATAAGGGAGGATATTTCCTTATTTATGAGTAAGCGATATAAGATTAAGATCCATATAAAAATTAGGGTAGAAGGAAGAAATAAATCTTCTTTAGGATACAATAGACCCTTATGGATGTATTTAGGGTCATAGGTACCATCATAGAACAAAAGGGGTACACTCTAGGATTTAAGATCACACTACATCATGTATTTTATACAAAATTACATGTATGTGTATATAAAAAATATATTTATAAGGAACTTCTATACATATCAGTATCTCTAATCATTAAAATCGGCAAGCAGATCAGTAATTGTAAATAACAAACTACGAATTGTTGAATTAAAGTAATCACTAAAGTAATACTAACCAGTAGTACCAATCATTAATCACTGAAAGCAGCAAGGAAATCAGTACAACTAATCATGCATTAATAGTATAATAGAGCAATAGGATATTTACTTCGATGCATTACAGCAGTACCCAATTATTTCAGCTTACATACCTTTCGTTAGCGGCGGTGGACAAGTAGGCGAGCTCCCAGCAGTGGTGGTCGAAGCAGGAAGAAGGGGGGCGGCGCTGGGCGTGAGCAGGGAGGAAGGAGCTACGGAGGCGGGCGACGCTGGACGAAGTAGGAAGAAGCTAGGGCGGTGACGCTGGAAGAAGCTACAGCGGCGGGTGACGCTGGAAGAAGCTAGGGCGGCGACGCACAACAGCAACACCGGCAGCGTTGGTGAGGCGAGGAGCACAGGCGGAGGAGAAGGAGTGGCGACACGTCGGTGAGCAGTAGCACAGGAGAAGGGGGTGCGACGGAGAAGGGGGCGCGGAGACTAAGAAGAAGGCAACAGCAGTGGCGGCGCGGCGGCGCTGTCGTGGAGAAGAAGGAGTAGAGAAAAAGGGAAATCGGCGGCGACAACAGAGAAAAAGGGCAATCGGCTCGCAATGAAACAGAAGAAAGGGGAAGAGTCGGGCGATCGCGGGATATTAAGTTCCCAAATAGCGTCGGTTGTTTAAAACAACCGACGCCTAAACATCTTTAGCGTCGGTTGTTTGAAACAACCGACGTCTAAATGGACGATATTTTCACGAAATTATTTGGCGGGAAACACTTTCCGCGTCGGTTATAAAAGGATAACCGACGCTAAAAGTGACACTTTTCGCGCAAATTTCCATCGCACATACGCGTCGGTTTTTATCTACATAACCGACGCTGAAAGTGACACTATTTTGTTTGCTCGAAAATTGGATTTCACGGACGACTTTAAGCGTCGGTTGTTTATAAACAACCGACGCTATATTCAAAGCGATACCCATGTCTGGTTGGTCTTCGAATATAGACGTCGGTTTGCCTAAATAACCAATGTCTAATATTAAAGGCGTCGGTTTTCCTAAAGAACCGACGCCCAGAAAAGCGACACTGAATGTTGTTTCTGTAGTAGTGCAAGGTGATACAACAACAGTTGAAAGCGGCACAGGACAGGCAAAAGTCTTACAAAGACAATCGCCGACGATCTTTGGAGTTCCAGGTAGGAGACAAAGTATACCTTAAAGTCTCGTCTTGGAAAGGTGTGCTAAGGTTTGGCCAAAAGGGTAATCTAGCACCCAGATATATGGGGCCATACCCGGTCTTAGCACATGTTGGAAAGGTAGCTTACGAGTTAGAGCTGCCTCCACAGTTGCACATGTTACATCCAGTGTTCCATGTCAGTATGCTGAAGAAAAGTCATCCAGATTCAGGAACAGTGATACAGTCGGATGAAGTTGAGCTTGATGAAGATGTGACCTACGAGGAAGGTCCTGTGGCGATCCTTGACAAAAGAGGTAAGAAGCTGAAGAGGAAAGACCTGGTTCTTGTGAAGGTTCTTTGGCATCATCGTGGCGTTGAGGAAGCCACGTGGGAGCTTGAGGAAGAGATGAGGAGGGAGTATCCCTCACTTTTCTCTTCGGATTTTGGGGACAAAATCCCTTTGTAGGGGGTTAGTTTGTAAGGACCCTGACCTCTGTTTAGGGTTTACCCTCTTGTTTTGCTTAACCCTGATGCTTTGTTGCTTGCTAATCACCTTTAGTGGTGATTAGGGTTTGTTGGAGCTTTGTTGAGAGTTGGAGGGGCTACTTGCAATTAACCCAAGTCTAGGGTTTGTGGGCAAGTTTTCCACCTTGTGAGGTGTTCCTCCCTCTCCTTGCTTCCTCTAGTGTTGAGAGGAAGGTTTGGGCTCGTTGCTTGAGTCCCTTTGGGCTTGGTTGAGCTTGTTGGGCCTTGTGGTGCCTTGCCCTTGCTTGGTTGAACCTTGTGTCCGGCAAGAGGGTGCTTGTGTTGCCCAGGCTGTGTCGCCCATGATGGTGGGGTGTCGTCCAAGTGTGTCGCCCATGGACCTTTGACCATCTTTGACCTCATTTGTGTCACCACTAGTGGAGACTTGGTGCTTGCATGTGGCAATGGCCTTGGACATGTGTTTAGGGCATGTTAGAGTGGTGGCTTGTGCACATGGACAAGTGTCCCTAGGTAGGCGACACCTTGCTTTGCTCTAACTTGTTTTCTCCTCCACCCTCTTCTATATTGCGGTTCCTTTCCCTTGCTAAGGATCCCTTTTAGCTCTTTAGTGTTTCTCTCCTTGGTGCACGACACACTCTCTTCTCTTGCAAGCTTGTTGGCCGATACCCTTGGAGGAGCTAGCTTGGTGGCCGATCCTTCCTTGGAGTCTCCTTCTTCCTTGGTGGTGCTTGGAGCTAGGAGCTTGGAGCTTGCTTGAGGCGGATTACATAACTCCTAACTCTAACTACACTACCTTCTTTCTATGTTCTTATATGTTACTATGATCATGTTGGCTATATGAGTTGCTAGTTAGTTCCTTGCTTAAGTTGTTCTTGTTGGCCGAACCATGTATTCTAGGGTTTCTTGGTGAGCAATACTCCCTACTCTCCTAGGTCTTGAGGAGTGAGCTTCAGTTCAAGTATCATGAGCAAAACTCTTCTCTCGTTTAAGTTGAGAGGTGAGCTTGTGTTCTAGTAGCTTGAGCAACACCCTCCTTTCACCTTGGACTTGAAGGGTGAGCTTGGTGGTAGTTGTGGACCTCGTTTAGGGTTGTTCCTTGTGTTGCCCGATTGATGTTAAGAGATGTGCAAGTCCCCTCTCTCGTTTAAGTTGAGGGGTGAGCCATCTTCTTGAATCTTTAGGGTTTTTGACACCCTTGAGCTATTGTTGGTGGTGACCCTGTCGGGGTGCATCTTGCCCGATATGATGTTGGTGGTGTTGTTGCCCGATACCCTTCCCCCTTGTTATGCCCTGACGTTGGGGAGGAGTTGCTAGTAGTTCTGTGATGGGCGTCACACTAGTCCTGTGTGTGTGTCGGCCGACAGCCCTACCCCTGACGGGCGTTGCACGATACTCTACAACCCGATATGAGTAGTTGGTCGATAGCTTATGATGTGTTGGGCGTTATGACGTGATGACGATGCCAACAGAGCATTGCACGATACCACAGTGCGTGGTACATGTGGGTGCATGGTATGCTCAGTTCCCTGATGCGGGACGCGACGTTATACGACACAACATTGCTTGAAGTGTGCGACGGCCGTCATGCTTGCTGGATGGTTTGGCCGTTGTTGGGCTAGTGTGTCGGGCGATGGGGGAAAGTGTCCTGCCCGATACCATCTCTTGTGAGGGTGCCCTACCCTTCACAACTTTGGTGAGGGCAGCGGGTACTTCCCGCAAGGGTTTTGATCCTCATGTAAAACAACTGTACTAGCTCTTGTTTCATGCTATCGCGTTTAGTTATGTTGGGGAACCTTGAGATGCTTGATGATATTTGTTATGGTAGAGCTTGTCCATGTAACTTAGCATGACCTTACCTAGGTAGGTGATCATCTTGATATTATTAATAATGTTGAGGAAATGGTAAGCCTATAGAATGCTTTTCTTAATGATGTAACATATGCTTATGATCACAAGTTGAGGCACGATTGATAAAGCATATAATTATCAATGACACCCCATATTGATAGCATGGTCTTTTTGTTAAACCTATGATTATTGTGTATACTAACCATGCAGGTGATGCATAGCCAAGTAAAAGGCTATGAGGTACATATGATGAGTAACATTGCTTTGATAGTTACTCTAGATGGTGAGATAACATGTATGATGTGTTTGACTAAAGTGCTTGGGATTGCTATCCCATGATGATGATGTAAGCCTTGAGAGGCAGTGGCACTATGTGATGAGGGATTGAGATCCCATGGCATGTGATGATCATTGAGATGGATCTAGATGATTGTCAAGAGGCAAAGTGATAACATGTAATGATGGGTCCTTGTGATGGACCATGATAAGGTTGATTACACTAAAAGCATGACATTGAGTTTTATGTTGTTTATTCTTATTATAGTTTGCATGTTATACAACTTGGTTGAATCTTGCAATCCACTTAAACCATACTAACTAATCACAGTGGAACATATCATGTAGTTTGCCCTGGCCATAGATCCATCATCGTCAGGAGTTGGTGATGGTGAAACTGGTTCTCCTGCAGGTTAACCCGAAGCGCATATTATTGAGTATGCGAGGTTGCTCCTAGCCTAAAGTAAGGAGGTAAGAGTGCAACTTTGGTTGTAGACTCCAGGGTGCGGATTCAGGCCCGTAGCCCAAGTGTGATAAAAGCATGGTGAACAGGCCCATGGCTCAGGATATGTGATATGGGAGCATGAATGCGTTCAAGGCTCAGAGCACGGTGAACAGGCCCGTGGCTCAGTTTCACTAGCGCCGATACCTGTACCGAGGCAGGCTAGGCAGAGGGTAGCCTGACCCTGTGGCTGAGGCCACTTAAAGCAAGAGAATGCGGTCCTACTTGTATTGTACTCGTGCACTGACCACGAGGTGGGAGGTCGTGGAGTTTGGCTCTTCCATTGACCTTGTATGGCATTGGCTTCGGGTTTTGCAGCCGTCGGTTGGATCTGAGCGATACGGATTACTTCCTCAGGGTATAATAATACGTAAGCCATTTAGTATTTAATGCTTAAGGCAAAACACGGAACATTGGTTGAGGCCTTGCTTGCATAGTTAATCTTGTTATACTTGCAGTTACTTATACATTCTAGGTATTACTTTGGTAAGATCTTATAATTATTATCTTGTCAATCATGTTCCATAAAGAGGTAATTGGTGATATGCCTTTCGTACATCTGGTAAGCTTAATAGTATGAATAGCTTTACTATATTAACTTCCCTTGTTATACTTCTTATCAGTTATCTGCTTTATCCTTCTGAGGTTTTGTAGTTTCGGATGGGAGTTATGTTTCTCGCTGGGACTGAGTGTCTCACCCCACCGGTTTACACCCTTTTTAGGTGTTCATGCTAGACGTGGTGGTGGTCACGGTGTTGCGGCCGAGGAGCAAGACGAGCAATAGAAGGCAAGCGATGGATATGCTGCTGTTTTGGGTGTTTTGTAGTACAGTCTAGAGTCATCCCTTTACTCTCAGGTCCTTGGGAACGTTTGGATGTTGTTTCACGATGTATAATCATTGGTGTTTTGTATATCCTGCTATTGGCTGAATGTGGGCCTTTATGTACACATCAATAGGTGATGAACTCAAGTGATGGTTAGATAGTTGTTCCTCTAAGCTGTGGACACGTATCCACGCGTGTATATGGTTATATAACTTGTTTCCTTGCGAGATGTGGACTTAAATGTAATAGTTTCTCAGTTCTTCCGCTTTTGGCAATCAGTTTTAATTAACCCGTTTTTGATAATTATGGTGATTTCTGCACGTTTTCGCATAACACCTCGCTGTCTGTGTGATAGTGGGATGTGTTGACACATGTTATGTGCCATGTTCAACTAAGGTCTTTTGGCCTTTTGCCAAGATGTGACTCATGTGACCTGATGGACTTACCTTTGTACATTATTATGCCCTAATGATGATGTTAAGTACTTATGTGATGGGATCTTAATTCTTGTGCTAAAATAGATCCTTATTATTCATACCTCTTTGATTCACTTCTACATCAGTCCTAATACGATTTGTGACACTAAATTCTATGTAATACACTCAT
This sequence comes from Alisma plantago-aquatica, assembly GCA_963693085.1. Lineage (NCBI taxonomy): Eukaryota > Viridiplantae > Streptophyta > Magnoliopsida > Alismatales > Alismataceae > Alisma > Alisma plantago-aquatica. The sequence continues at coordinate 1,388,875,533 of OY856410.1, read as the reverse complement.
GATATAGTTTGACATTATGAACCATATGTATGACCCCTAACATGGTATAGGTGCATATGTTGATTGTGGGAACTAACCATTCTAGACCATAACTTAATTCTATACATGATATCCTAATGAATTCAAATCATTAGATTAATCACACATGTAGCACTGATACAGTAATGACCCCACCTCCCAGTAACCACCAATTAAGGGAGACCAAGAGGTCAGAGCCGTTATCCCAATTTCCGGATCAAAGGTTAAGCAAATAATCTATAATAATTATCAAATTCTACTAAACTAAACTAGAACGATGTAATAAAAATTAACTTTGCATACCTTTTTCAAAAACTTGGACATCTACTTCTATCCACATCCGGAGTCTATTCTAACTAATCCTCCTTTGCACTTTAATTTTCATTTAATTCCACATATGCCACTTTACAGTTTGTTCTTTTCACTTGTACCTAAAACGCCGAAAAACAAAACGTCAGTCAGCATAAATGAATTATGCTTGTATGTGGGGGAAACAATGATCGTGCAATTAATAACAACATAGTCCATTACAGTTTAACAACCAACTTTACATTTCTATCCTTTGTGCTGCCCCTGCAGTGGACCTGGATGCTACCTTCCTTATGGTAGATACCCATTAAACCTCTCATGATCCTACCTAACAGGTGAATCAATTTCTAGGGTTGAGTAACATGGCACTACCCGTAGGTAGCCCACTCCTTAACTCATGGTGTGCTATAGAGTCTCATGGCACTACACATGGGTAGCCCAATTTCTAACTCATGATAGCCTTGACCTTACTCTGGGTTACCCTTTTTAGCATTTGCAAAGCCACAAAGGAGGATCGGAATCTAAGCCATATATATATATAATATTTATAATAATAATCATAGTCACTTTATAGTTGTATGAATTAAAAGTCATCCAAGCAGTTTATTTCAAACAACCAATAAAATCTTTGGGAATCGTCATGAAACTAAGGCGGTTAATCATAAACGTAACCACATACCTCTCATGCTGATTTGAGACAAAATAATCCAATCAATCAAGAATTTCAAATAGGCAAGAAAACACATTATGAGATCCTGAAATATGCATACAATTTCTGTTGGATAAATTGGAAATTATGATAAATCCCTTTATTTCGATGATGACAAACATTTCACTCTTGTTGATCTAACGTGCTACTTGGGTGTTGCAGGAATAAGGTGGATGACAAAGCTCTAGGGAATCTATATGCTTGAATGATTGTAAATGTCATGAAATGTAATCAATTGTAAACTTGTACAAATATATAATGTACAAGTACTTAGACTTCATGTAAATCAAGCGTTAGATCTTCCCTAGCTAAACACCACACTTATTTAGGTCATCCCCTTCAATAGTGTCACATATGCACACTCATACACACACTTAGTGCCTTAATTGAAAGATTGAAACAGGGTCAATCTCGGTCGACAAACTCCTCGACCGAGACACTCTCGGTCGACAAACTTCTCGACCGAGAAAGACCCAAGTAGCCGTTAGACACAGCTGACAAGGTAGTTGGCAGTTGGAGATGAACGTTGATCCAGAGAGCCTGTCGGTCGACAAAACTTCGACCGAGTAGGTATCTCGGTCGACAATTCCTTGACCGAGATGGACTCTGACAGCAACTGCAGAATAAAGTAACTAGTCGTTACTAATGCACCTAACTTATACCTAACGGCTAGTTAAGCACTTAGAAACCCCTAGAAAGTGTCTAGAACGTCCTTAAGCACTTGTAGGTCATTCCTATAAATAGGACATGCCTTAGTACACCTAAAGACACAAAAAAGCTACACTTGTGATACACTTGATCATACACTTACATTGGCAATCTATTTTGAGCAATAGAGCAATTCCAACATTGGCTATTCATTTCCATTGCTCCAATTTCGTGTCCTATAGGCTAGTATCTCCTATCCACTGCAATCACATTTCCATACACATTGGTTAGGAGATCTACACGCTTGATATAGGCAAATCAAGCCTTGTGCTTCAAAGGATAAGTTGTAATTTCCATTTTCCTTCTTGTTCCTTTTATTCTTTGTATTCTCCTTGCTACTCCTAGGGTTGGAGGCTGTGGATTGGAGAAGGTTCTTCTCGGAGGAGAAGGTGGACTTCAAGCTACTTCAAGAAGGCTATTGCAACGGGAAGCTACTTCAAGAAGGCTATTGTAACGGGAAGCTACTTCAGGAGGAAGGCTGCTTCAAGGTTGGTGCAATTACTTCTAGGTGAAGGCTGCTTCAAGGTTGGTGCAATTACTTCAAGGTGAAGGTTGCTTGAAGGGTTTAGGGAAAGAATTGTAATTTTGTGTAAAGTCCTTGTGAGGTAATAAAATTAAATTCTTTCCAAATCCCAGTTGGATAAGCAACCGGGTAGTGGACTGACTACCTTAGTATTTGCTAAGGTAGGAACCACTCTAAATCCTTGTCCCCTTGTCCAATATTCTTGTGGTTGGTTTTTTGAATTAAATAATTGTTGAAATATCTTTAAAACTCTATTCACCCCCCTCTAGTTTTTTTCAATTGGTATCAGAGCAGGCTTCAAGGAACCCTAACAAGGTCTTGAAGAATGGGTGACGGAGTGCTCAACAACCTTAAGCTTGAAGGGACACTTGTTGCTAGACCTCCAGCGTTTGATGGAACAAACTACACATATTGGAAGAGAAGGATGCAGTTCTACTTCCAAGGCATCAGTTGGGACTTATGGAGGATGGTGTCAACCCCATACGAGCTTCCTCAAACGCAATATGCAGAGTGGGATGCAAATACGGTAAAGTCGGCTCAAATGAATGCCAAAGCTGTAAGCATTTTATATTGTTCAATTTCAATAGGAGAATTTAATAGAATATCAAACTGTGACACAACCTATGACATTTGGCATAGACTGTCCATAACTTATGAAGGTACGGTTCAAGTTAAGACTTCTAAGATTAGTATTCTTAAACAGAAGTTTGAACACTTTCGTATGGATCCGAATGAATCCATTAGTGAAATGTTTGCAAATTCTCTTCTATTGTTAATGGTTTGAATGCCTTAGGAAAAACTATTCTTGAAGAAGACCAGGTATCAAAGGTACTTCAATCACTTCCTCCCAAATACAAGCCCAAGGTGACAGCCGTTGAAGAAGCTAATGATCTCACTAAGCTGAAAATGGAGCAACTCATTGGCAATCTAGAAGCCCATGAGGCAACTTTAGAAGAGGAAGAAAGAAGAGAACGTGAACGTCAACAAGGGAAAAAGAAGGACATTGCATTCAAAGCATCAACCAAGGACAATCATGACACAAGTGAAGATGATAGTCAAGAAGAAACTCTCATTGTAAACGGTAAGCAATATAAAAGTTTTAAAACTAATAAAACTTCTAGTGTTTCTTCTTCCAGGTGCTTTGAATGTGGCAAAAAGGGACACATGAAAGGTGATTGTCCAAAACTCAAGAAAGGGAAGAAATCATCTCATAAAAAGAAAGAAAGAGCCTATAAAGTTGCATGGGATGATTCAAGTGATGATAGTGATGATGGAAAAGAAGAAGTAGAATGCCTCATTGCTACAACAAATGAAGAAGAAGAGGTAAGTCTTTTTGATCTACCAAAAGAAGATCTAATTGCTAGTATTCAAGATACTAATGAGAAATATATTGAGTGCAAGAAGAAACTTAAGAAATCAAATAAAGTAAATAATGATTTAAATGTTAAACTTCTTGCTCTTGCATCTGAAAATGAAAATCTCAAAAAGGTAAATGAAGATTATGATCTTAAGTTTAAATCTATAGAAGCTGATTGCAATCTTCTTTCTTTAGAAAAGTTAAATTTGCAAACTCAAGTGAATGATCTTTAGAAACAACCTGTTCTATGTTCACTCTTAGATTATGATGAGGTTGTCAAAGAAAGAAACTCTCTAGTATCTGATTTAGATCAAGCAAAGAAAGATATAAACAAGAAGATGGATGATATTGCTAAGTTACAAAGAAATGTAAATGAGTTAAGAGGAAATGACATGCTTGAAAATATTCTAAAAATTTCCTCTAGTTATAATGGAAGAAGAGGATTAGGATATGATCCACAGAGAAATAAACCCAGAAGAGCTAAAGCATCCAAGACTAAGATTATGTTTGTACCTAGGAACACAATTCCTAGAAAGAGAAATGAAGTTGACTCTATTAGTTGTCATTATTGCATGCGTCTTGGACATTATTCATTTTCATTCCCATATAAGAAAAAGAATGATGATTTAGCTTGGATTCCTAAAACTTAGTAGCTTAAAATTAACTAGTTGAGATTTGACCTAAGCTGACTCTTGATATGCAAATGTCATATCTCAACACAATCGAGCTCTAACTTGCATAATCTTCTTTTGCTTGGAATCAATTAACAGTTTTGAAAACATTCGAGAAACTTTGTCGGTCGAGAATCTGTCGACCGAGTGAACATTCGGTCGAGAAATTGTCGACCGAGTAGGTCACTGATTTCCAGTCTGCTGTAAAAATTGCTGAATTCTTTTTGAAATTGATCAAATTGCTATCTATTTGTGATTAATGACTGTATACATTTTGGAAATCATCCCTGAAAACTTATATGAGATTAATTTGGTTTATTCTCTAAATGATTCAAGTTAAAACTGAAAATTATGAATCATGTTGATTTAAGTCAAATTACTGCCTTCATGGTCTGTTCTAAGTATTCTTTGATTTATTCATATGTTGAATCTCATGTTGTTACTGTTCTATCATTACATCATGGATATACTTTCAACATTTCATTATTCAAAGTTGATGCTTGTTGCATATTGCATGAATGATCCTTGACGATACATAGGCAAGCAAAATGATTTGTTGGTAATATGTTGTTTTAATGCTTGCAAAACATAAGATAAAAATTTCTCAATTGGTATCTTTAAAGACTTGAGATATTAATCGTGTCTTCATATTGAGTATTATTTAAAATGCTTCAAATTGATATCTAATCAAATTACATGCAGATATTATACTTCATATATGAGTGATCAATTTGGAAATCTGCAAATTTGCCTCTTGGTTGAAATGAAATTTGACCAAGGGGCGCTATGGTCATAGTCAAGGACGACCTAAAATAAGCTTTGACAAAATACTTATTTGGACATCATTTTATTATACTTAATCTTAGTATACTTTTAATAAAGGTCAAAATCAAAATTTAAAATCATCTGTGACCTTAGAAGCTTTAAATTGCTTTAATGGTAAGATTAAGGGGGAGCTCATACAAACAAATTTGATTATTTGATTAAGAAGCTTACAAAAACATTGTAAACATCATTTGGAGCTTGTTACGACCTTAGTATTTTTACTCTTGGTTATGAAGACATCTATGAATTTCATAAAAATGATATATCTTAAAGGAACTCTCTAAATAAATCAGGGCTTAACATCCCTTACATTTGAATGGAGACATTTTTATGTACTCTAAGATTAAAAGATTCTCATTTGACTTTTAGGGCTTAACATCCCTTGATAGATAAATCAATATACATTCATCATAAGCTTAAGGGAATCTCATATCATTTCAAGGCTTAACATCCTTTGCAAATGATTGAGAAACAAATTGTGGCTAAATTAGACAAAAATGATATTAAATCCATGTTCCTAATAGAATATCTATTTAAGGGGGAGAATAGTATAAAATTAAGGGGGAGAAGAAACATAAAATATTCAACCTGGATATCTTTTTGAAATGGCAAAGGGGGAGAAAGAATATAAAATCAAAAATATAAATGAGTTTCATCTTGATGGCCAGCACTCACTTGTAAAACAAGAATGGCTACAAAAGGTAATCTTCAGGTATGAAACTCACATGCTTTATATTTCCTTATATCATATTTAGGAAATGTTTGTCATCTTCAAAAAGGGGGAGATTGTTGGATAAATTGGACATTATGATAAATCCCTTTGTTTCGATGATGACAAACATTTCACTCTTGTTGATCTAACGTGCTACTTGAGTGTTGCAGGAATAAGGTGGATGACAAAGCTCTAGGGAATCTATATGCTTGAATGATTTTAAATGTCATGAAATGTAATCAATTGTAAACTTGTACAAATATATAATATACAAGTACTTAAACTTCATGTAAATCAAGCGTTAGATCTTCCCTAGCTAAACACCACACTTAGTTAGGTCATCCCCTTCAATAGTGTCACATATGCACACTCATACACACACTTAGTGCCTTAATTGAAAGATTGAAACAGGGTCAATCTCGGTCGACAAACTCCTCGACCGACACACACTCGGTCGACAAACTTCTCGACCGAGAAAGACCCAAGTAGCCGTTAGACACAGCTGAAAAGGTAGTTGGCAGTTGGAGATGAACGTTGATCCAGAGAGCCTGTCGGTTGACAAAACTTTGACCGAGTAGGTATCTCGGTCGACAATTCCTCGACCGAGATGGACACTGACAGCAACTGCAGAATAAAGTAACTAGCTGTTACTAATGCACCTAACTTATACCTAACGTCTAGTTAAGCACTTAGAAACCCCTAGAAAGTGTCTAGAACGTCCTTAAGCACTTGTAGGTCATTCCTATAAATAGGACATGCCTTAGGACACCTAAAGACACAAAAAAGCTACACTTGTGATACACTTGATCATACACCTACATTGGCAATCTGTTTTGAGCAATAGACCAATTCCAACATTGGCTATTCATTTCCATTGCTCCAATTTTGTGTCCTATAGGCTAGTATCTCCTATCCACTGCAATCACATGTCCATACACATTGGTTAGGAGATCTACACGCTTGATATAGGCAAATCAAGCCTTGTGCTTCAAAGGATAAGTTGTAATTTCCATTTTCCTTCTGGTTCCTTTTATTCTTTGTATTCTCCTTGCTACTCCTAGGGTTGGAGGCTGTAGATTGGAGAAGGTTCTTCTCGGAGGAGAAGGTGGACTTCAAGCTACTTCAAGAAGGCTATTGCAACGGGAAGCTACTTCAAGAAGGCTATTGCAATGGGAAGCTACTTCAGGAGGAAGGCTGCTTCAAGGTTGGTGCAATTACTTCTAGGTGAAGGCTGCTTCAAGGTTGGTGCAATTACTTCAAGGTGAAGGCTGCTTGAAGGGTTTAGGGAAAGAATTGTAATTTTGTGTAAAGTCCTTGTGAGGTAATAAAATTAAATTCTTTCCAAATCCCGGTTGGGTAAGCAACCGGGTAGTGGACTGACTACCTTAGTATTTGCTAAGGTAGGAACCACTCTAAATCCTTATCCCCTTGTCCAATATTCTTGTGGTTGGTTGTTTGAGTTAAATAATTGTTGAAATATCTTTAAAACTCTATTCACCCCCCCTCTAGTTTTTTTCAATTTCCTATTATTAATCATATCATCTAGATATATTAAACTTAGCTCGCTTCCTCGGGTTTCTAATCCACTTTTAGGGTTTCCATTGCAATTAGGGTTTCCCTTCATCTCTTACTATTTTAAACCCTAATTTTATACAATTACTCATAAACCATAATTTCAGAAAAAGCACAATTAACCATCAATTAAGTCCATTAATCCTCTTTTACATTAAAGCTACCATTTTTAACCTTTTAATCCATGACAAGATCATTATGCTCATTTATCATCAATTCATAGTTGATTATGATCTAATTCACATATGAACTCTATTTGTCATTAATTCTACCTTTATCCATTAGAAAACCCTAATTACTACATTAATGATATTTATCCACAATTAGGAATTTTTATACTTGAAATAGCTTGATTATCATATCTCAACTTTATTCATGATTTTGAATAATTAAAACCATTATGAGTCACATTTACTAATATTAGGGTTTCAAGGCCCATTAAAGCACATTTATAGACATGAATTTCTAAATTAAACCCATTACATGAAAAGTTCATCCTTTTTTTTCTCAATATACCTTTTTACAATTAACATGTTAATATCAACTTTAATCTTCCATTAAACCCTACTGAATGCATTAATCATCTCCAAATAGGGTTTCTTCATCTTTAATTTATTAAAGTTGATAACTTACACTACTTTTTGAATATAAAGAGGAATTAGCCTCTAAAACCATTTTTAATGAATTCCTATCATTTTTCTGAGCAATTTTCATATTTTATGTGTATCAATCCGAGCTACCAATATTTAAATATGATTTTTACAAGATATTACTTACCACAGCCAATCAGAGGGTGCCATGTGTCCCTTCCATGCAACGTGACTCGGCTAGCTTGAAAACATTTTGAAATGATGTCTTTGCCCTTGGTTAAGTAGGTCTGCTATTCAGCCCGCAGAGGGCAAATCTGTCCAATGACCCAAAGGGTCGTCTTCTACCTCTGGCGCCCAACCTGGCCGCCGATGGCCGCCCTTCTGCAGCCCGCCCTTCCTTCCTAGGGGATCAAGGACCACCGTCGAGTGTTCCCCTTGCTCCTCCATATCCCGACGCACCTGGGGCTCCTTCAAGCTGCTGCCAAGGTGGTTGTTCCCAAGAGGGAGAAGCGTGTGACTGCTGCCGCAATTGTTGTAGGTCTTTAGACTTCCGATTGGAGTTTCACGATGTCAAGGGCGTTAGGTTGGTAGCCGATCAGTCCAGGGTGGTCGTGGAATCTTCCCTCCATCAAGATGACTCCACAACCCCTCATCTGCTATAGGGTTGCTCTACCTTCTTGGTTAGGGTTTTGACAAAGAAGATGAAGAAGAGAGAGAGAAAGTTGTGTGGGATCTCTTTGGAACTCGAACCAGGGCTCTACCCTTTATATAGGGAAGGGTATCCACACCCTATTATGTTCATCCACAATGATACAAGGCCTTTTCCCAATAGAAATCCAATTCCTTCATTAGGAAGCAAGCTTATCTCTCCTAATTATCTCTATAATGTTCTTTATTCTTTAGATATTAGGATTTTGAAAATGACCTCTTTCATTCTATTTGTACTTTCCCTTTTAATCCATTGGCCATGAAATAATATTTTCTTTTAGTAGAAAATACTTCCTTTCTATCAATACCACAAAATTCATTAACAATGCATCACATTATCCTCTTATTTTGCATTATTGGTATTTTCTCTTTCTTTCTTCTCCATTGGGGCTCCTTGGACCCCAAGAAACTCTAAGCTTTCAAAATTCCTTTTTGAGGATACTTATTATCCTTCTAGATGAATCTATGTCCATTATTTCTCATTATCTTGCTTATTTCTTTATTAAAATATCTCTTTTCAAGGATTTCTCTTTATCTTTCTTTTTATTTTCCTCATTGGAATTCCTTTTAACATTAGGAATCCTTTTCATACGAAAATCTACCAAGGGTAACTCAATTATACCTCTTTTCACTTATTTCCCGCATTTTATCATTGTTTCCAATTTCTTTCTTAATAAAGAAATATTTAATTGATCTTTTCTTATTACATTCTCTTTGCAACTTTTGACTCCTTGGAACCCAAGAGGCACGAAATCCACCTTTGGATTAAATTCTTTTTCCTTCTAGAGGTTTCCATAATTTTCTTTTCTCCATTTCTTATTAATAATGGAATTCCTTTTGTCTTTTCCTTGTTATTGGGCCCAATAGCCAATAAAGCCCACAAAACAACAAACAAGGCTATTGTAGACTAAACTCATTTATTCAAGACAAATTATATCATTACTTGTTCCAATATATTTAATATGAGAAATTACAGTTCTCACAAATGAGCCCAAAAGTTGGGGTTGTAACATCCTTCGCCTCTTATTGGAATTTTGCCCTCAAAATTCCATCAAGCAAACAAAAAATTTAGGATAAAATTTTTACATGTCCATCATTGGCCCCTATGTGGCTTTGCCCTATCCATGGTGCTTCCAAAGAACCTTTATCATCACATATTCCTTTCTCCGAGTTCTTTCACCTTGGCATCTATAAACCTCATAGGTGACTCAGGTCATTACAGCCTCCCTTAGGGCTCACTAGGTTCATTACTCCACACATGGTCCGGGTACCTCACATAGTGCTCTAAATTGGACACATAAAACTCATCGCACATCACATTATCCTGAGGGGTAAGGGCAAACTTAACCTTCTCCACCAAACCATGTCAAAAGAACCCATGCATCGGGGACTCAGCTCTCTTAGCTATAACTTAGAGGGGTCGGATTTTCATGTCCCATATTCCCCCATAGTGAACTGCATGTCAGTATACTTTGCATCAACTTACAACTTATGTCGTCCATGGGCTCCTTTCAGCCATTCCACGATCAAAGTGACTTCATCTACAAACACTGTGGTCCTTTCTTGACCTTCGCGAGGTCCCTTCACCAACATCATCTTAATGAAGTGGTGACTAACACAACCCCTTTACAGAGCTTCTTTACATCCCGATACTGGCTATGGTGGTTATCATCACATCTTACAAAGGACAAAAATTGTGTCTATGTATCACCATGAACGAGCACACATGCTCTCATCAGACCCTCTAGTCTGGATCATATTAACCATTAGTTAGGGGTGATAAACTATACTAACATCAAGTTCTTCATGTATCTACTCCCACCTTATGGAAGTGTACCATTAGGTTATATGTAAGAACCTTTGAACTCGCATCATGGTGTAGTTGAACCATCTCTCTCATATCTAGTTCAACCGGATCTGTACCTTGATAGTACTCTTTCTTTCTCTTATTATCTAGGTAAGTTGATCTTCCATAACCCATATTGCATCTCGACCTTCCTTGGTCCATGGGAGACTTACCACAACATCCATAGTGATGAACTCCCATTATCTTTCGGGAACTCCCTTTATCCTATATATCAAAACACTGGGTTACTGGTGTTCGTCCTTCACTTCCTTTCATGCCTGGCAACATACCACATGCAATGCCATCTTATGCATCCAAAGTACTACTGTCAGTTACTATCTTTGTAGTACCAAGGTGTATCATGATCTCTTACATGTCATGATTCCTCAAGTTTGATTCCTCAGAAACCCTAAACCATTGTAGTTGGGGTTTCATCTCGTTTTTCTACAGAGAAGTGCATCTGAGGTTCTACAACCATCCTTTTATCATGATATTCCCTAGGTTGGCTAACCAAACAACCATTAACTTGATAAACCAATATTGTTACATCTGAGTGTTAGCCAAACTTATCTCCCTTTCCAACTGAGGGTTAACCTAACAACCTCTTCTAGCCTCCATCTAAACTAGGCATTTGTATCCCATCCAGATCATCCATTACCACTTCACATCCTTAGGTGTTAGGTAACATTGAAGACATACACCTCCATGTATTCCACTTATTATCTCATCTCAACTCTAAGTCTATCTTCATCACGAAAACTCTGAGGTTATGCTCTTTGTTTTTCAAATTGAACCTTGTGTGACCCATATCTCATGATAACAACATCCTCATAAGATGACTACCTTGTTTCCATCCATTTATCATTCACTCCACTAGGGTATGTTATCATCCATGTCCTCATACCTCATGGTAACGTTCCAACTCACATAACCTTTTATCATTGGTGTATTGCATGCGTATTGTCCTATCTCTCACTCACATAACAAGAGGAAATAATCATTTGGTTGCAGTCCAAATACAGAGTTCTTCCTATTCCAAGAGTGGAGATGGTACATCCCACCTTGCCAGTACACATTTAAATCTAAGTTGAAATGTGCCACATATGTCTCTACATCAAAAACATCTCGATATCAAAGTTACTTCCATGGAAAACTGGTCTCGAACCTAATTGGGTCCACACACAATCCTTGGTCATCTCCTCTAGGTCTATAGGGTACCGACACTTTTGGGGGTCATCCCTCTTCCTTCATGCATCTAGAGAGTGGCCTACTAATCTTCCTTTTGGGTCCCATGAGTTCATGAAGGTGATCAATCTCCTAAGCCATGGCCCTCAGACAATGATAGTTGTTACCTCCTAACCCTACGATCATGTGCAACTAGGGAATCATGCAACTCCTACTTCCATAAGTCTTATCCCTACCTGACCCTAGGATAGACCTAGAATTCTATTATAGTACATGTCCAGCTTAGAACCTTACCCAAGCCTTCATCATCACTCTCTCTGCATTCATGGGCTGACTTTCATCCTTTTGTAGGGGTCATGGCAACCTGCCTACCTTGGTCAAGCCCCATACTGGTTACCTCCATGGTAACATATCCACATGCACTTAGAGATGGTTATCTATGGGTCTACAGGTTCATTCTCATACCATGTCCTTTTCACTTAGCTTCTCAAGATCCTATGAGACCTCTTTAGGTTTCCTCAAAACCCACAAAACTGGTATACACCCTACCAAAGGGTCCCTCTCCCAGGATGGGAAGAAACTACAACTCATGACAACAAGGTCACAAACATCCTTAGGGTTTATATTCACAAGAGCATGCTTAACCCAGTAGCTACTAAGGCACAAGCAGACCACCTACTAAACCATGCTAGGTCATACTTGTTCTCTTCCCTCAACACTAGATCAAGATCATACCTTCCCATGGCATAAACTTAGCTGTGAGGGGTTCATCAAACATACCTTAAACTTAAGGGGTTTCCTTTTCCTCGAAACATGAGGAGTACCATGCTCGAATCTATAGAAACTCAAATCTCATCATGATCATTGGGTACACCACTTCCCCTCTTAGGCCTAGGAACCCTAGGTTCACTTCTCTGATGTCCAACTGTCTGCTCAACCTCTTAACCACGAACCAAACATGTACAAGGTATGACATGCACTTCCTATCATCCTTCTACTCGAGCAACACTTCAGAGTTGAGTCCTCCTCAAGGACAATCAACAAGGTACAAGGCCTCACAACCTGTTACTAAACCTCTCTCGGTATAAGGAACTCTATACCATAGGTACAGAGGTACCAACAAACTCATCCTCTCTCTAGGGTTTGGTTCCTCTCATGGCAACCAAGACATCATCAGTCTCCAGGGATCAAGCATGAGGCAACCACAAACATCCACTTAGGTCGCATCATCCTCAACTCCCCACTTTTCCTCATATCTCAGAGTCTAAGCTTTCAACCTTCTTGCTTGGGTCCTGCTCTCTCTCTCTAGAGCTAACTCCACAACTAGCCTTATACTAAAGGTCCTCTCTCCATGAAGATGGATCAAGCTCAAAAGCATACCTCTACGTGGGTGAAGCCTATGTTTGAACTTATCTTTGCTCAAGGTTATCCCTAGCCCTTTATGCTTACCTCATCAACTATCCAGCATACTCCCTTGGCCAGAGTTTCAACCTACTGCTGACACTACTGATGTATTTTGGGTGCCTACTATGCCATGCTCATATAAGCTCATGGGGTTTCTATATGTTCTTCTCTAACCTCATCAAAGAAGGTGATATCCTTCACTCTAACATGCATGACCCTTCCCAGGGTTGGGTCACCAAAGGTACTCGGTCATCCAACATCTCATGGCTCATATGGCATCCAAGGTATGTCCATCCAAACACCTGGTCTATCATGTCATCTCTCTCTCTAACCTTCACTTAGGGTTAGGGTTAACATCATTCTGAAAGGATGTGCCCGGTCTCCACTTATAATGGAGGTCTTTACCTCCAAGACTAACTCTCTTTACTTATCCTCCTGATAAGAAGGTCTAGCCTCAGGTCTCTCTGAAGGGCATGACAACTTATGTCATACGACCTAAGCATGTATCTATTCTTTAGTTTACGCTTAATCTATTAAGCTTATGTCCATGACATCTTATTTACATGCTTTCATTAATTTGGTGGAGGATTCCTTAGACCTTATCCCTTACCCATACCTCAAGAGGGTGAGGAAAAGAGAGAAAAACCTAATCCTTAAGGTCCTTAACAAAAATTGAGTTGAGAAGGGATGAACAAGATGAGAGAGTCCTAAAGGTATCTTATTTCGAGTCCAATCCTGAGACATTGGCCATGTAGTCACACTAATCTGGGAGTCCTCGTATTCTGACTAGCGGTGCGGAGGAAAATCTTGCCAGCCCTCAGACGTGATCCTTTTCTAGACACCTCTGTCTTTCAGAAATTCCTCTAATAACTCCCTTGGGTTCTACAGAGTTTGCAAAATTTAATAATTATTAAAGATTAAATGAGGAAACTATGCTCTGATACCAAATGTAACGACCCTACCTCCCAGTAACCCCCAATTAAGGGAGACCAAGTGGTCAGAGCCATTATTCCAATTTCCGGATCAAAGGTTCGACAAATAATCTATAATTATTATCAAATTCTACTAAACTAAACTGAAAGGATGTAATAAAAATTAACTTCACATGCCTTTTTCAAAAACTTGGACATCTACTTCTATCCACATCCGGAGTCTAGTCTAACTAATCCTCCATTGCACTTTAATTCTCATTTAATTCCACATATGCCACTTTACTGTTTGTTCTTTTCACTTGTACCTAAAATGCCGACAAACAAAACGTCGGTCAGCATAAATGAATTATGCTGGTATGTGGGGGAAACAATAAACGTGCAATTAATAACAACATATTGCAGTCAATTATGCTTTAACAACCAACTTTACGTTTTAAATATAACTGCACAATCGATACATACCCTATCCTCTGTGCTATCCCTACAGTGGACATAGATTCTACCTTCCTCATGGTAGATCCCCATTAAACCCCTCATGATCCTACCTAACAGGTGAATCAATTTCTAGGGTTGAGTCACATGGAAGTACCCATAGGTATCCCACTCCTTAACTCATGGCATGCTATAGATTCTCATGGAACTACATGTGGGTAGCTCAATTTCTAACTCATGATATCCTAGACCTTACTCTATGTTACCCTTTTTAGCATTTGCAAAGCCACATAGGAGGACCCAGATCTAAGCCAGTTATATATATATATATATATATATATATATATATATATATATATATATATATATATATATATATATATATATATATATATATAGTGATAATCATAGTCACTTTATAGTTATATATAATAAAAGTCATCCAAGCAATTTATTTCAAACAATCGATAAAATCTTCGGGAATCGTCATGAAACTAAGGCGGTTAATCATAAATGTAACCACATACCTGTCAGGCTGATTTGAGACAAAATAATCCAATCAATCAAGAATTCCAAATAGGCAAGCAAGCACATTATGAGATCCTACAATATGCATACAATTTCCTATTCTTAATCATACCATCAATATCTATTAAACTTAGCTCACTTCTTTGGGTTTCTAATCCACTTTTAGGGTTTCCATTGCAATTAGGGTTTCCCTTCATCTCTTACTATTTTAAACCCTAATTTTATACAATTACTCATAAACCCTAATTTTAGAAAAAGCACAATTAACCATCAATTAAGTCCAGTAAGCCTCTTTTACATTAAAGCTACCATTTTTATCCTTTTAATCCATGAAAAGATCATTATGCTCATTTATCATCAAATCATAGTTCATTATGGTCTAATTCACATATGAACTCTATTTGTCATTAATTCTACCTTTATCCATTAGAAAACCCTAATTACTACATTCAGGGTACTTATCCACAATTAGGAACTTTTATACTTGAAATAGCTTGGATTTATCATATCTCAACTTTATTCATGATTTTGAATAATTTAAACCATTATGAGTCACGTTTACTAATATTAGGGTTTCAAGGCCCATTAAAGCATATTTATGCGCATGAACTTCTAAATTAAACCCATTACGTGCAAAGTTCATCCTTTTTGTTCTCAATATACTTTTTTACAATTAATAGGTTAATATCTACTTTAATCATCCATTAAACCATACTAAATACATTAATCATCTCCAAATAGGGTTTCTTAATCTTTAATTTATTAAAGTTGATAACTTACACTACTTTTCAAATAGCAAGAGGAATTAGCCTCTAACACAATTTTTAATGAATTTCTCTCATTTTTCTGAGCTATTTTCATATGTTATGTGTATCCATCCGAGCTATCAATATTTAAATATGGTTTTTGCAAGATATTACGTACCAGAGCCAATCAGAGGGCGCCATGTGTCCCTTCCATGCAACGTGACTCGGCTATCTTGAAAACATTTTGAAATGATGTCTTTGCTCTTGGTTAAGTAGGTCGGCTCTTCAGCCCGTAGAGGGTAAATCCATCCAATGACCCAAAGGGACATCTTCTATCTCTCGTGCCCAACCTGGCCACTGATGGCCGCCCTTTCACAACCCACCCTTCCTTCCTGGGGGCTCAAGGACCGCCACCAGTTGTTCCCCTTGCTCCGCCATGTCCTGATGCACCTAGGGCTCCTTTAAGCTACTGCCAAGGTGGTTGTTCCCAAGCGGGAGAAGCATGCGCCTGTTGCCGCAATTGTAGCAGGTCTTGCAGACTTCCAGTTGGAGCTGCGCGATGCCAAGGGCGTTATGTTGGTAGCCGATCAGTCCAGGGTTGTCGTGGAAGCTTCTCGCCTCCATCAAGATGACTCCACAGCCCCTTGTCTGCTGTAGGGTTTCTCTACCTTCTCTGTTAGGGTTTTGATAAAGAAGATGAAGAGGAGAGAGATAAAGTTGCATGGGATCTCTTTGGCACTCAAACCAGGGCTCTACCCTTTATATACGGAAGGGTATTCACACCCTATTATGTTCATCCACAAGGATACAAGGCCTTTTCCCAATAGGAATCCAATTCCTTCATTAGGAAGCAAGCTTCTCTCTCCTAATTATGTCTTTAATATTCTTTATTCTTTAGATATTAGGATTTCGAAAATTACCTCTTTCATTCTCTTTGTACTTGCCCTTTTAATCCATTGGCTACAAAATTATATTTTCTTTTAGTAGAAATTACTTCTTTTTATCAATACCACAAAATTCATTAATAATGTATCACATTATCCTCTTATTTTGGATTATTGGTATTTTCTCTTTCTTTTTTCTCCATTGGGGCTCCTTGGACCCCAAGAAACTCTAAGATTTCGATATTCATTTTTAAGTATACTTATTATCCTTCTAGATGCATCCATGTCCATTATTTCTCATTATCTTGCTTATTTCTTTATTAAAATATCTCTTTTCAAGGATTTATCTTTATCTTTCTTTTTATTTTCGTCATTGGCATTCCTTTTAACATTAGGAATCCTTTGGATATGAAAATCCACCATGGGTAACTCAATTATACCTCTTTTCACTTATTTCCCACATTTTATCATTGTTTCCAATTTCTTTCTTAATAAAGAAATATTTAATTGATCTTTTCTTTTCTTATTGCATTCTCTGTGCAACTTTGGACTCCTTGGAACCCAAGGAACCCAAGAGGCACAAAATCCACCTTTGGATTAAAATATTTTTCCTTCTAAAGGTTTCTACATTTTTCTTTTCTACATTTCTTATTAATAATGGAATTCCTTTTGTCTTTTCCTTGTTATTTGGCCCAATAGCCAATAAAGCCCACAAAACAACCAACAAGGCTATTGTAAACAAAACTCATTTATTCAAGACAAATTATATCATTACTTGTTCCAATATCTTTAATATGCGAAATTACATTTCTCACCAAATGAACCCAAAAGTTGGGGTTGTAACAGATACCAACTTGACCTAACTGATGCTCTTTTATGCATATGTTACTTGGAAGTATGGCCCTATTGCATGAACGTGATGATCTTGCATGAATATGATGATAATACAATCTTTTCTGTATCCATTATATCCAAATCAGAGATCATGTTTATCTAGTATCACTCTTAATGTGGATAGTTCACCCATATCTAAGGTCTAATGTTGATGCTTGGATTATATTGACTACTTGCATGCATGCTTAGAACTTTAGAAACTATGTTTTAACCAAGTAAAACCTAGATCTTGGAAAATATCCACATGAATCATATGATGTTTAGATTATCAATGACCTATTGATCTAAAACCCCAATTTATATGTTATTATATCTTAGGTCACCTTGTGATTGAACCATATCTAGAATCAACTCATGGATCATAACTTATACTCTACTTGCAAGGTACACTTAATGTCTTGAACCTACTATGTTATTGGCTTCTTGTATGTATGCTCCTATGAAGGCTTGGATATATAGTTACTTGTTTGAGCTACTTGTTCCCTATGATTAGTACATTCATTTTGCTTGAAATTTGTTGAACAAACCTCGAACATAATTGAACTTGTCCGTTATACAAACCTTTTCTACCTGCCTGTATTCTCAGGGTAAGGGCACAAGGTTGGGCGCCTTACTTGAGATGTCAAGATAAGGAGGACCATGTCGATAAAAGGATTAGCTAATCTTGAGCTCCCTAATGGACTCTTTCAATGGGAAGTTGGTCAATGGCCATATCATGTTGTTGAGTATAATAAAAATGCACTTAAAAGACACTTTGTATAAAGGAATGTCATTTAGTGTTTTGCGCCTTGTTTCTACTTCTTTATTATATGATGTTTCTAGCCAAGCAACCGTTAACTTCTCTTAAACTATTTACATTCCTTTTTATAGCATACTTTATGCTTTAGCATTAATATATTATGTTTATCAAATTCTTAGTTTCCAAATAAAGATCTTCTGCACTGAAGACTCTAAGTTCTAAAATGCAATACAAATGGTTATACTTGATTATATAAATGGGTACATATCTCTTACCTCTAGTTTTAGTATCTTGTTATATCTTGGGGTTACTGCTTTGACATATATACTAAATGTGTGAAGTATTTGTGCCATCCAAGGATGGGCGCCCAAGTCCACTCGCCTTTGGATTTATAGCCAATAGTAGTGTGAATTTAGGGTAACAAACAATTCCATGACAGCATCACTCTCTTGTGGTACTTGCAACTCTCACTTTCTTAGCTTGAAACACTCTCCATGACCACCATCATGGAAATTTCATCTCACAACAACTCCCTTTAAATGCATTTTTTAGAATACATGGCCCATATTGTGACATGTCATCTGACAACAAGTCCCTAGAAATGAATTTGTGATGTTCCATGGCCCATGAGAATGATCACTCACAATAATTCATTAAAAATGCATTTGGGAGGAATTTCACAACAGTCCCCTCCCACAACAAGTCCCTAGAAATGAATACGAGAGGATTCAAGTATCATATCATGAGAGTATCCTCTCATAGAAAATCCACACAAATGCATGTGGAGATGCTATGGCCCATATCATGGCAGTATCCTCCTGCAGCAAGTCCCTTGAAATGCATGTGTGAGGACATGGGGCCCATATAGTGAACAACATCCTCTCAAGATAAGTCCCTAAAATTGCATTTCTGAGGATCCATGGACCATATCAAGAAAATTTCCTCATATAGTAAGTACCCTGAAATTCATTTACAAAGGGCCAAAGCCCATTTCATGATTGTCCCATCTCACAACAAATTTGCAAAAATGCTTCAGGTAGGAGCTAAGACCCATATCGTAACAATGTCTTCTCATAGCAAGTCCTTGGAAATACTATGATATGAGACATGTATACATTTATTATCCTCTTAAATGATCAGAAATGATATATGTGTAGGTTTGGGGATGATCAGAGAATTTTCAATTGGGCGTTTGTGGTAGCCACCACCAACTTGTAACAATTGCTTCTATAGTGGGAGGTCTATGCAAGCCACTTCCAAGTAGCAATTTTTCACACAGGGACATGGCCCATTACCCTTAGAATGATCATAAAAGAGATGTGTGTGAGTCTTGAGATGATCATCTTGTGAAGATCCCTTTAAGAATGACTCTCAGAATGACTTCTAATGATTAGTGACTTAAAATGTCTCTTTTTGTCAAAAAGTGGAAGAATATTTCCCCATAAAAATTTATGTGGGAGGAGTCATGGCCCATATCATGATAGTGTCCTCTAACAACAAGTCCCTTAAAATGCATTTGTAAGAAGCTCAGGCCCATACCGTAAAAGTGTCTCCTCATAGAAAGTCCTTGAAAATGTCCTCTCACAACAAGACTTGTATCATGAGAATGTCCTCTCACAACAAGTCCAATGAAATGTATTTTTGGGGATCCAATCATATATATATGTATCTATATATTTATAAATACATATATATGTATATGTATGTGTGTGTTTATGTATACCTATATATATGTATATATACATGTATATATAGGTATATATCTATACACACACATATATACATATATATAGTGCATATATAAGAAGAACAAGAAGATGATGATGACAAAGCAACATGAATGTCAATTGTGGTACTCACTTGGGGGGCTTGCACCACTCGTTTGTTGGGCCGACAACACTAGCTTGCGGTGCTTGCAACACCTGCTTGCGGACTTAGTACACTAGCTAGTTGGTCTTACAACACTCACTTGTTTGGATTGCAACTTACACATGTGATTCTTGCAACACTCGTTTGTGGGGCTTGTAATACTTTCTTGTGAGTCTTGTAGCACTCACTGGAAGGGTGTGCATCTCTCTCTAGTCGTACTTGTTGCACTCACTTGTGAGACTTTCAACACTTTCCATATATATCCCAAAATGATAATTTCCTCTAATTGAAATTCCCCAAAAGTGTATTTGTTAGGATTCGAGGCCCATATCATGAGAGTTTCCTCTCCCAACAACTATCTAGAAATGCATTTGTCAGGATCCATGACACTTTCATCTTACAACAAGCCACTAGAAATGCATTTGTGAGGTGCCATAGCCCATAGTATGACAATGTCTTCTTATAAAAGTCCCTAAAAATGCATTTGGGTAGAATATCATGACAATTTCCTCTCACAACATGTCCATGGAAGTCCATATGGGAGGATTCAGGGCACATATCATGAGTGTTTCATCTCATAGAAAGTCCTTGAAAATCATTCAGGAGGGTCCATAGCCTATATCATGGCAATGTCTTCTCACAACATGTCCCTTGAATTGCATTTGTGAGAATTAGGGCGTATATCATGATAGTGTCCTCTCACAATAAGGCCCTTAAAATGCATTTCTGATGAATCAGGACCCATATCATGAGAATGTCCTCTCACAACAGGTCCCCTAAAATGTATTTGTGAATAGTTAGGGCCCATATCATGACAATGTCCCTTTGCAACAAGTCCACAAAAGGAAAGATTTAGGACCCATATGATGGCAATATCCTCTCAAAAAAATCACTAAAATTTCTTTAATGGGAGATTTGTATAAATTTATTGTCCTATTAGATATTAAAAAAGGAGATGTATATGAGTTTGGATGAGCAGGGTTGGTAGGTGCTTGTGGCATCTACAACTGGTTTGTAGCAATTGCTACTACTGATAGGTTGTCTACACAATCTGCTATCAATTAGCAATTTGCCAAGCAATACAAAGGAACATTATCCTTATTGTGATAAAAAGAGAGATGTGTATGAGTCTGGGGACGATCATCATGATAATATCCCTTATATGAATTATTTTGATAATTATTTTTGTCATCAATTACTTGCACATGTCTCCTTTATGAATTTTCAGATAATGTATTGATATATCCCCTTGAAAATGTATTTGAAAGAGCCATGGTCCATATCATGACAATAGCCTTTAAAGTAAGTTCCTAGAAATGTGTTTGTGAGGAGATAGGGCCCATACTGTGAAAGTGTCCTATCATAGAAAGTCCTTTTAAATGTATTAGCAAGGACTCTAGACCCATATCATGAGAATGTTCCCTCACAACAAGTTTGCGAAAATTCTTTTGGGAGGATGCATGTCTCAAATCATGATAGTCTCCTCTCACATCAAGTCCTTGGAAATGATTTCATCAGACAAACAGCGCGCGTATGAGTTTGAGGATTATCAAAGGACTCTCAATTGTGTTCTTGTGACAACCACTGTCTATTTATGAAATTGCTAAAGGGGGCGGGTGGTCTACGCAAGCTGCTGCTAAGGAGAAATTTGCCTTGGAAGACTAAGGCCCATTATACTTAGAATGATCACAAAAGCGACATGTATATCTTTAGGGATGGTTTTCATGTCAATATCCCTTAATGAATGAATTTCATAATGACTTAGAATTACTTAGGATGACTCTTCAGGGGTGATTGTCTTGTCAATATGCTTCTCATAACAAGTCCCTAGAAATGCTTTTATCAAAGATGTGTATATATGTATTGTCTTCATAACTGTTCATAAAGAAGATATGTTTGAGTTTGGGTATGATAAAAGCATGGTCAGCTGGGTGTTTGTGACAACCACCGCCCATTTTTAGCAATTTTTGCTAGGGGCGTGTGGTCTATGTAAGTCTCTTCCATGAATCAATTAGCTCTGTAAGACAAAGGACCTTTAGCCTCAACATGATTACAAAAGATATGTGTATCAATTTGGAGATGATTTTCATGACAATATCCCTTTATGAATAACTCTTAGAATGAATAAGAATGACTCTTGGAACAATTTCTCTCACATGTCTCCTTCATGAATCGTCAAATAAATGAGGATATTATCCTCATGAAATTGTATTTAGAAAATTATTGATGCTTACTATTAGTTGAAAGATGTTGGCTGACTAGCATGTCTGTCACCTGCAGGTTAGACGACAAGCATGTTTGTCACCTAAACTTATAGTGATGGGCATGCATGTCACTGAACAATATACTCTATTTTAGTTCACATGCAACTCATATACTTTCCACCTAAAAGGTAGACCCCCATTAGAACATAGGTGATTCAAATGTATCTCACTTATGGGGTGCTACTATTTCAAGTATGATAAAATGGTTTATCTGTGTTACAAATGTTTATACTGACTATGTGTGATTTATGATTGTATTGATATGGAATCATTATGATAGGAAATTATAATGGTATGGGTCTTGGCTCCTCCCATGTGCATTTTCATGGACTTGTTGTGAGATGATATTGTCACGATATTCATCCCGAGTACATTTTTAGGGAATTACTATGAAGGACACTATCAAAATATAGGTCATGGCACCTCACACTACATATATACAGACTTGTTGTGAAAGGGAAGTGTCATAATATGGGCCATGGCCCCACGCAAATCCAGTCCCCGGGATTTACTGTGAGAGACTCCCATGATATGACCCTTGAATCATCAGAAATGCATTTTTGGGAGTTGTTGTGAGAAGAAATTGGCATGATATGGGTTGTGGTGAGTGTTGCAAGCCATGCAAGCTAGAGATACAAGCCTCATTAACAAGTGTTGCAAGCCCAGCTAGCGAGAGATGTAAGCCTCATAAGGAAGTGATCCACGACCTTCAAGCAAGTGATACAATCCCTACAAGCAAGACATGCATACACCGAATGAGAGAGATGCAATCCCAACAAGCCAGAGTTGCAAGTCCTACTACCCAGAGCTACAAACTCGCAAGCAAGTGTTGTAAGCACCACATGTTAGTGATGTTAGCCTAGTAAGAGAGTGTGGCAAGCCGTTCAAGTGAGTACCGCAATTGACATTATAGTTGCTTTCTCGTCGTCATCATCATCATTACCGTCTCTTGTTCTTCTTCTTTCAGACATATATGTATATATGTGAGTCAATTGCCTCTATTGCACAAGATGGATGTCACTAGTTCCTCATCTAGTGTTCCAATGACTTGTCAAAGTAATTCATGTTGTAGTTCATGACAAATTGACTATTTGAATCTGGTAGGGACTGCAAAATCACATCAGTGGACAACTCTTGACCCAAGGGGAATCTCAGTCTAGCCAAGTTCCACAAGTGAGCATAAAAAGTACCACAACTAGGTAACACAATGGTGAAATTAACACATGAAATTGTTTCTAGTTGGTCTAATATGTATGTCTATATATCTTAAATCCTCAAAACTATCATATAGACCTCTACCTATATATTTCCAAACTTATACATGAACAAGAGAGATATTCTTTTATGTTTTTGAACCCATGGATCCATATAATATGTGTTATATGTGTCACCACAAGTGGGTACCTCACTTGTGCAAGTGGGTGTTATATGTATGCCTAGAGAGCCACTCATATGATGATTGTAAGTAGGCATCATATACTTGATTTGATTTATAATAAAGGAATATCATCTATTAGGCCAATTGAATTATGAGATGGTTATATAACATGGTAGATATCTTAATAATGATGTTACTCAATGGCATATGCTTTCAGGTTGAGGACCTAAAAAATAAGATCATATGTTTGATAAGAGTGTATACATTCTTGTCACGTCCTTAGTCTGATATTATTGTAGAAGAAAAATAGATAAAAATAATACATATGACTAGAATTTGTGGTGAATTATGATAGAGTCACCTTAATCATGATATTTGATATCAAGTGAAGCATATAGGTACTTGCAAGAGAACATTGTACAAAACATACCTACATTGAGAGTGATACAACAAACCATTGAATGGTAGAAAGAACCAGCCCTCAAAGTGATAGTGATGATTATGGTTCTTAGACATAAAGTAGCTACATGCATCACATGTTGTTCAATGAACTTCGATACCGTTCAATGTTGAATAAGGGTTTCTATAAAGGTGGTGCTCAACTACATTGTGACACATGAGGATTGACTACGAGTGATGTACATGGGATTTGTCCCTCCTACTGGAGTTGATATCCTGGCCACTTGATAAGAAAGATTAATAAATGCTTGGTTATTCTCATGTGAGTCAATATGTGATATTGAGTTCACATGCATCTCAAGAATCTACTATAGTCCATGAAACATTGATTGAGTATTAAGAGGATAATGAGTCCATGCCTCAAATTCAATATGGATATCTAAGACAGATAACTACAAAATCATGGTAACACTAATCACAAATACAGTTGAAGTTATTCTCCAACTTTCCAATTATTTGGCTAGCAATAATATGTTGCTAGATATCACTCATTGCTTGTGATTTCATAATTTGTTTATGGACATTCACTACAAACAGAATTGGGACTTATAGGGTCACACACATAGGGTGCACTTGGTAGAGGACTTTGATCATGAACTAGATTCAATTTGGTTACGAAAGTGTTTAGGGAATCAAAATGAATAATATATGTTGTCAGTGGACAGACTAGAGTGCCTAGTTAACCAATTGGTGTGTTAGTTGACCGACTGGAGCATACAGTTGATCGAATGGAATGTCTTGTCTTTGTCCTATGGAACCAATCATTTATCCAGTTGAAATGTTCAATCATCAATTGATCTAATTTTCCAAGAGGTAGTTGGAGTAACCATTTGATAGATTGTAGTATCCAATCGATTAATTGGGTCGAATCAAGAAGTTTGAATGAGTCAAACAATTTCATATTGGCCAAAATAACACACATTAATTGTTTCTATAAAACTAGTGTTGTAGCATCGTTTATCACAAGCCAATCGATCGACTGGATTAGTTTCATCAATCGATTGGTCATGCACAACCCCCACTCAACCATGAAAATTGACCTTTTGTATCCCCAGGGTTTGTAAACCCTTACTTAGTCACTTACATATAAAAAGAGATGACCAAGTCTCTCAAACACTTACAATAGTTGTGATAATATGATAGCCCAAGCCGTCTTACCTATGAAAGGGAGGGATATAAAGAAAGAAGAAGTCGACACCGACACATTGGAAAATGAATGGGCAACTCCTTCATTCCGACTTAGGAAGCATGATGTGGAATTCCTAGTGATTCATGTGGGTGACATAGAGGCATGAAAGCTTTTGTTTCTATGACAGGAGGACATTGTAAACCATCGTACATGATTGCTCATAGGGAGGACATTGTAGACTACTGTCCATGTGCTTCTTAATAAGGAATAACATCTATGTGCAAGGATAGTTGTTGGGCATGCTCTAGGACAATGTACATTTTCCCCCCATTTCCAAATACATCATTGTTGATGCAATATGCTAGAAAGGATATATGGATATACATTTTTTGTTTCCTCAACCTACTCTATCTCCATATTTCCCTACATTGGTATCAAAGCCACGACTTATGTTGCATCTTGATTTAAATGGATATTTAGTTTTATCTTTTTATTTTTTTGCATATAATGCAAATATTTGAATGGTTAATGTGCATATCTGATAAATTAGCACCTACACTATGAAATGTCCAGTAGATCCTCTGTATATATGATATGATACTTTTCAATCCATAAATGTCACTGACAAGTGTTCTTATGGTTGATGTATGTACAGTTATGGCCAAAAACCCTTTTATATATGTGCTTGGTTGAATGCTTTATTTTCTATCTCTTATATATTTGTTTTCCACATTGAGCCTCCTCTCACATTTATCAAATGTAAATAATTTTTAACCCTCGAATTTTCCCCTCAAAAGTTACTCAATGTTTTCACCTTACACAATGAATCATGTAGATAGGAATGTCATTAGTTTCTATTTTTGGTAAGAGAATGTGTTATATCCAAATGAGTCAACTAGTATGTCGAGTCGATCGACATAAGGACTGGAGGAACCCGCCAAATAGAGGTTCCACTTGATCAACTGGATGCCCAATTGACCAAACAGATGAGTCCAGCTAGCCACTTGAACCTGGAGTGAGTCAGCTTACCGACGAAGACCAATTGACCGATAGACAAACCAATCGATTGATTGGAAGAGTCAAATAGGCCAACCAACCTATTTCTAAAATTATTTTTCCTATACACATTGCACATGCGATATATGACCTTAGGTGGATAGAAAACTTGTGTGGCTCCAAAGAATTGCATTAGGGTGGTGATACCCATCTCTCATATTTGGTGATTCATGTTTTGCTTGTCGTTATAGTTTGTATATGATACGTATTATAAGTATGTGGTGATTGGATATGTATATATATTTATATATAAAAACCCTCAATACATATTAAGTCTTTGATGCTTTCCATAAGAAACAAACATGAAAAGATTGATCGACTAAGCGTAGGTTTTGCCAAAGTGTGGTGCACTGTCTATTTAGTGGAAGTGTGATTACAGATATGTGGGTACACCAAAGCAGGTTGCATATTCTATCATATTGGATTTCAGGTCAGGCTTAAGTAGGTGACCTTAATGAGATTAAGTGTCTAGAATAATTAAAATGGAATATGTAAATGAGTTGTGTGTACCATATATCCA
The DNA here is from genome assembly GCA_963693085.1 of Alisma plantago-aquatica. Taxonomy (NCBI): domain Eukaryota; kingdom Viridiplantae; phylum Streptophyta; class Magnoliopsida; order Alismatales; family Alismataceae; genus Alisma; species Alisma plantago-aquatica. Next base: position 1,388,848,566 of record OY856410.1, on the reverse strand, counting down.
AGAGTTTCATTGGATGCAATTGGTGAATGTTTCCTACCTATATATTCAAGTTGTATGAGATCAGCCAATGCTGACTCATGACTTAATGAAATATGGATCTTTGTTGAGTATAAGATTTTGTGTTGTAATCTTTGCAAATTAATATCTAGGGCTATTGATTTTTAAAAAAAATAGGAGCACTAGTTAATTGAAGGCCTAAGTAATATTCTTAATATTTTACAAATACAATCAAATCAAAAGTGTTTTGATAAATTGCAAATTTTCTTTTGTCAAAATAAATGGCAAACAGCAAAAATATATTTTTGTGACTTGTCCGTGAGAAGGAAAAACTAAATAAGAAAAAATTCCATGATTGGTTTAGGAATATGAGAATGGCTTTCATAAATGAGTAAAAGCTCTATGTCCTTGATATACCAGTGCCAGAGGAACCTTCTCCCAATGCATCTAGGACTAAAGTGGATGCTTATTGGAAGCTATGATGAAAAATATCATGCTATGATCTATGAATTGTGAGTTGCAGAAGAAATATGAAGAACATGGATATTCCCAAGATGGTAACACATTTTAAGAGCAAGTACCAAAATCATGCAACGAAAAAAGGTATGATGTCTTAAAGGTTCTCTTTGAGTGCATAATGGCAGAGGAAGATCCATAAGGCTCCCATGTGGTTAAGATAATTGTGCAACTGGAAAACTTAGAGAGACTAGGATTTCCTTTTGCCCAAGGAATGGTCACCAGATATGATTTTTGCAAGCATCACATAAATGATATAACTAGTTCATTAAGTTCTATTACATGAAGACAACTTGTCTATATCTCTACCTAAATTGCTTGGCATCTTGCTAAGAACGCCTGGGATATAGCCTGCAATAGGCCCTCCATATGGGGAAGATACATGAAGAAACGCTTCGACAACCACGAGGAGGGAAAGGGGACCAATCTATCTAGACTAGCAAGGTCGACTCTCCAATGCAAACAACTCATCATGGAAAACTCCATGGTGATCCCCCGCAATGGCCAGCAGGTGAACTTCTGGAGTGATTGCTGGGTGGGACCAGGAATCAAGTTGGTCGAGCACGCACACAGAGAAATTCCAGTTGATCTATCTGACTTAGCGGTTGCGAGCCTTGTACAAGAGGAGGGACAGTGGGATGTTGAGTTCCTAAATTAGTGGCTGCCCACAGGGATGACGGAGAGAATTCTGAAGCTTGAGCCACCAGCGGGATCCGATGCGACGGACATCAGAATGTGGACAGCGACAGAGATAGGAGCATACACTACCAAGTCAGTGTACAACATATTGAGGAAGGGGAAGGACATCATTGTCAACGGTGACTAGGAAAAGCTCTGGCAGACAAAGGTTCCGGCCAAGGTACGGATGTTTGGGTGGCTGGCCATGCACGGAGCACTCCTGAAAAATGCGAGAAGAATGCAACGCCATCTCACCACAAGTTCAGTCTACGAGAGATGCAAGGAGACCTATGAGACCTCTACACACGCCTTACGAGACTTCCCGTATTCGAGGGAGGTGTGGAAGGCACTGCTGAACAATGACCAGGTGGACGACTTCTTCCGACTAGAGGATGCAGTGTGGTTTTGCTACCAAATCAAGAAAGGTGGGCTAGCTACGCAACACTTTCTGATTACCTGCTGCAACCTATGGAAAGCAAGAAATAAGGCAATTCTCGATGGCACTACTGTCCCGGCAAACATCCATGTCTAGCGGGTGAAGAGTGAGATCCATTTAAATGAGAAGGCATGGGAAGATGACCAACCGAAGCAATTGACAACTGTAATAGCTAATAGAACATGGTCACGACCACCAGAGGGATATATCAAACTAAATACAGATGCTACCTGGACCAAGTAAAAGGCTACTGTGGCGGTGATTGTTCGTGACCAGGATGGGGGATGGGTTAGTGGTTATGCAAGGGAAGTGGCTGCAGATTCTGCTTTTCAAGCTGAAACAATTGCTATGGACATGGCTATTGAAGCTGCGAGAAGTAATAAACATACCAAGATTGTGGTTGAGACGGATTGCAAGGCGCTGGTGAACATCTTGCAGAGCATCCTAGAAAGTAATCCCAGACACATGACCTTTATTAGCAGGATACAAAAGCGTTGACTGGAACATCCAGAATGGGAGCTGCACTTCGAATCACAAGAGTGTAATAAGGTAGTTGATGCCTTAGCAAAGCTGCACCAGAGAAATACCTTAGGGTATGTGGAATACGGCAGACCTCCAGAGGATATCCGATCAGAGTTAGCTAAAGACAATTGTAATGGTAGTAGTACTACCAATTTTATTTTCCAGAAATATCTAAACCCATGTACTACCTACCCATATTGGCTCGCAAGAGGAGGGCGAGATGAATAAAATAGCCTCCTGGCTCCCCCCCCCCCAAAAAAAAAAGAAGAAGGACAAAATTGAATATGTGATAGTGATCAACGAAAGTGAGTCTAAAGATGAAGGCAAATCTAAGAAAAGTTTAAAGGCTTACCTAAAGGCCATGTCTTCTGCACTCAAGATGAGGAGAAGGTTAAGTATAAAAACAATTTTTCCTTTTCAGTTAAAGGAACTCAAGAAGGTGTTGTAAGGGATAGAGATCTCTACTTCAGGTGTATTTGTTATTGAGATAAATTTGTGTAGTTATTCATCTTGGGTATTCGATACGGGATTTATATCTCACATATGCTTGAATATGCAAGATCAGCAAAGAAGTAAACCCTTTAGGAAGGGTGAGGTAGAATTGTGCATTGTGAATGGGGGCAAGAATTTATTCCATTGTAGTTGGAACCTAGAATTTATCTCTACCTAGTGGGCCTATAATAGAGTTAGAGAAATTTTATTATGTACCTTCCATTAATAGAAACATCATATATGTATCTTGTTTGGACAAGAGTAAATTCAAATTTCACATAAAGAACAATTGATGTTATATTTTTAAAGGTTAGATCTTTTAGGGTAGTTCCGCTATGTTTTATGGTCTATGCTTGTTAGATCTACAAATAAGCATGTATTAGATAAATACCAAAAGTCCAAATCTTGATAACTCAAACAAAACTTACCTTTGGCATTATCATTTTGGCTACATAAATAAGAAACATATTTCTATACTCCATAAAAATTGATATGTGGACTATTTTGATTTTCAACCAATAGAGACATGTGAATCTTGTTTGTTGGGCAAGATGAAAAAGGCTACTTTCAATTAAATCAGTGAGAGAGAGAGAAAGAGTGATCTATTGGGACTTGTACATATAAATGTACGTTAATCTTTTAGAACAAATGCTAGAGGTGGTTTCCAGTACTTGATCACATTTACTGATGATCTTAGTATATTTTTCTATGTGTATTTAATGAAATACAAGTTGGAATCCATTGAAAGTTCAAGAATTTTATGAATGAAGTACAAAACTAACTTGGTAAATGTATTAAAGTACTTTGATCTGATTGATGTGGAGAATACTTAAGCCAAGAGTTTGATGACCTTCTGCGAGACTGTAGTATTATATCACAATGGACTCCACCTGGAATACCACAAAATCATGGTTTATCAAAAAGAAGGAATCACACCTTGCCAGACATGGTATGATCAATGATGAGATTTGTCGATCTTCCAAATTCCTTCTAGGGATATGCTCTATAAACCGTAATGTTTACCCAAAAATGCATACCATCAAAATTGGTTCAAAATACACCATATGAGATATGGATAGGGATGCGCCTGAATACATATTTTATGATGATTTGGGGATGTGAAGTTTATCTGAGAAAATTGTTCTTGAAAATATTGGTTCCAGATTTGATAAATGTTATTTTATTAGAGATTCCCAAGAAACCAATGGATATTACTTGTATTATCCAACTGAAAACAAAGTACTTGTTGCCAGAGATTTTTTTCTTCTAGAAAACAAATTTATTTCTAAAGGAATCAATGGGAAAAAAGTAGAACTTGAAGAGTTTCAAGATCAACAAGAAAACATTGAACCTATAGAGGTACATAAGGAACAAGGAGATTCACAAACCATTATGGAAGCTCATGTTCCTCATCTAACACACAAACCTCATAGATCTAGTAGGACATGCCTTAAGATTGAATGATTTTGATATCATGTGACTAAAGAAAGTAACAATTTAGTCGTATAGATTATGAGCCAAAAATCGACATAGAATCTATTGAGGGATTAGAGTCTACAAAACGAATTGAAGAAATGAGATCTGGGATGGATTCCATACACATAAACAAGGTCTGGACCTTGGTGGATGCACCTAACATGTTAAAAGCCATACGGTGCGAATGGGTCTTCAAGAAGAAGACCAACATGGATGATAATATAAAAACTTATACAAGTTTATTAATTGCAAAGGGTTTTAAAAAAGTTCAAGGTGTTGACTATGACAACACGTTTTCACTAGCTGCAATGATTAAATCAATACCGTACTTTCCATTGTATCTTATCATTACTATGTTATTTTAAAAATGGATGTTAAAACCACTTTCCTTAATGATATTATTCTTAAGCATGTGTGCATGACACAAACCAAGGGAATCATAATTCCATATAATTTGAATAAAGTCTATAATTTTCAAAGGTCTATATATAATTTTAGTAAGCATCCTGGAGATGGAATCTTTGATTTGATGATCATTCATAGAGTTTGGCTTATGTTAAAATGAAGATGACCATTTTTTTTGCAAGAACGATAATGGGTGCGTATTGGTATTCTCATATTGTATGTAGATTACATACTATGAAGGAATGAAATACCGACCCTAAAAATGATAAAGACTTAGTTGGGAGGTACCTTCTTTATGAAAGCATTAGGCAAATCATCGTATATCCATGAATTGGGATTTATGGAGATATATCTAGAAGGATTCTGGGCCTAATCCAGAGTTCATACATTGACAAGGTGTTGCAAAGGTTCAACATGTACTTCTCAAAGAGAGGAAATTTTCTCATGCTTGACGGAACTAGTATCTATATATCTTGATGTTCTAATTATTTTGAAGAATGGGAACACATGAGTAAGATGCCACATGCATCAACTATTGGATCTATCATGTATGTTATGTTATGTACCCATTCTGATGTGTTGTATGCTTTAAGAATCATGAGAAATTATTAGTGAGGTCGAATGAAAGTCACTAGATTTACATAAAGAGCATCCTTATGTACTTGAGTAGGACTAAGCATTATTTCTTAGTTTATGGAGGTGAGGAAAAGTTGGGTGTAAAGGGTTCTAAAAATGCAAGCTTCAAAACTGACAAAGACAATTATTGATCGCAATCCATATTTTTGTTTTGCTTTAACAATGGAGCTATAAGTTGGAAAAGTTTCCAGCAAGAGATATTTGCTATTTATACAAAAAAATCCAACTACATTGTTGCCTTGAGCGGAATAAAGGAAGATATGTTGATCAACAAGTTCATTAGTGAACTTGAAGTGGTCCTAGCCATTAGCAATGCATTATAGTTATACTGTGAAAACAATGGAGCTATTTTACAAGCTAAAGAACCTAGATAACATTAGTGTTCCAAGCATATACTTTGGCATTTCCATCTCATATGAGAGATTGTATAGTGAGGAGATTTGAAGAGTACCAACTGAGAGTCGTATTGTTGACCCGTTGACAAAAACACTTTCACATTAGAAACATGATGGTCATATTAGATCACTGGGGTTTAGATTCATGAGTGATTGGCTTTAAGTGAAACTAGGTGTCTGTTGGTATGTATGTCCAAATAGCTAGTCATATGATGATTTTAATGAGACATCATTAACTTGATTTGATTAATAAGTGGCCAATTACGTCTATTACATTTTTTAATTATGAGATGATTGTATAAGATGGTATATGTCTAAAGAATGATGTTACTAGATTACATATGTTTTTAGGATTAGGACCTGAACAATGAGAGCATATGCTTGATAAGAGTATGTACATTCTTATTATGTCCCTAGTTGAATATTATTGTGGAAGCAAAATAGATGACTATAGTACATAAGACTAGAATGTGTGTTGACTGATGATAAAGTCATACTAGTCATGATATTGGATATCAAGTCAAGCACATAGTAACTTGTTAGAGAACATTGTCCCAGAAAAAAAAACCACCTTGAAGTGATACATGGAACCATAAATGATAGTCCAAATTGTTGGCTAAATTGGACTTTAATAAACCCTTGCTTTTTATGATGACAAACATTTCACACTTGTGGATATAACATGATATTTGAGTATTTTAGGGTTCAAAGGAATAAGGAGGGAAGATGAAGATCAATGCAAATTGAAGATCAAATATGCTTAATTGTATAAATGTTCATGATTGTACTCAAATGTAAACACTTGTACAAAAATGTAATGTGCAACTACGTAGACATACTGTAAATCAAGCGTTAGATCATCCCTACCCACTTATAACCCTTAGATAGGTTAGAGTCACCATCACTCATTGAAACACACAATTAGTAGGTGATTAAAAAGTCTAAAATGTGGACACCCTCAGTCAAAAAACTTGTCGAATGAGACACACTCAGTCGAATTTTTTATCAATCGAGAACCACCTCGGTCAAAATTATGAGCATTGTTCAACAACTTACACAATTGTGCTTTAAAATAGTCTTCGATCGAAAATAAACTCGACCGAGTAAGCATCAGTCTAAAGCTTGAGACTGTTAGACTGATTGGTTGGTAGTTGGGAGTTGGAAATAGACGTTGAAACACTTTTGCCTGAAACCCAGGCTCAGTCGAAGAAATTCTCGACTAAGAAATAGTTCGGTCGACAAACTTGTCGACCGAGTAGGGTTCTGGATTGTTCTTTTTAAGAAAAAACAAATTAGCGATTTCTAGACAACTAATGTACACCTAACTTCTAGTTAAGAACTAAAAACACTATAGACATTCCCTAGAATGTCCCTAGACAATTGCAAACCATTCCTATAAATAGGAGAGGCCTTAGGACACCGAAGGCACCCAAGCTACACTTGAGTATTCACTATTGAGAGCAACAAAGCTAGAATTCACTTGCCTTATTCTTCCTTGTGCTCTAGAGTTGTCCTATAGAAACAGTATCCTAGCCACCGAATATAGCCACGTCCATCTTAAGTGAACAGGAGATCCAAACGCTTGATGTAGGATCAAAGCAATGTACTCAATTGTTGTATTTCCTTCTTCCAACCCCCCTTCACAGGTACAAGCTACTTTTGCTCCTTGGCTACTCCAAGATTGTGGAGGATGCCTGAGGGAGTTTGGTTGAGGCTACTTCTTGGTGTCGAAGGATGCTTCAAGAGGTGCTTGGGATTACTTTAATGAAGGCTGCTTCAAGGGTGGTTGAGGCTACTTTGGAAGGAAGGCTATCTCATGGTGGTGGAGCTACTTCTAGGAGGAGAAGTCTGCTCCAAGGGCTTGGAGTTACTTCAAAGAAGGTTTCTTCCCGGAGGTTGAGGCTATGTCTAGGATAAGGCTACTTCAAGAAAGTTTATTGTATTTTTTGAAACATCCTTGTGAGATCTTTCAATTGGTATCGGAGCATGTCTTCAAAGAGCCATAATAGGCCTTCAAGAATGGGGGACAACATGGTGAGCAAACTCATCCTTGAACGAACTCATGTAACTCGGCCACCACCTTTTGATGGAAGCAACTACACCTACTGGAAAAGAAAAATGAAATTCTACTTTCAAGGAAAGCTTGGAGTTATGGAGGATGGTGTCTACTCCCTATGTGCTTCCCACAACTGAATATGCATCATGGGATCCAAACACGGTAAAACAAGTTCAATTAAATGCTTAGGCGGTAAGCATATTATATTGTTCAATTTTTGTAAGTAAGTTCAATAGAATATCTTCATGTGATACAACTTATAATATATGGCATGAACTCATCATAACACAGGTAGGTACTACCCAAGTAAGAAATACCAAAAATAATATGCTTAAAAAAGGTTTGAACAATTTCATATGAAACCTAATGAATCTTGTAGTGCAATGGATGCAAGATTTTCTTCCATTGGTAAAAGTTTAAGTGCATTAGGCAAGTATATAAGTGAAGAAGATTAGGTGTACAAATTTCTTAGATCGTTTCCTTCAAGGTACAACCCAAAGGTGACAATCATTGAAGAATCTAATGATCTCACCACAATGAGGATGGAGCAGCTCATTGGCAATCTAGAGACTCATGAGGTAACTCTTGAAGAAGAAGAAAGATTGGAAGTCAAACACAAGAAGAAGAAAAGGAAGGAAATTTCTTTTAGGGCAGCAACTAAAGAAAGTAATGAAACTAGTGAAGGAGATAGTAAAGAAGAGGCACTCATTGTAAATGGCAAGTAATATACAAGGTTTAAAACTAACAAAAATTCTTCTGCTTCTTCCTCTTACTCCCTTAGGGGCTTTGAATGTGCTAAGAAGGGACATTTAAAAAATGAGTGTCCCAAAGTCAAGACGGGAAATAAATCTTCTTTAAAGCCTACAAAGCAGCTTGGGATGATTCAAATGATTATAGAAAAAGTGAGGAGGAAGCGGAATATCTTGTAACCAAAGAAGATATGGTAAGGTGTTCCATTACAACAAAAAATGAAGAAGAAATTGAGGTAAGTCTTCTTGATTTGTCTAAAGAAGAGTTAGTCACTAGTATTGAAGAACGACATGATAAAAATGTTGATTGTAAAAAGAAATAAAAAAGGCTTACAAAAACTAATGAAGATCTATATGCTAAATTGAATGATTTTACTTTTGAAAAGTAAAGTATTATGTCTGAAAAAGCTATTGAAATCATCTATAAATGATTGCAATATTAAGTTTCTTTCTCGAGAAACCAACAATAATTTTCTTTCCCAAGAAAAGGTTGAATTGCTTGCTAAGATAAATGATCTTCAAAGTTGTCCTATTCTATATACTCATTTGGATTACGATGCTATTGTCAATGAAAGAGATGGTTTGTTATCTAATGTAAATCAAGAAAAGTTAGACATTAAAAAGGAAATAGATGAAATTTCCAAGTTACAAAAAGATATTTGTAGTGTGAATAACAAAGACATTCTTGATAAAATTCTAAAGGTCTCTTCTAGACTAATTGGGAGGAGAGGCCTAGGTTATGTGCCCAAAGATAAATCCTATACAAAACCTAGAGCTATAAATTCACAAGAACCCAAGACCAAAGTCATCTATGTACCTAAAAACAATCCTGCTCATGACCACAATGTTAAAAATAGAAATGAAATTGATTCATCTACTTTCATTATTGTTTACGTATTGGATACTATTCATTTTCATGCCCTTACAAGAAAAATAAGGATAAGGATCTAGTTTGAGTTCCAAAACCACAGATTTAGAAATGTGGAATACTTAGTTGAGATTTGACCTTAAACTTATTTTTAAAATATGATTATCTTATCTCAACTAAACTAATCTTTAACTTGCAAGATTTGACTGGAAATAAATAAATGCTTTGCTTGAAACTGATAAATTTAGTAAAGAACACGCATAACCATTCTCGATCGACAATTTTTTTTTTCAAAAGACTCTCTCCAGTCAAGGAAATAGTCGACCAAGAGATGTTTTGTCAAAATTGTATATTCTAGAAAATCATTTTGACTGACAAATATCTCGACCGAAAATTCATCCGGTCGTAGAAATTGTCAACCTATTGTTATAAAGACAAAAGATTGTTATTGAATCATTACACTTGTGACTATATTCAACCTTGTTATTCAAAAACCTTCAAATACTCTTCGTAATTAGTTAATTTAAAATATAAAATGTATTAATAAATGATCCTAACTAAAGGGGCCACTATATGGGGAACAAAATAAAATACTTTGCATGTCTATAGAGATTGACCCAATAAGAATATGACCGGAAATGAGAACATTTCTACACACATTGAAATAATGTCACTTTTAGAGAAAGCTTCAAAGATAAAACTATTCACATAGGAAATGTGGAAAAATTATCAAATGTGTTATGTGTAAAAGAATTACAATGAACATGATTCATAGGAAAATATTAAGAGGAAAAATGATTGTAAATCTCTCAAATTTATGAACATTATAATGTGAAATAAATTATTTGTGGCATAAAAAGACTGTTCATAAAATTATCTCATAATTAATTGATTTAAGTACTTTAGTATTTTTAAGCTCACAAAAATTCTTGGATATAATGTGAATATAGTTTTCTCTTAATTGGATTCTCTACACCGATTTGGTCTTAACATCCCTTATACTTGGTTAGAGATACATCTATCAATCCCACTATGAGCCTAAAGGAATTCATATAATTTTAAGGCTTAACATCCCTTGCAAACGCTTGAGAAATTATTCTTAGTGTTTGAATTATGGTTAAAATTGACATTTTTAAATAATAAATTAAAAAGGAATTATATTGACTTACTCATTACTCCCCTAGAAGATGTATTCTTTGATATATGTGCTCAAAATTTTGAATTTTCTTACTTGCATTTCATGCACAAAACTGAAATTATTTCTTTTGTTAGTCACAATAATTTATTAGCATGAACAAGCACAAAAACAAGCTCAAATCAATACAACAAAAAGTACTCACACTCTCTTGTTGAATCAAAAATATTTTGGATCGAGAAGTGTCTCCGTCGACAAAAATCTCGACCGAGTTCCATTCAATGGAACCCTCAGCCAATGAGGCAATTTTGAATTGAGTTCCCTCTAGAAATTTTGCAAACCAATTTTTTTTTTTGCAAAATGCCCCTTGATCAAAAATAATTTTGACCGAATACTCATTGCAACGGTCATTTTTCAAACTCCAACAGTCGACCAAACTAGCCATTATGAGGACTGTCAGAAGAGAGGCATTGGGCCCTTAGTCGACAAAATCATCAACCAAGCAGTTCCCAGATTTTCTATAAAAGGGGCCCCAATTTTCCCATTCTATTCACACCTCAATTGCTCTATTCTCCATCCCTTCTCTGGTGATCTTTAGAACTATTCTTCAATAATACTCTTCCACTACCATACCTAGCTCTTCTTCCACCTCTATTTCTTCAAGATGGTCTCATCTTCAGCTCGCTGTGGGAAGAAGCAAGTAGTTGCGAGGAAGGGAAAAATGGTCATTCTAGCCTTGAGCGTCATCAATGACATTCCATTCAACGACATTGCTACTGGAGAACGCTACCTCAAGCTCACCTCAAAGACCCCTCTTCTCTAACGCCCACTGGACACCAACGACTTCGTGATGCTCCTTGATCTCCCCGAGCTCTTCAAGGTGTAACAGTTGACAGACTTTCTTGAACCATCTTTTCATTTCTAGTCCACCTAAGTCGTTAATGAGTTCTGTGCTAATCTTACTAATGACTCCAATAATCCTTTCCTTTTCACTTCCATGCTTTATGGGTTAGGATTCCAATTTTTTGAAAAAGACATCCTTAAAATGCTAGATATAAATGAGGAGGAATATGGAGATTTCATAGATCTCACCACCAGAAACCCTTTATCCAAATTCTCCACTGATGATAACACCATTACCTTAGGAGAAATCAAAAGGGCCATTTCCATTCCTAATACTTCATGTCATGAGAATAGGGGAACATATTATGCTACATCTCTAACCCCTAAAGCTAGGGTAGTAAACCTCATTATCTCCCGTAACATCTTCCCTAGAGAAAACAAAATTGAAATCCCAAAATTTAGGATGTATCTAATTGATGTTTTTGTAGAATGCATTCCTATCAACTTCATCCACATTATCCTATCCAATATGTTTGAATTTTCTAGAAGTCCTCCCTATGCTGATTTTGTGTGCCAAACTATTCAATTTTGCCTTGACAAAAACCTAGAGGATTTAAACTACAAGCGTGATAGTCATCCTCAAAAAAATCACCAAACACACTATATATAAAATGGGACTTGAATTTGGGTACAAGAGAGCTAGGACCCAAGGAGAGACATCTACCGAAGCAAATCCCCCATCTACTAATCCTCCTAGATACTCCATAGAAAATTTGGAAAATGATGTGTGTTATCTTAAAGTAGCTACCTATCATATTGGGTGAAAACTAGATTACAATCACAATTCCATGACCTATCTCAATCAAAGAATGCAAGCCCTCCTAATGTTCCTGACACATATCCATATACACTCTATCTGTAACGTCCCTGGATTTTCACCTTCTCAAATCCCCATGTAGATGAGAAGATAAAATCTAAAAGTATTAGAAATTATATCAGAAAGTGATGCGAAAGCATAATACGCATACATGAACATACAACCATAACATACTCAACATTCAACATTTATTTTTATACAAAATGGACTTATTACAACATGAATTACAATTACATATTGAAAGATGATTTACAAGTCTAAGAACATGTATGCTAACTTGGATATTTCACAATAGGTACAACCTGAACAACTTGCTCACATCCTGTACTTTTCCTTCCATGCTATCTCTGAACCTAAAACATATGTGAAACAACAAATCAACACACAAGGTGTTGTGCACGTGCGTAGAAAGATACATATATTTATGGCTTTCATAATTTTGAAAAAGATTTGCAGAAGGAAAGAAAATCATAGAAAACACTTCTTTATTAAGCGAAATACGCCAATTTAAGTCATTTTCCTAGATGAATTGCATTATCAAGGTGGGCTAGTACCAAAACATAAATATTGGGCCTATCCCCGTGTACCAAGTACTCTAGGGAAACTCCCCGTACACCGTGTGCTCCAGGGAGGTGTACTAGCCAACATTAATCCATTCCCTCGTAAGGGGGATAATGAGCACCTTAAATAACTACAAAGCATCTACTTATCATTTATGTTTACAAGTGATAAAACATCGAGTACTATATAGTGCTACTACATCCAATATTTGCAAATAGAAGAGAGCATACATACATATCATGATTGCAACCAAGAAATCCATAGTCATATACTTAAATAAAACCCACGTACCTTAGTTCAGAGATTTCTAACTTATCCTTGATCATCTAGAAGTCTGGTCATCACCTGATTAAGACAAGACCACATATTATCATCAGATTCTGATCATCTTAACCCTAGTCGTGTTCATTTTAGGGTTTACTTAGGTCATTATGTTATTCTCATGATTACTTGTATTCTTACCTTATATTTATCTTACTGATGTCATTTTCCAGATTACAGTTCATTATCTGAATATTAGGTCCCATATCCTTTTTGTGCACATATTAACCCTAGTTTATATGCATTATTCAATTTAGGGTTACAACCCATGTATTAAGGGCCATATTCATATATCATGAATTATATGCATATAACTGATCTCAAATTTATATATTATATTCCAGTTACAGATATGAGGGTTTTCTATAAATCTCATCATTTATTGAGCATGTATGCATTTAATACATTATCTTTAGTATTATTATCCCTAATTAGCCATATTAATCAAATTATATGGTTTCGTACATCAACATGACTATATTTGACATCATATGCACTATAAACATGATTATAGACTTACTGACATTTTTTCATGATTTTATATCATCATTTGATATTTATTATCTATGAAACGAGCATTACAAATCTTACATGATTTCACTATTATTAGTTCTTCCAAAGCCTGGTATTATGCTTTCATTATGTTCTACTCATTTTTTTGAGAATTTTGGTATATTATACATATTTTTCTGATAAGCATGCTAATTTCTATGAATTTTGCAAGAACTGTGAAATAACTAAGACATTTACCTCTCTTGGCCAATGGCACTCCGCCACGTGGCCTTCAGATGGGGCGCGGCTCCTTGCTTGGTCCACTTGAGCCATCCGAGTTTGTGGTCTGAACCCAGTTTAACTTTTCCTTCTACCCTCGGTTCTTTCTTTCTCCTTCTCACGCAGTTTCCCTTTCTCTCAATACGCAGCCAGGCTTGAGCGTCTACTCCATTTCTCGCAATCTGGCTTCCACAGTGAGACTTGTCTGTGACTACCACCGCCACTCAGAGCCCGATGCCTGCATGAGGTCTGCCAAGCCGCCGCCGCTGGCTGGACTCCGATCCGCCATGCTCGATGCTTGAACCTGATGGCAAGGAAGCAGGAAACGCGGCTCGCATGCTCATGGATCTAGCTAGGAGTTGCTGTTGCGCAACTCTGATCCACTCCGCCGCCCCGACTGGCATCATTCCCTATCCACCCGACGCCAACGTGCGTCATCTCCTGGACAACGGCCGCCTCCGTCGGCTCTGCTCTGTGCCTAAAGCCGCCGCCCACAACTTCCTTTCTGCCCAGATCGTCTGTGTGTGCTCTGCCTTGTTGAGGCGGCAGCAACGCTTGTGCACCTCCGCTCTGCTCAAGGCACCTCTGTGCGCACACTCCTCCTCCGGTGTCCCCTTCACGTCATTTTGTCTACTGCCCGAGCACCACTGCACTGCGGTCTATGGACTCCAGTTCTCATCGCTCTCTCTCTTCGGCGTCCGTGAGAAGTTCCAGGTCCCCATCTTGTCCTCCCGCTGGGTGGAAGGAGCGCCGCGCAGAGTCAAGCTAGATTTAGGCCTGATCGCACTGCCTCCTCCTGCTTCTAGACGATGTGGTGCAGTCCAGCTCTAGCGAGGACGGGTAACTGGCGATGGAGGTTACAGGTTCTTCTTTGTTTTCGAGACCAACTGACTTCTATAAACATACCTAACTTCTCAGATCCCCTTGACATCATCTCTACCTGAGCCAACCAACTCCGACTAGTTCAGGGATTGCTGGTTGACGAAGGAGAAGGTGGGGATGTGGATCAAAGTCTCTCGGTGACTTGTGAAGACTAGGTTTGGAGAGGATGAAGGAAAAGTGGACCTGGTCTCCTTCATCTCGCCTCAGAAATCCAGCAAGTCAGGGGTTGTTCGACTGCCCTCATCTTACGGAGATGCTATAGGGGCTATCATGCGGCCAGCCTTTCCGAGAGTGATGGATCGGGTGACAGGTTTGGGGGAGAAGGTAAGTTCAATCATCCGCAAGATGTGGAGTTTGGAAATGAGGTCAAGGACCGAATATATTTGATACAGGGAGTCTACGTTACTGGTCACACCCAACAAGTCGTGCCCTTGGGCTTCTTGCGTGACATTATTGGAATTCAATCCTAGCTCTAAAATCATTATAAACTTGGCCATGCTATCAAACTTCAAACATGAAAATCTTCCAAACGTCCAATTATAATGTTATGAAATTTGAATCTTAGTACTGCAACATCTAACCTATCATTCGTCCAAGTTCGATACCAAAACTTTAATAAATGATCATCTACTTTAATTCTTCAAATAAACTAATAATTAAGTATATACGCCTCAAGTACAAGTCAAATATCCATCAACTGAGCTCAGCCACCTATAGTATACTCAAGGTTCTCAAATATTATATTGGGTATCAAAACCTTAAAATTCACGATCATCACATTCACCCCAACTTAAATGGAATTTCGTCCTCGAAATTCAACTAATCTCATTCTTAAGAGGCTATTTAGGAGTTCAACTTCATATACATCATCATTGCTTAGGTTCTAAGATCACCATAGTTGAATGCACTCTAAGTTGTCAGCTTAGGGTCTAGAGATTTTTGGGTGTGTCCACCCCACCTTATATATGTGGAAGCATCACTTAGAGTCTTAGCCATAACATGACCTTATGATATCTTAGGACTACATCACCACTAAGGGTACGGGTTTTGTTCAAGAGTAATTCATTTATATACCATGGTATTCAGATCATTCAAGTGTAACATCATTAATAGTGTTTTATGATCAACATCTTACAATGATTTCAGCATTAGAGGAGATTTGTCTTCGTCCTTCATATTAGGATTTTTCTACATAAGAAGGGCTTACATAACATGCTTGACGATTAGGGTTTCACCCTATGGTGTGATATTCATACTCAACTTAGAAGCATATATTGAGAAGGATCAAAGTTACAAACTATATTTCTGATCATATATCCTATGATCCAAAAATATCTTTATATCAAGTTCATTAGTTCAACTTTTTATGTCTTGCATGTATTATGTGAAGGGAAAAAGAGAATATACTTAAGTCTATCCCATGATCTCAGCATCATGTCTTTCATGTTTCATATGAAGGGAAAGAGAATATTTTAAAGTCAAACTTATCATGATTTCAATCATGGGTACTACATGTATGATATAGGAAGGGAATTATATAATAGGTCAAGCTAATACGAGTGACTTCTCATATATAACTCATCTATATAGCTCAAGTGAGGTTTCTATCATCGTATATTAAGAAGGATAAGAAGAAGGGAGAACATGTATTTTGAGTATCTTTTGCACAAAGCATCATACTCTCATAACTAGGGTTCATACATTACCTCACTTGCAACTAATGATGATATTTACAAAATATGTCACTCCAGCTAGGACCTAACTCAGCCAAAGGATTGACTTCATCATATGGGTCATCTACCCATCCTTTTCTTTTACCCAATTCTCATATATAGATTTGAATCATGCATAAGGACATAACTCATCTACTCAGGAGTAACCCAGCTTAAGACACATCATATCACATATATCTCATATTTTCATATATTGTAGGGTAGGTCCTATGACCCTCTCCTTGTGGATCTCACCCTCTCTGGAGTTCACCACGTATCTTATCCTAACACTGGGGGTCCTCCTTTGTAAAAGAGCTTGAGGCTCATGCATATTCAACCATATTTTAACTTAGCTCATCTTAAATAAGAAAAGAGGATGCACATTCATCATCAGGACTTAGCTTAGATTCTTCAAAATTGGATTCAGGTCATATACAACTTAAATCCTTATAAACCAACTTATATCATTAGAGGTAGAACTTAAATAAGATCATCCATGGTTATATCAACTACCATTCTATCATCTACACTGTGTATCACATATATTGATACGGCTCTAGACATCTAATCTAGACTGCTCTCTCTTCTAGACTGATGTCACTCCCTTTCACTTAGGTTGCATGAACACCCACTACTCTCCTGTGTGATGGACACATTTTTATATTTACATATATCTAATAAAATATTATATAGTTTTTCTCCGAGAAAGAAGGCGTCAGAGAAAATTGTCGAGGTGCGAGCCGATTGGGAAACAAAACCAAACCAGCAAACTCGAGTGTCCAACACACAGTAGATAGTCTGGTGTCATGTAACCTAGTGAAATGGTGAGAACATGGTGTAGACTAGTGTAGATACCCAATACATATGAGCTCTATATGCAAAGGGTTTCAGACACTTGTCTAAACCTAGTTCTCGAACATCTAGGTTCTAACCTAGAGGCTAAGTCAAACCTAATCCTTGTTCAACAACTCACTAAGTTTCTAGTATTTAAGTGAAAGGTGAAATTTAATATTTATGTTTCATGATGAGCAATTGTCAGGTGTAGCTAATGTTCATGCTCTGATACCAACTGTAATGTCCCCGGATTTTCATCTTCTCACATCCCCATGGGGATGAGAAGATAAAATCCGAAAGTGTTAGAAATTATATCAGAAAGCGATGCGGAAGCATAATACGCATACATGAACATACAACCATAACATACTCAACATTCAACATTTATTTTTATACAAAATGGACTTATTACAACATGAATTACAATTACATATTGAAACATGATTTACAAGTCTAAGAACATGTATGCTAACAAGGATCTTCACAATAGGTACAACCTGAACAACTTGCTCACATCCTGTACTTTTCCTTCCATGCTATCTCTGAACCTAAAACATACGTGAAACAACAAATCAACACACAAGGTGTTGTGTACGTGCGTAGAAAGATACATATATTTATGGCTTTCATAATTTTGAAAAAGATTTGCAGAAGGAAAGAAAATCATAGAAAACACTTCTTTATTAAGCGAAATACGCCAATTTAAGTCATTTTCCTAGATGAATTGCATTATCAAGGTGGACTAGTACCAAAACATAAATATTGGGCCCATCCCTGTGTACCAAGTACTCTAGGGAAACTCCCCGTACACCATGTGCTCTAGGGAGGTGTACTAGCCAACATTATTCCATTCCCTCGTAAGGGGGATAATGAGCACCTTAAATAACTACAAAGCATCTACTTATCATTTATGTTTACAAGTGATAAAACATCGAGTACTATATAGTGCTACTACATCCAATATTTGCAAATAGAAGAGAGCATACATACAAATCATGATTGCAACCAAGAAATCCATAGTCATATACTTAAATAAAACCCACGTACCTGAGTTCAGAGATTTCTAACTTATCCTTGATCATCTAGAAGTCTGGTCATCACCTGATTAAGACAAGACCGCATACTATCATCAGATTCTGATCATCTTAACCCTAGTCGTGTTCATTTTATGGTTTACTTAGGTCATTATGTTATTCTCATGATTACTTGTATTCTTACCTTATATTTATCTTACTGATGTCATTTTCCAGATTACAGTTCATTATCTGAATATTAGGTTCCATATCCTTTTTGTGCACATATTAACCCTAGTTATATGCATTATTTAATTTAGGGTTACAACCCATGTATTAAGGGCCATCTTCATATAACATGAATTCTATGCATATAACTGATCTCAGATTTATATATTATATTCCAGTTACAGATATGAGGGTTTTCTGTAAATCTCATCATTTATTGAGCATGTATGCATTTAATACATTATCTTTAGTATTATTATCCCTAGTTAGCCATATTAATCAAATTATATGGTTTCGTACATCAACATGACCATATTTGACATCATATGCACTATAAACATGATTATAGACTTACTGACATTTTTCCATGATTTTATATCATTATTTGATATTTATTATCTATGAAACGAGCATTGCAAATCTTACATGATATCACTATTATTAGTTCTTCCAAAGCCTGGTATTATGCTTTCATTGTGTTCTACTCATTTTTTGAGAATTTCGGTATATTATACATATTTTTCTGATGAGCATGCTAATTTCTATGAATTTTGCAAGAACTGTGAAATAACTAAGACATTTACCTCTCTTGGCCAATGGCACTCCGCCACGTGGCCTTCAGATGGGGCGCGGCTCCTTGCTTGGTCCGCTTGAGCCATCCGAGTTTGTATTCTGAACCCGGTTTAACTTTTCCTTCTACCCTCGGTTCTTTCTTTCTCCTTCTCACGCCGTTTCCCTTTCTCTCAATACGCCGCCGGGCTTGAGCGTCTACTCCCTTTCTCGCGATCTGGCTTCCACAGTGAGACTTGTCCGTGACTACCACCGCCACTCGGAGCCCGATGCATGCATGAGGTCTGCCAAGCCGCCGCTGCTGGCTGGACTCCGATCCGCCATCCTCGATGCTTGAACCTGATGGCATGGAAGCAGGAAACGTGGCTCGCATGCTCAAGGATCTAGCTAGGAGCTACTACAGCGCAACTCTGATCCACTCCGCCGCCCCGACTGGCATCATTCCCTATCCGCCCGACGCCAATGTGCGTCGTCTCCTGGACAACGGTCGCCTCCGTGGGCTCTGCTCTGTGCCTGAAGCCGCCACCCGCATCTTCCTTTCTGCCCCGATCGTCTGTGTGCGCTTTGCCTTGTTGAGGCGGCAGCAACGCTTGTGCACCTCCGCTCTGCTCAAGGCACCTCTGTGCGCACACTCCTCCTCTGGTGTCCCCTTCACGTCGTTCTGTCTTCTGCCCGAGCACCACTGCACTGTGGTCTATGGACTCCAGTTCTCATCGCTCTCTCTCCGGCGTCCGTGAGAAGTTCCAGGTCCCCATCTCGTCCTCCCGCTGGGTTGAAGGAGCGCCATCAGGAGAGCAGGGACTCCAGCGCAGAGTCAAGCTAGATTTAGGCCTGATCGCACTGCCTCCTCCTGCTTCTAGACGATGTGGTGCAGTCCAGCTCTGGCGAGGATGGGTAACTGGCGATGGAGGTTACAGGTTCTTCTTTGTTTTCGAGAGCAACTGACTTCTATAAACATACCTAACTTCTCAGATCCCCTCGACATCATCTCTACCTGAGCCAACCAACTCCGACTAGTTCAGGGATTGCTGGTTGACGAAGGAGAAGGTGGGGATGTGGATCACAGTCTCTCGGTGACTTGTGAAGACTAGGTTTGGAGAGGATGAAGGAAAAGAGGACCTGGTCTCCTTCATCTCGCCTCAGAATTCCAGCAAGTCAGGGGTTGTTCGACTGCCCTCATCTTACAGAGATGCTATAGGGGATATCATGCGGCCAGCCTTTCCGAGAGTGATGGATCGGGTGACAGGTTGGGGGGAGAAGGTAAGCTCACTCATCCGCAAGACGTGGAGTTTGGAAATGAGGTCAAGGACCGAATATATTTGATACAGGGAGTCTACGTTACTGGTCACACCCAACAAGTCGTGCCCTTGGGCTTGCTGCGTGACATTATTGGAATTCAATCCTAGCTCTAAAATCATTATAAACTTGGCCATGCTATCAAACTTCAAACATGAAAATCTTCCAAATGTCCAATTATAATGTCATGAAATTTGAATCTTAATACTGCAACATCTAACCTATCATTCGTCCAAGTTCGATACCAAAACTTTAATAAATGATCATCTAGTTCAATTCTTCAAATAACCTAATAATTAAGTATATACGCCTCAAGTACAAGTCAAATATCCATCAACTGAGCTCAGCCACCTATAGTATACTCAAGGTTCTCAAATATTATATTGGGTATCAAAATCCTAAAATTCACGGTCATCACATTCTAGGAGTCTCTATCCTTTTAACCCTTCAATCCAATACACCCAAGTCCCACAACCACCTTCACATGATCATTCCCATACCCAATACTCACCTATGAAACTCTAAGACATACCTTCCCACTTCAGATTTGATAGGGCATCTACATTTCTGGAGGCATATGCTCTTACTAAGATAGGTGCACTTAATTGGCAAACACTTGTCAAGTACTATGATGATGCTCCATTTCTAGGGAATGATCCTGAGGTTGATGTAATCTTGCAATCCTTCAAGTGATGATGACCTAAGTAGTGAGTATTACAACTTATGTAATCATTTCTAGTAAAGTTTATGCTATTATCCTATGTTGTTATCAATGAAATTGAGCTTCTTTGTGTTCACTTGATCATGTTAGTAAAAATATATCTTGTGGCTTTCATTGGACATTTTTGTTCACTTTATTTTGCAACTTGTGTATCATAATGAGGGGGAGTATCCCATTTAGGGGGGTAACATGATTATATGGCTATCTTTTATAAATGACAAAGGGAGAGAAATAATATAAAACAAAATAAATGGGTTTCATGTTCTCTTGGCTTAACATTAATTGATGCTACATTCCTTAAGAGATGGATTGTATGTTACATATCTCTTTAGGAATAATTAGCACACACTTCATGAAAATAAGAGAATATTCTTCATCTTAGGTAAATCTCAGATATGAAACTCATCTCATTTAAATTATTTTGTTTATATGTAGAAATGTTTGTCATCTTCAAAACGGGGGAGATTTTTGGCTAAATTGGACATTAATATACCCTTTGTTTTGATGATGGAAAACATTTTAGATTTTTGTATCTAACATGTTATTTGAGTTTTCTGGGGTTCAAAGGAATAAGTAAATCCAACTAAGTGGGAAGATGATGATCAATGCAAATTGAAGATCAAATTTGCTTAATTGTATAAATGTTCACGATTGTAGTCAAATGTAAACACTTGTTCAAAAACATAATGTACAAGTACTTGGACATCATGTAAATCAAGTGTTAGATCTTCCATACCAACTTATATCCCTTAGATAGATTTCCCCCCAAAGTTAGAGTAACCATCACTCATTGAAACACACACTTAGTAGGTGATTCAAAAGTCTAAAACAGGGACACCCTTGGTCTAAAATTTGTTGACCGATACACACTCAGTTGAATTTTTTGTCAATTGAGAACCACCTCAGTTAAAATTGTGAGCATTGTTCAATGACTTACACAATTATTCTCTAAAATAGTCTCCAGCCAAAAATAATCTCAACCAAGTATGCATCGGTCTAAAGCTTGTGATCGTTTGATTGAGTGGTTGGTAGTTGGAAGTTGGAAATAGACGTTTTAACATATATTCCTTAAACCGAGGCTCAGTCAAAGAAATTCTCAATGGAGACATGGTTCGATTGACAAACTAGTCAACCCAGTAGGGATTTGGATTGTTCTTTTCAAGCATGAACACATTAGTAATTGCTAGCCAACTAATGTACATGTAACAGCTAGTTAAGCACTAAGAACACTCTAGACATTCTCTAGAACGTCCCTAGGCACTTGCAAACCATTCCTATATATAGCAGAGGCCTTAGAACACCAAAGGACCCAAGCTACACTTGAGTATTCACTATTGAGAGCAACAAAGCTTGAATTCACTTGCCATCCTCTTCCTTGTGCTCTAGAGTTGTCCTATAGATATAGTATCCTAGCCACCACATATATCCAAGTCCATCTTAAGTGGATAGGTGATCCAAACGCTTGATATAGGATTAAAGTGTTGTACTCAATTTTTGTATTTCCTTCTTCCAATCCCCCTTTACAGGTACAAACTACTTTTGCTACTTGGCTACTCGAAGATCGTGGAGTCTGCTTGAGGGAGTTTGGTTGAAGCTACTTCTTGGTGGAGAAGGATGCTTCAATAGGTGCTTGAGATTACTTCAAGGAAGGATTCTTCAAGGTGGTTGAGGCTACTTCTAAAGGAAGGCAATCTCAAGGTGGTGGAGCTACTTCTAGGGAGAGAAGGCTGCTCCAAGGGCTTGGATTTACTCCAAAGAAGGTTGTTTCAAGGAGGTTGAGGTTACTTCTAGGTGAAGGCTACTATAAGGAAGTTGATTGTATTTTATGTAACATCCTTGCAAGATCTATCACCAATCTACTCTCAAATTTATAGTGGTGAATATTTTTCTTAGACCTGAAATCACTACACTCAGGATGTCCTTCAATGAACTATGAAACCATTCAACATGACCTTGAATAAGGGTTGCTATAAAGGTGGTGCTCGGGTATGTTGGGACACATGGGGATTAATTTTGAATTATGTATATGGGATTCGTCCTTCCTACTGGAGTGGATATCCTGGATACTTGATAAGTGAGACTGAGAAATCCATGTCCATGCTCATGTTAGTCAATATGTAATATTGAGGTCACGTGCATCTCAACCATCTGCTGATAACACACAAGTTTAGGCATTTATGCTAAGCACTTAGCTATGATTTTGTGTCATTATAGCCTTAATATGCCCAAAATAACCCTAGATCCTTCTCTTTTAGTAATTTATATCATTTTAAAGATAGAGTTGCTCAACTAGACAATTTTGGGACTTGTAGCACCAAACTCAAGAAGATATCAATTCTCTAGATTCTACCCCACAAGTGTCATGTTATGTGCACCATCTTAGGAGACGGTGGTCCCGCTAACCGACTAGTGTGCCTAAGAAACTTTTGATATCTTGAATCCTATTTTCGATGGCCATTCCTTTATTAGAAAGCACCCTCTTCAATAACAAGGTTCATCAACACAGGCCCACCGACCACCTGTAATAGCCCCCCCGGGTGGGTTTATCCCTAAGGAGAAAGGGTCACAACCGCTACACCATATTGACTGCAACACTCGGCATGGCAAGGCCCAGTCTGACATGGTCGGGCCAAGTTCAAGGTGTAGCAACTACTACAACCAAAACTACAGTAAGTCTGTCACGATCACTACTCTCTTCACAACAACACTACTCATTTCGACCGTAACACAAAGTAACCACTATCGAATCTTATCCTTCATAACCAAAACACCCGAAACAGCTAGGCCAAAGACAAGGGCCAACAATGATCTCGATCAAGACATCCTTTCTGACTGTGACGTCTGCCTTGGCCGCTACAAGATCTGCATCTACGACATCCATTTTTCCCATGATATCTATCTCGATTGTGACACACGACATGACTGTGCCAAGACAGGCATGGTCGGGTCGAGACAAGTGTAGCGACCGAGATAGGTGTCGTGACCATTTATTATATACACTCTTCCTTCACCTAAAAATACCCACCCCTCACAACCTTGATGGGGGTTCTGAACCGTTTAGGTTCCACATTGGGGTTCCGTTACTTTTTGGTTCCCAAAGCCCTTTGGGATAGTTCCAAGGTCCCAAAAGGCTAAAGTGCTCATCCTACATCCATCCCTTTGATTTTCTTCCATCTACCATCATTTCCCACTACCATTCACCCATTTCCTACCACTTCCAACCACCTTTCACATCCATACACCCAT
The DNA here is from genome assembly GCA_963693085.1 of Alisma plantago-aquatica. Taxonomy (NCBI): domain Eukaryota; kingdom Viridiplantae; phylum Streptophyta; class Magnoliopsida; order Alismatales; family Alismataceae; genus Alisma; species Alisma plantago-aquatica. The sequence goes on along the minus strand of OY856410.1, from coordinate 1,388,824,330 downwards.
CAAGCCATTGTTTGGGGTGGAATCAAAGAGAAAGGATGATAAGGATGTTAGAAGATCAAGGAGGATGACCCAAAGAAGAGATCTGACCCATACAGAGACCAAGGAGCGAGAGCCACCTCTCCTTTATGAGATGAATCTATTGTTCTTCTCCTTTCTTCTACTTTTCTCTTTCGTATCTGTACAAATGATGTTGTTCCATCTTTTTTGGTGCCAAATACACTCTCCATGTCTAGTTGAGCTCCTTCTTGTCTATGTCGCCTGTTTTGGACATTTTTATATACTTTTACCTTAAGCAAGTAGTTTTATTCTAGATCTACTAAGTTTTCTATTATATCTTCTCTTTCTTCTCATGATCGCTAGTTTGGTTGATTTCTTTCCTTCTCGAACTTCTATTTCTGCCCATATTGAGAGATTCATTGTAGAAATAGATAAGAGAAGGTAGTTTGGATCGGAATATTAAAAGAGGATAGTTCAAGGTGATCTATACAGAACCATAGAACTGGGCATTGTCCGGCCCAACCTGACACGATTGGGTCGAATACCAGGTTTTGCCCATATCACATTTATTCCTAGCATCTCCAAATATTCTAGACCTAAAAGGATATCTAGAATACTCTAGGGTGTTGATTTTTCATTCTCAAAAAGAGGTTTCATATCATTGATGGGTTTTAGTCACGCTGCACGAAAGCAAGTGGGATGACCCCACATGAGCTGATACCACAATACGTAATATGTTCAGATGTAGGTTGTTTGCTAAGGTGTAAGAGGATTGTCTATGCCCAATAATGGGTGCATTGACTACCCAACTTGTGGTTACATAGCTAGGAAATCCTTCTCCTTGATTAGTAGAATCTGAAGGACTCTGTTTTGTTTCTTTTACTTTGTTTTATTTTATTTCATGACAATCTACTGGACTGGTTCTACTTTCATATGCTTATCAACTATCAGATTTTCTTAACTGAATTTATAATGAGACCTTAAGCTCCCTAAACGTACCCACGTCCCTATGTTCAACCCTGTATATCTACTTTGACCTTGTAATAAAGTTGTGGGGGTCCTTTAAGGTTTCAGGTTATAAATTTAAAACTCCAATCACCCCTTTGGGGCCGATCATTTACTCTAGTTCAAGAAACTTAGATTGAATATTAATAAAAAAACGAGTCCATGCATCACATTCAATCTAAATATCTAAGACAAAGGAACTATACAATCATGGTAACACTAACCACAGATGTAGGTTGAAGTTGTTCTCGAGCTTTCCAATACATGGCTAGCAATGATGTGTTTCTAGATATTGCTCATTGATTGTGATGTCATAATCAGATGATGCACATCCACGACCAATGTAGTTTTGGATCTACAGAGTGACACACATAGGATGAACTTTGAAGAGGAGTTTAATCATGGATGAGATTCAATTTATTCACTAAAGTGTTTATGTAATCAAAATGAATAATAATTGTTGTTAGTCAGCCAACTAGAGTGTCTTGTCGACCGACTGGTGTGCCATTCGGGCGAGTGGTGTGTCCTGTTTACCGAGTGGAATGTGTTGATTTTAGAGGATGGAACCAATCAGTCCACCAATTGAAATGTTCAACTGGTCAATTGATCAAAGTTGCCAACAAGTAGACATAGTAGCCAATCGACCAATTGGAGTGTCTAATCAATCAAACCGGTCAAATTGGAAAGTTTGAATGAGTTTAACAAATTAATATTGGTTGAAATGACATGCATTAATTGTTCCAATTACTCCGATGTTATAGCTCTACTAACAATAAGCCAATCAATCAATTGGATTAGGCTAGACGATCATCTGTCCATGCACAACTACTAGCCTTCCATGAAAATTCACCCTTGTCTCCTCAAGGTTAGTGAAACCCTGGTTTATCACTCCTATATTAAGGGGGATGGCCAAGGCTTTCAAAATACTGACACTTGACTTCTAATAGTAGTGGTAACGTAAGAGATCAAGTTGTCTTATTTGGGAAAGGGAGAGATAGTAAGGGAGAAGAAGTCTATGCTAGTACATTGAGAAAAAAATGGTCAACCCCTTCCCACTATCTCATGAAGCACGAGATGGAGTTCCAATGGTTTTGGCGTAAATATAGGGGTGGAAGCTTTTGTTACTATGCTAGGAGGACACAGTCAACCACCATCTATGAGTGCTACACTGTGAGGACATCGTCGACTACCATCCTTGTGCTTCTTAAGAAGGAAGAACATCTCCGTATAAGGGTAGTCGTAGCACTTTCTCCAAAACAAGGTACATCTAGCACCCTACATCATTATTGATGTGTTCTACTAGTTAATAAATATGGGTGGAAACTTTTCATTTCCGTTGCCTACTCTGTCTCCATATTTCCCTATAGTGGGTTCTGCATTTGTCACCCAAGAGGGTCTAAAACTGTTAGAAATAGGTACTATATAGAATTTCTAAAATAAACTTAATGAGTGATGGATTAGTAATTTAGTACGCCATTGGGTGTGTGAAATTTTAGTATCTATAATTTTATTTTGTATATAATTGTAAATTTTGAGTCAAATTTTCATCTAATGTCTGATGTCTAGACCCCAACCCGGCCTTAAATTTATTTCATGTTCTTTAGATCTGGGTCCAATTTCAGATCAGCATGAAGAAACTTAGACCCTAACTTGCTTAAGGATTTTAGGTTCTAGTTGGGGCCCTTTGTTTTGGTTGTTGTTTTCCAACACTCCCCTTTGATAATCATGTTATCAAGGTAGGGTAGGCTCATAGAATCCAATATAAAACAATAAAATTTCTAATCATGGTGTGTATTAGTATTTATCATGACTAACTACCAATGAGTATTACAAGTTTAGGTCCTAAAAAATAAAATTAACAAGCAACTCCTCAATTATCACCTAATTAAATAAAATAACATTTTTCCAACATTTTACACACAATTTTTATAATTGTTCCCCCTCACTTAATCCCCAGTCTCCTTAAACACATGTTCCCATGACCGTTCAACATGAAAGGAATTATCTCAACTACACTCCCCACCCCTATTGGCAGACCCTGCTCCCATTATCTACAATGTGTATGGTGTAATCTATCACACTGTCTCTAACCCTCAATCCTATGTTCTTCTCCACAATTAAATGTATAAGAAGAGCTTGCCATTACTAAAGGCTCATATTGAATTGCAAATCCAACAGTTAGCAGGCGTCATACCATGGAATTGGGAGTCTAATGTCCACGAGTAGCAATGGTCCATCCTCTTTACTCTATCTCCAAATTCTTATTTTTGCCTTTGCGTGATAGAGATTATTGAACTCCTCATGCCTTCCTTTCTAATTGGGTATGTTCTTCTCAGGCACAAATTCTTGTTGTGATTTTGTAGCTACAACTTATTGGGACAACCGCCAAAGGACATCAACATCCACTGGATCTAGGAGATCACCAAAGGGCATGGGTGAAGGTTGTATCATTAGTGTATGTTCTATAGGTACCCTTGTCATCTCTTCTCCTCTACTACATGTGTTTCTTTCACCTCTCGAGTGTGAATAGGGTGTATATGCATCATGTGTGTCCATGTTGTCTCTATCATGGTTGTCAGAGCCATTTTTTTGGGGTGGAAGGGTGGTATGTACGGGGTGACCCTGTTTCTCTATCACTTGCTCACCAGGCGTTTGCAAAAATGATGAGCAACTAGGGTTGCATTGTTCTTCCCATTTTTTTGGCATTTCATCCAGGCATGCCACCTGCAATAAGGAATACTAACATCATGAACAAATTATCATCCTCCTTTGACTTGTCACCACCCTCATTGGCATCATCCCTATAACCTTTGTTACTACCAACAACATTATTGTTCTCACTGGATCCCAAATCTAGGATCGTGAATGAGAACACCCCACACTGTATCACCTCCTAGAAAACAAAAATCAATATATTTTATTCTAGTTAATATAGATATTGACATAAAAAAACAACAAATGTAAATTCAAGATGTTTTCTTCCAGATCATGGGAATTGGGTCGGTAATTTCTCTTGTATAATTTTTTCTTGATGAACAATTTATGGGTGTGATTTTGGTGGTTAGGGTTTTTATTAAGATGTTCTTTTGTTGTTCTGTTGGCTTCGTTTTGAACGTTTCTATTTCTATATGAGGGTGATTGTTAGTGAATGATGGTGGGTGTTCCTCTTTATTTTTCTTTGCACTTGTATTTCATAAATGTTGGCCTATTTAGTTTTTAGTATGAATGTGAAATTACACCTTTTAAGGGAGAAAATAAAAGTCTAATCTATACCATTTATATATAAGTCATGAAACGAGTTGCTTACTATGCTCCTCTCTCTACTATTTGTACATGTTTTTCACAGCAACTACTTATGCTTTTCTCATTAGGCGAGAACTTATTATCTGAGATTTTTATGTATTGATTTTCATATGAAGTCATTTAAGCACTTATTTTATTTATGGTTCGTACCATAAGATACTACGCAACATTTTTTTATTTTTTATATTATTTAATCAAAGATTAAGTTCTCCAATCACAACTCTAGAATACCAAGTTGCAGACCAATGGCTTTTGGTGAAGTTGTTGATTTCAAAATCAAGTATGAATTTAGTCTATTATCTTCTAATTTAAGGTTCTTCCTATATTTGAAAACATATTTATTGCCACAATGCTAGGTTCCTTTGGGGATTAAGTAAAGGCCAATTATATTAATGATATCATTTTAAGAAATCTCTTAATATATTTAGTAGCAGACTTCTAAGAGTCCAGTATTATTATCCATACATGTTTAGTCTCCCTTTTAAGACAATTCAAAGGCTAAAATCCTAATTTATTTATTTTAGTATGAAATTAGGTACTTTTGGGTCTGGTTAGATCTTATTTGGCTTGATTAGGCTAGAATCCTAATTATTTATTTTTTATTAGATGTATTTTTTCATCTTAAATCCGGATTTATGAGTGACAAAATGAGACCTCATGCATATCCGTCTAGTTTATTTCTCTCCTTTTCAACCATATATGGCATAAGAAAAACCAGACCCCATACCCATATATGCATTTATTTCTCTCCTTTCCGTCCACTGTATGTGGCAGATTCATAATATTAGAGCTATAGCAGTGACCAACCAGTGTTGTTGTAGTTTCTAACCAACCTCTTACGGCCTCAACATATGTTGTTGCAACTTCTTTCACTATTTTTTTTTTCTGAACTTCTTCAACACACTATATAATACTTGTTTTATAATCTTTGTGAATACTTCATTTATAGTTTAATATATCAATATCATTCAACCGTTACTATTTTAAAATGAAACTACATGATATTTTCTAGGAGGCATGGATAAAAGTTGGATCATTAGAGGAAAATCTAAAAATGATTGTTGCAAAAGTACATTCATGATTGGATTCACTTCAATTTTGAATTTTGCTTTTATGAATCATACCAAGGTGAATTGACCATGTGTGAAATGTGAAAATAAGCTTTCCTAGAATTGAGAGACAATATAATGGCATGTAATTAATTACAGATTTCTATAGATTTCTATTGAACTACACTAATTGGTTGCAATATGATGAAAACAAGAACATTTGTCCAACCAACATGTTGATAGACCTTTTGATGAAATAGATGTCTTAGTTAATGATGCTTTCTATGATCATGTAGAACTGAGTGATCATGATATTAAGAATGGCATTTAACACCTTCTACATGATGATAAGAATTTTGATGAACTACGGAAAGAAGCTTGTGAACCACTGTATGCGGGCTTTCATAACTTTTCAAAACTATCATTTATTTTTCACATATTTTTAGATAGAAAAGTGTGAATAAAATTAGCAATAAAGCAATGTCATATTATTTGGAACTTCTTAACGAAGAGTTGCCTAAGGGGCACAAGCTGTCAACATAATGGTATCAATGTAGAAAGCTCATGTCTTCATTTAGGTAGGATTTTCATATTCTTCATGCATGCCCTAATGATTGTGTAGTAGTTAGGGATGATCACTAAGATTCAGATAGGTGTCCAAAGTGTAACATTTCTAGGTGGATTTATATTTGTAGGGGTAGAAGGATACATGTAAAGAAAAGGGCACGAAGAAAAGTTCATAGGGACTTTCCTTGTACTCCAACACTTAGTAGATTATTTATTTCAAGAAAGACTACTTCCTTAAAGATTCGACACTCTCGTAGTAGTTAGACTTGTTAGGTGGGTGAAATGCCACATCCTAGAGCCTCTGAGGCTTGGAAGCATTTTGATATTAATAACCCATCATTTAACAATGACCCACGCTATGCTAGACATGCTTAGCAATTAATGGATATATTCATTTTAATATTGCAATGCGTAGTAGAAAAAGTTGTGGCATGCCATCTTAATTTTCAATTTTCTTCACCCATGGATTTCTATGCATCAATCATTTTTTATGTTGTCCCTTCTTACCTATGGACCAAAGTCACCTAGAGTTGATATTCATGTATACTTGCAACCCTTAAGTGATGAACTGAACTTGTTGTGTGATGAAATAAACACTCTTGTTGCTAATGCAATAGATATTTTGTATGAGTGCAATGCTTTAATGGACGATTAGCGAATTTCCATGGTACAATATGTTGTCTGCTTGGAGTAGTAAAGGTTACAAGGTTTGTCGTTATTGTTGTGTTGACCATAGATCCCTTTACCTCAGATACAATCAAAAGTGTGTGTATTTAAGGCATCATTGTTTCTAGCTAAGGATCACCCTTAGCATGTTGACAAAAGGGGTTTCAATAAATATGAGGAAAATGAACCTCCTCCTCACCCTTTTGATGGGTAAATAATGCAACATATATGGAAAAATTATGATAGCATCGTATTTAGAAAGTTTTCATATGATGTCTCACGCGGCCGACCTAAAGTTTGAGCCTTTTTTCATACAAATATTCTCACATCTACTCTTTTTGACTCAGTTATTACATCCATTTATTATTCATTTTGTAGGCATGAATCGAGGAAAGGAAAAAACCATCAAAGTGAAGCAGGTAGTTCCTAAATCTGGCCTAATAAAATGATATGTTCATCCTTGGCCATACACAATATTCAATTTTGTGGTAATGAAACATTGGGGTTCACAATCATACTTAAACAACTCAATATAATGTTATGCATATGTGTCATATTGGACAAGATGACACACGTTGAAGCTAAAACCATAACAGAAATTGGGTATTAACTAGACACGTGAAAGAGAGAATTGTGATATGGAAACATGACTTTGACTATGTTATATGCAAACAAAAACTAGGTATTGTTAATTGCTTACTAGTTTAACTAAATTGCACGTTAAAAAATGATATGGCTTCTATTTTTAGAATGTCGTCCTTGATGTTGAGAGAATACATCAACGTAACCATGATTGATCAAAACTTAGAGACTTCAATGATGTCCAAAGGTTTAAACATACGATATCAATTAGAGTACTATGTGGTTTTATGTAACTTATTTAAAGTATAGATATGGGTGTAGAAATTCCATCCAATTTAGTGATAATTTATCTGGCTACTATTCATTCTTTCTTTGATATCGTCGTGAAGTTATTCAAACTTAATTACAAAACACTATAAAGGGCATCACCTTTATCTTTGTTCCTTGATGTAGTATCTAGCACGCTGCCTCCTTACGGCGTGTTTGGATTGTAGGAGAGTATTCAGGTAGTTTGCATCCAAGGACATGACAGGATAGCATATATGTAGGATCGGATGTTTATTATCCTAACATGTGTTTGGATATGTACAACAAGGTAACGGTATTGATTGTCTCTTTGGTCCATTGTCGTGCTAGCTGATGCTTGCCAAGGACTTGTCATAGTTAAAACATTTAGACTTGCCACTGTAATTGCCGCCACGTTTATATATATGCATATTTTAATTACGTGAAATACTAATCTACCGGAAAGAACATTGACTTCATTCGTTGAAATCAAGATTTATTGTTTGATATTCTATTAGGACGTCTATGAATGTAGCTTTTTCTAGATTTCTTCATTCTGCTTCTATGAGTTGAAGAAGAGGGTAATTAATTGGAAGGAAGTGGTGTGTGGGAGAACATGGTAACTGGTTGGGTACAAAGTAGGTGGAGGCTTGGTGGAGGAACTGAGCAAGGAGGTAGACACCATTACGGATGAGGGGGAGGGCAGACACGCCGGTGTGAGGGGATAGAGGTTGCAGGTGCCCGACAATCACGAATGCAGAAAATGGAATGTCCCAGTGAAAAGTCAACTTTGTGGAGTGGTTGGGTGAAAGTTTGTTGTTTAAAGTGTCCGGGAGTAAGGGTGGAGCGGAACGCGTCGGGGTTATCGGAGGAGTCGGGTTATTGGGGGAGTCGGGTGCTTCTTATCCGGTTGAATACCTTGCGGGGTGCGGTATGAAATTGTCCCAATCGATTAGGACTTTCCAGCTGCCCGGTTTAGAAGTCCCATGCCCAGAAAATGCAACCAAACATGGGTAAAGGAAAGGATTATAGTCAAATACTTCATCTAATATTGTAAACCAAACGAGCTGTTAAAGTGCAAACAAGGAAAAAACTCATCACATGCTATGAACGATATCATCACAAAGTGGTTCACCAACATTTTAGACAACAACAATGGGTCCTAAATGACAAACAAAGGCAGGGTTCTGAGTAACTACCGAAAAATAGGGTATATGTGACAGTTATGTAAAATATTACACACTTTAGGTGATATGTTTGTGCATCACTTATAATCTGTATAGACATGTGAAAAATAGGTGACACATTTTAGCATGTTAGAAAAAGTTACATACTTTGGGTGACATGCATGTAAGTCACATGTAGTCAGCATAATCCTGTATAACATAGATGGCATGTATTTTATGATACTTGAAAGAGTCACACCCTATAGGTCACATACATTTGAATCAACTATGTTCTAGTGGGTTCTTACCATATAAGTGACATGCATATGAGTCACTTGTGATCTATAAGGGGATATATTATTTAGGTGACATACATTTCCATCACCAAACTTTTAGGTGACACACATACTTGTCACTTAACCTTTAGGTGACAAACGTGCCAGTCATCCAACATTTCCCAACGAATAATGTCCGTCAACAATTTTTTTTATATGAGTGGGTTCAATCATATTAGTCTCGCCCCCAAAGCAGGCCAACCATCAAAGATACAACATGATTTCCTCTCCACGTCAACACAAGGTTCAAACTACCACACACACCCCAAGACCACCACAGAACTGAAAGAACACACAGTCGTCCACAACAAACATCACTCAACCACATAAAAGAGCCAAACCAAGATCGTTCACCACGGCTCAAACCCCCAACAACTGAAACTTCATGCTACCCGAGGCTACCACATCTACCTCTCATACCTACCCACTCCAAACGCACAACAAAGACCACATCACATGCCACCTCAAACCTAAAGCAACCAAGACGAACCAAGCTAGATAATATCCTAGCATCTTCCATAGGACGAAGGCTCCAATAGACCCCCACCCACTCAAAACAAGGTGCCCTTGTACCTCTTGGATTTCCTTGAGCTCAAACACTCACCATAGTAAACATCAGAAGGTCAAACTACCTCCATCCGCACTACCACCATCACCATCTAAAGAGTCTTCATACTTAAAGTGTTTCAAACCAGTAGCTCTTGAACATTGGTTCCATCTAACTATGTCAGAACGACCTTTCCTCATCTCGTCATCACATGGATGACCCCCAAAAAAGTCCCTGATACGCCTGTGGGATAGGGGTCGACAAACTCCATCCTGGCATGAAACCATCCTGCAAGAAGCGCAAACCAAATTCACTTGTCTATCCTGATAAAGGTGGGATTGAGTCCTACTTGGATGGGGCGAAGTATCCCTCCCGTGAGGGACTAGCAACGAGGTCGTCGTCATCATAGCCTCCATTGGGATGGCGAGCTCCACTCCCCTCATGTTGAGAGGCAATTCATCCTCACCCTCCCCAAAATAGAAATCTGAGTGAACCTTGTTGAGTATCATCAGACTTGAAAGGAGACCCCCAAAGAGTGAGGCACATCTTGAGCATAATCATCGATCTTCAATACAAGCCCAGACTCGTCAGACTCTATTCTCCTCCATCTAGATATCTCAAGTAAAGACCCAAATGATCCAACAATCTCACTCACTAACCCCTCATCCCTACACTCGTAGGGGATGTCCTTGCACCAAAACGAAGTTGCCCCTTCAAATTGCTCATAGGGGATCCATCCACCCTCTTCATCATTAAAACATGACCCTTCAGCCTTTGCAAATTTTCCTCAAGCACTTGCAAAGTAGTCTTCTCTAGAGAAAAACACCACTGCCCTTCTCACTGCAGTTCTCACCAAGTCAGTGGCCAAATGCCAACTGTCCATAAGTTTTGTGCGCAAATTCTCCCAACAAGCATAATCATTCCATTCCACGTCAATAGACTTCTTCAGGATATCAAAAAACTTGCTCCTCTCTCCACCATCATCGTCTCAGCTCATTATCCTGTCTAGTGGAGCGAACTTCTCGTAGCCAACAAAAGAAGGCATGTAGCTTGGTTTGGATCTCATGGGAGGAGAATCATGAAACTGGATACAATGTGCAACAAGGTGCCCAGGAATCCAACAGGCATAGAAAACCTTGGGTCGGGAACAACGATCCTTCTAGTGATCTATTTGTAGGCATCTGAAGCACCTGTCTCAGGGGATAGCAAAGAAGGGTCTCGAGCCTTCCATCCTAGAAACTCTTGTACTTTGTGTGGCATCTTGGATGGATGGATTTCTGCCCCCACCTCCAGAAACCTGAAAGGATGCCTCCAGAGTTAGCCTTCTCCTCTCACTCCCCAAAAGTTGATAAAGACAGTTCATTGGGCAGAAATCTCCTGATCTATCATCGAATATAGTGTCGCATGATCTGCCACATGTTAACCAGAATTCAGGCTCACACTCTTTGAAATAGTGTAGATCTTCACCCCTTCCACTGAGTTGATATTACTTATCACCTTTTCCTCTGAGTCGACATTTCTCTTCGCCTTTGTTCCTCCTGTATCAGATTATCTTGAATCCTTCTCAGCCTTGTCATAGGCATGTCTCCTCATAATCTTCCTCTAGGCCACCAAAGCAGTATCTCTCTCCTACAAATCCGCCATGGGGTGGCTCTATAGGATGAGTAGTGAAAGGATAGAGGATGTTGACCCTGGGCTAAGCTATTGTAGATCCCCCTCCATAGTGGGAGGGGAGGGAAAGACCCACACCCTAATCGCCCTTCTGCTCTCACTTCACCACTCTCTATCCTCCAACTTACATACCTATTTCGTGACTTGAACTATGACTCTATCAACCATCAAAAATTTGTTCAATGTCATTTATGGGAATATATCGATACATTTATTTGATAATTCATAAAGGGTAAGTGTTAGAAAAAATAATGTTGAGAGTCAGTATAAGTCATTAAAAGACATTCATAAATGGATATTGGTATGAAGATTGTCCAAAAACTCATACACTTCTCTTTTATTAACGTTCTAAGGCTAATGGGCCTTTGTCTTATGAGGAAAATTGCTCCTTGAAAGCAACTTGCATAGTCCACCCTCCACCAATAGCGATTGCTACAAATGAGTGGTGGTTGTCACAAAAACCAAACCATATATGCTTTGATCGTCCTCAAACTCATACATTTTCCCTTAAGAGATAATACACATATACACCTAACCAATTAAAGCATTTCAAGTGACTTGATCAGAGAGGACACCATCTTGATATGGGATCTATATCCTCCAAGAAGCATTTTCACATACTTTTTGTGAGAGGACACACTCATGATATGGGCCCTGGAACCTAGAAAATGCATTTTGGGGGACTTGGTGTGAGAGGACATTGTCATGGTATGGGCCCTTGGCTCCTCACAAATGCATAGCATGGACTTGTTGTGAGAGGACACTGACAAGATATGGGTCCCAACTCCTAAAAATGCATCTCAAAGGACTTACTCTGAGATGACACTTTCATAATATGGGCCATGGTTCCTCCTAAATGCATTTTCTTGGGGATATATCAATACACTTATTTGAAATTTATGAAGGAGAAGTGTGAGAGAAATCATTGTTCAAAGGCATTCTAAGTCATTCAAAGAGTCATTCATAAAGGATATTGGCATGAAGATTGTCCTGAAACTCATATATGTCTCTTTTGTGATCATTCTAAGGCTAACGAGCCTCTGTCGTGCGAGTCAAATTGCTCCTTGGTAGTTGCTTGTGTATACCACCCACTCCCAACAAACATTGATGCAAACAGGTGGTGGTTGTACAAGTATCCGATCAAACATGCTCCAATCATCCAAAAACTCATACATGTATCCTTTATGAATAGTCAAGAGGAATATACATATATACACCTATCTGATGAAATAATTTCTAGTGACTTATTATGTAAGGACATTGTCATGATATGGGCTCTAGCTCCTCCCACACGCATTTTCATGAACTTGTTGTGAGAGGACAATATCATGATATGGGCCCTGGAACCTTACATATGATGATTGTAATGGCATAACGTGATAGTGGTGATCTTGGTTCTTAGACCTGAAGTCACTACACTCATCACATGTTGTTCAATGCATTTTGACACCATCCAATGTGTCCGTGAATAATGGTTCCCATAAAGGTGATTCTCAAATTTGTTGTGAAACATCGAGATTGACTATGAGTCATTATATGTCATTCTAAGAGTCAATCATAAAGGATATTGGCACGAATATCATCCGCAAACTCATACATGTCTCTTTTGTGATCATTCTGATTTTAATGGGCATTTGTCTAGTGAGTCAAATTTCTCCATTGGCAATGACTTGTATATGCCACACACTCCCAACAAACATTGATGCAAACGGGCAGTGGCTGCAACAATAACCCGACCGACCATACTCCAATAATCTCCAAGCTCATACATGTCTCCTTTATGAATAGCTAAGAGGACAATACATATATACTCTTGCCTGATCATAACATTTTTAACAATTTGTTGTGAGAGGACATTGTCACGATATGGGCTATAGATCCTCCCATAAGCATTTTCACAGACTTGTTGTGAGAGAGCAATGCCATGATATGGGCTCTAACTCCTCTCACAAGCATTTTCATGGACATTTTGTGAGAGGACAGTACCATGATATGGGTCTCAACTACTCACAAATACATTTTCATGGACTTGTTTTGAGAGGACATTGTCGTGATATGGGCCCCAACTCCTCACAAATGTATTTTGAGGGACTTGTTGTGAGAGAGCACTATCATGACATAGGACATGAATCCTTCAAATATATTTTTGTAGAAATATATGAATATATATAATGGATAATACATAAATGAAGTGTGTCATAGATGATGCTACTGAGAGTCATTATAAATCATTCTATGAGTCATTCACAAAAGGATATTGGCATGATGACCATCCCCAAACTCATACATGTATCTTTGTGATCTTTCTAAGGGTAATGAGACTCTATCTTTAAGGAAAATTACTCTTTGGTAGTGGCTTACGTAAACCACCCAACGCCAGCAACAATTGCTGCAAACGGGTCATGGCTGTCGTAAGCACCTGATTGACTATGTTCCAGTCATCCCCAAACTCATAAACGTCTCCTTTGTGACCAATTAAGAGTACAATACATACATCCATGTATGTGATCAAAGAATTTCTAGGGACTACCTAGAGGACACTTTCACGATATGGGGCCTAGATCCTTATAGAAGCAATTTTGCAGACTTGTTGTGTGAGGGTTGTAGGGAAATATAGCTAGAGAATAGGCAGCAGAAACAAATTATTTTAACACCATATTCCCCATAAATTAGCCGACCGTGTCAATAGATATTAGATGGGAAGGATGGTTTTGAGAATATACCTGGTCCTGGAGGAAGTCTAAAGACATCTCATTGTCGTTGTAGATGTGCAATAGTCTTCTAGTTGCACTGCGACACTGGCTGTTGTGCCTCCTAGTCTTCACCACAGACTACAGGTTGATGTTGTCCTCCTAGCAGTAGACAACAACATCCATTCCTATATGGAAGTCCTCACAGACCGCTTAGAACTCATGTCGTCCCACCAGAACAGACAAGAAAGAGTTGTCCCTCCCAATGGTGTAATAGTCACCAAATTGCTCTCCCAGAATTGTTTCTCCCTTGCTATCACATATTGACTCACATGTGCATGGACATGCATTTCTCAGTCTCTCTAATCAAGAGGCCTAGGAATCATGCATGCACCTATAGGAGGGACAAAAACTATCTACATCACTCATAGTCTATCCCCATGTGTCACATGCACCCAATCATCACCTTTATAATAACCCTTATTTCGTGATTACATTTGATGATGTCAAAGCATACTAAATGACATGTGATGAGTGTAGTGACTTCAGGTCTAAGAACCATGATCACCACCATCACTATGAGAGATGACTATGACTACCATAGTAATGGCTTCCATGTATCAGTTTCATGGTGGGTCTATCTGATACACTATTCTCTAGCATGTATCTGTATTCTTGGTTTGATATTGCCATATCATGACTAATGAGATCATGTCATCAACCAACATACACTCTGATCTTATGTATCACTATTGTCTATCAACCTTCCACAATAACAACCGATCAGGGACATAATGCGAATGTATATATATACTCTTAACATTCGTATGATGTCATCGTTCAAGTCTTGTACTAAAAAACATATGTCATCGAGTAAACATCATTCCCTAGACATTTATAATGTTACATGATTATCTAATAGATGAATGAAAAATAAGAAATTAGAATCTTGCCTTTATTTATTAATGAAATCATTTACATATTATGCCATTACAATCATCATATGATTGACTCTCTAGACATACATACCAACAAGGGCACTATCATGATATGGGCTCTGATACCACACAAATGCATTTTGGGGGATTTGTTGTGAGAGGAAATTCTCATGATGTGGGCCCTAGATCCTCACAAATATATTTTGAGGGACTTGTTGTGAGAGGACAATTTCCTGGTATGGGATCCAACTCCTAATAAAGCATTTTGAGGGATTTACTATGAGAGGACACTATCATGGGCCATGCTACTCCCAAATGCAATTTTGTGGGGATAAATCAATACATTTGTTTGGCAATTCATAAAGGAGACTTGTGACAGAAGTTTTCACTGAGAGTCATTCCACATCATTCATAAAGGGATATTGGAATGATGATCGTCACAAAACTCATAAATCTCTCTTTTGTGACCCTTCTAAGGCTGATAGGCCTTTGTCTTGTGATTAATAGGAGCCTCTTTTTTAGCAGAAACTCCAACATATTTAAGCACATCATATAGAATATTTCTAACAAAATCATGTATGTATTTAAAGCCTGGGAGCTCCCTGCAATGAATCGAATGCTCCCCAAATGTATGTAAACATGCCTTGACGCAAACAAGACATGCCTAGTCAACCGTAAAAAGATGGATCATAAGGCAATACTTGTAGATAGTACAATACTCTATTGATGACATATGTAGTCAATAGGAGTACCCAGAAGGAAATCTTGAGTGTGCTCGGCTAGTAAGCACTTGAAAACTTCTTTCTATCTAATTGTCATGTCAAAGTTGACATCCATGTCATTAATATTTTTTGTCTAAAAGGGCACTCACCAAAGCATTTTGGGCTTTAGTGGGGATGATGTCCTTTTTATCAAAATAGCTAAGATCAAATGATAGAATCATGACATGTAGAGAACTGAAAACATAGTCAAAATTAAAGTCCATACCATGTACCCCAAATAATGATGCTCAAATAAGTTTGTTGGACACCCAAGAACAACTTAATGACACCCAAATATGGTTGCACACATTAAATAAGGTGTAAGGGTACTTCACGCCCAATAACAAGTTAATAGCACCTAGAAATGGCTAATCGACATCCAAAGATGGTTAATTGACTCCCAAAAATGGTTCATTGACACCTAGAATCACAAAAATAGCTTTCAAATAAATATTAAATGTGTTAAATCACAACTAAGAGTAATTGACAACCAATAACAATGTAATGACACCAAAATAGATTTTTTTGACACACAAAATAGTTTATTGTTAGAAAAAAGTAAAAATGGTGATTTTAGAGATTTCAGACGATTTAGTAAATTTTGGGGTGCTACTTAGTCATTTTATGTTTTATCATCCAGTTCTGGGCATATCATCATTTTTAAGCGCTTAGAGTCATTTTTGGGTTATATATAGTCATGTTTAGGTTCTTTTAGCTATCTTTAGACGCATATTCACTATTTTCAAGCACTTAATTTTTGGGCACATATTTATCAAATTTTAGATGTTTTTTGGAAGATCTCATTACTTCTTTCAATTCCCTCATCTTCCCCCACCACTTTTCTCCTTGCTTCTCTAATCTTCCATCATCACTTCCCTCATTTTTTTACCTCTTTCCTCAAAATTACATCAACATTACTCTTACTTGAATGTATTTTTTTATCTCAAATTTAATGGTTTTTATTTTGTTCAAAAATTCATCAGGTTTAGAAATTATAAACAAAACAATTCTCTCTCTCATCACAATTTTCTAAAAAATATATCATATTGGGTCTTGTTGGAATGTATTTTTATAACAAATCCAATGATTTTTTTTCATCAAAAGATCCCCACAGTTCAAAATTTATAAAAGAAACAAATTTATTTGTGCATTACACAACCTCCATCTACCGTCCAATAATACCTGCCTTGTCACACTTCCAAACCAGCTTTTTCTCTAGAAAACTAGTCGCCCGTGCGTAGGAGAGCTTTAGGGCCTTTACGCATGACTAGCACATTTCTAATTTTTTAACTGCCACTTGGCCCCTCCTAACACTAATCCCACTTCCTTAAACAACGCATCCCCATCCTGGACAACGCCCAAATCAGTTTCCCTTTTTGGTCATGTTCTCCCCTCGTCTTCCAATCTCCCACCTCAGTCACACTTCCCTCGCCTCTCACCACCAAAGATTAAGTTTTGGCTTATATGGTGAAGGCGAAAATGACCGGATATTGAGCCCTTATCCCGTGCCTCTCTTTGTAGTGGACTACAACGCCCTACTTGGAATCGACGAGTCGAGCACATTGGAATTGGACCTTGGTATTTTCTTTCTCCAATTGCGCTTGCACTTAGGCCTTGTTTGGTAGGATGTTGTTGGATGTAGTTTAAGGAAAAGAAAAAATTAACAAACATAATCATGCCTTTTAAATTGCTCTAGATTTATTTGGTAGGATGTAGTGTCAGATCTTCATTTTTGCTTGTAATCATTTGGTATAGAGAAGAACATTGTAGCAGCAGCCCACCTTCACGTGTCGTCATTTGTCTCGTATGGGGGAAGACCGGCAACAGACCTTGCTTACAAGTTGATGAGATACAGGAGAGATCGGTAGCTGTCCATGTTCACATGTAACCAGTGCGCAGGCAACCTTCCAAAGCTGACGTCGGTACAGAACTGCACCCGACCACTCATTTTTTGGACGCGGTACAAATGTATTACTTTTGGCCCTTCTAGGAATCAAACTGGGAAACTAAATTCAGCTAACTACACCCGACTGCATTGTACCAAACACTTTTTTATCAGAAAATCCGATCATTCCAGTTCCAAGAACTTAAACGCAGTCCTACTAAACAGGCCCTTAGCGTCCATTCCTATAGAATCACTCGACCATGATCTGAATTTCTCAGCCGCGATATATCACACCAGTAGTCTCCATTCCAGGCACCAGGCTTCCCAGGACAAAAATCACAGTTAGCTACCTAATCAATTCATTAATGCTTCAAGTTTGAATCTATGCACCTCTCTGAACATGTGTAAGATATTGGATCTGTAGACACTTATAATTGTGCACTGTAATTTTAGCATGGTCATGCCCTGATTTAGTAAATGATTTCTGTAGACTTAATTAGAAAACAATTTCAGGGGTTTGTCAATTCCTAAACTTCGAAACCATGATCATTGTTGAGATGCTCACTTATCATTGGAAATCATCCAATATTCATTATTTCTTAATCCTTTGAGAGGAGTAGGGGGCAATGGATTGATTTCTATTACTCTAGCTGGAGAGGAGGGTAGTGGCTGCAATGGTTAAACAACAACCATCCTTTTTTGCCATTGATTTCAGAATATGACCATGCAACGATCATTATGGTAGTCATGAACCTGAAATACTTACAAACTGCATTCATTTTTAAATCTCATTAAATTAGTTAGATATATGGTAAAAAATTGCCCCACCGTTCTATTTAGAACGTGGCTATTAGAAAACAAGATTATTTACTTTGTGCAAATATTTATTCAGTTACTCAAATCTCTCTGAATTGATTGTGAATGATATTTCTTCTTTTTTGTTATTTTCAAATATTCAAATGTTCTTTTCTCATGATTAAGGTGATAATAATTGAACAACAATTTGGGAACACTTCGCATTATTCATCTTGTCTAGTAGCAACATGATTATGCTACCTTTCTCATGAAGCCAGCTTCTAAAAGTTACAAAATATGGATCAAGTTTTGTTATGCACATGACGAAGCTTTTTTCAAAATCTAGAATGATGGTATTTTCTCTATCAAATGACACAATATATGAATAATCAACAGATATTCTTAGCATTGGCTTAATTGATGGTGAAATGAATATTTATATAGGTGATGTTGCCTGTGTTGGTGTCATGTACTAAATCATGTTGTTCAGTTTGTTTGTGTTGACTGATGCGAATATATATAAAAATTTCTTTATACACTTTCGATAGAGTCATACCTTCTATAGCCATATACACGCCCATTCACTTAATCGTAGGAAAGGACATTCATGATATTTAACTTTTATTAAGAAAAAATATATTCTCGTAAGACAAAGATAGAAAATGATAATAATTTTTATGTTCCAGGAGATTCCTTCCATTACTTCAGGTAATTACTTCTATCAATCTTTTAATTTCACCTTTTTCTACTTCTCAACATGCCTTTGTCATGGTCTTGAACTTAATATTTTGGATTGTCAATCGGCTAGGAGATGCTGATGAATTTTTGAATGAGTGTGCCGTAGCAGTAATAGCTCGACTGAGTAACAAACTCACCAAAAGGGTAATCCTTGGTATCCCATCATTTGTAGGGACTTTCGACACCAGTTAGCATGCCCTAGAGTATCTAGGGATTCCTATGAAGTTGAGCAAAATTATCCATCAAGCATCAAGTTCTGAAATTAATTTTGTAGGCTACCTCACCTAAGAACTTATGCCAAAACTATGATGCGTAAGTATACTTGTCAAACTTTTGATGCATTTTGTTGGTTAGCTTGCATCACTTTCTCCATTTTTTGGTTATTCATATCTTTTCAAAATACTAGATGGTGTTCATATCTTCATTCGATGTTACTAATACAATATGTATACTTGCATTCCCCTATATTTGGTAGTGAGATATGTGTAAGGGACTGTTCAGTCACACCTCAAACTATATCAGTAGATTTGTGCTTCAGTGATGGCTCTTAGAGCCTGTGTCATAGGGTTTAGTTGGATGACAAAGTGCGGGTTTGATGTACATTTTTACATTACAAACTCACACAACTACACCAAACTACACCCAGCCAAACTAGACCTTAGGATGTTTCTCTTCTGTGATCATGGAGGACTTGCCTTCTAAATGTGTTCCTCACACATAGCAAACTCTTAAAGTTCTTTACAGATCAACCTAAGAGAGTTTGAAGACCTCTGCAATGCCTGCTTGGAAGTTCAAAAAGAGCCTTGTGTAAGTTAGCCATTTGGTAGTATTCAACTTCGAGTTTCACACAATAACCTGCTTGAAATGGTTGATATCTCCTGAAAGATGTGAGGCTAAGTAAGCTATATTAATTTAGTCTTTGTGTTATATTATGAGAAAGAGGACATGTAAAATTACCTATTTGCATGATTAGCAAGGAATATATTATAATTATATTTAATAATATATCTTAATTTTTTATTTAGGACCAAGAATTAAATTTGTTAGGACTAGTTATGATTTACCTAAATGTCATTTTAGAAATTCATCAATTTCATTAACATATCAGGTTGTATTGCTAGAAACATGTGTGTTTCCTATTTTTTGCATTAATATTTTTTATAGGAAAGGTACTTTCTTAATTCTTTCTATCGTTAGCATATTTTTTTGTTCAGACTAAAAAATTCTTTCATTGGTATTTTATAGTAGGTCATTCTTTTAAATTAAATAATTTACATTTTGAATATGATGAATTTGCTAATATTTTGAATATGAAGCAAGTAGTCTTGTCAATGCAATTGTAGACTCCATGGATTCATTGTATATTCACTCAGAGTCTATATCACCAACTATATTTTAGATGATCTTACATGAAAGTGGAGTATAAACATGTTACCTTCCAAATTATTATCATCATTTTTTATGCTATTGTGTTTATACTTGATTGTTTTCAGGGTATGCAGCCAGGGTCCTAGGGGACAGGGAAGCGTGTAAAAGCTTATTAGAAGGAAAAGATGTCAACATCGATATGAAAGAGAATCTAACATGACTATGTGATTCCATTCAAGCCTAGAAAATATCACAAATAGTGTTCCTCTCAGTCTGGATACAATACCAAAAAGAGGTTTTAGTCTCAAAGAGGTATGTTCCAGGAGTGGTCTTATGGTAGTGTCTGTTAAGCAGTCAGATATCTCATATCTCAATTTAGTCTCAAAGAGGTATGTTGTAGGAGTGGTCTTATGCTAGTGTCCGTTATGTAGTCAGATTTCTCATATCTCAATTTGTTCTTTATTTTCTCTTCTCCACATTAAGATGTGTTAATTTAAAATTTATAGAAGTCAAATTATCAGTTGCTTCCTGGAACTAATTTGCAAGGTGATGCGGTGGTAGCAATGTTGATTTTATTGATATCAAAAACTCTAAAACGTCTAAATCGAGGTCAAAAAGGTAAGAATCTAAGATTTTACAAGCATTGAGCCAACATACTAGCTTCTAAAAAAATTACCAGTTTTGAACATGGATATATGTCCTTTTACCTATTCATAATGACTAGGCTATATTGGTGGTTGAGTAGTCAAGGTCTTGAAATAAGATACATTATTATAGATGCTCTTCTATTTTTAAAATTCTCCATCTGTGTGAATTTCTTGTGTACCTAATGATAAATTCAAAATGTTTCAGTAAGTATTTAATTATTAGATTTTAGAGTTATTCTTTAATAAACATATCTCATTTAAATGTCATCAACGGTCATTACCTTCAATTGGAAGAAACATGAGTCTATCTTTGTATGAGTATGCTATTAAGTGGTGTAATTTTTGAGCCTGAGTTCATAAGGAACTCTCGTCTTAACACCGTAGGAAACAAATACATAATCAATTAAAGCCAGACTTCATGTGAAATGATAAAAGTATACAATTAGTTTCGTATAGTAGGATATACTGAAACATCTACTTTCAAGTCCCATCTAGTCTGACCTCAACCCCAACACATAATGAATTTCTCCATAAGATTTCTCACCTTTGGATCCCTAATCTTCTCTGGTGTTGCTCACCTTTGATCACACATGCTTAAAGGCAATACTGCAGACTACATTACATGGATTTTGATTGTACTACTAGATCAAATTTGCAAGACAAACTTCTTGCTAATGATAAGTACCCTACTAACCACACTAATATTCTCCCTTTTTCCTTTTTAGTGTGCTTGAATAGGTCATTTTGTGGACTCTATAGTGTAAAAGGGGACCCGCAAATATTTGCCTTGGTCCTCTATCCTCGCATTACCACTTCTTGATTACCCGCCTATTGGGTATAGGGATGACAATGGTATAGTTTTTGGTCCGTCCACTCACATATAATGGATATCATCAAGAGCAGTGTGTTGGTTGTATCCCTTACTATTAACAATGGGTAACTGTGGTTCACCAATGTGGTAAACGGTGAATTTCCACACTTCAGTCAACATATATCTATGCATGAAATGCTTGCACCAATGCGATGTATGAGATCACATGTTTTGGGCACAAAGGATGCCAAGATCACAATGATCACAATTGCCACACTCCTTATTTTTCCAATATAGGCATCCCTCCTTGTATTCGAGGCACTCTTATCCTTTTCGACCACCTCCTCGCCATAGATACTCTTCGTCCACCATGGGGTTCCCGGTCTCAACAGGTTCTTCACCCTCCTTGCACTAAATGTCTCACATACCTTCCTCATATTCACTGCCACATTGACCTTCAAGCTCAAATTCTTCATCCTATCCAAGACCATCGTCATTCTCATCCTCTATAGACAGTTGATGGCACCTACCCATAAGAGGCAGTTGTTGTAGCCACCACTATCTATTCTTCTATCATTGGTCTTTACTGTTGTCTTCTTTGCTCACAACTCTGAAGTACCTCCTCATCCTCTACACTGGTGTGGTGGCATTCAACATCATGGTTGTGCTCTTCAATATTGCTGACCCAATGTGACTCTCATTGTCTGCTAATGTAGAGCTCTCTTGCTAGTGGGGTTTTCTACTTCGTCATGCTCACACATGTCTCATTTATAGAGAAGAGGGACACGATGGCGGGGTCTAGGTTGTCATGGCATTTCTTTTGATGATAGGAAGGGTAACACCCATTTTCATTCCACATCCATGCAATTCATAGAGTAATATTTATCACATGGCTGTGTTTCATTTTAATGCAATAAAATTTTGCAAACCAATTTATGTCCACAATGCTTTCTATGTTAAATTATACTCCTAAAGAAAATGGTTTGGGTGCCCGCAACAACCATACCAAAAATTTGTTATTTCTTTCAAACCAAACCATCACACCAGGAAAGAGTGGTATACCACACTCATGTTATAATTTCTGGTATTTCAGTTCAGTCGGTGGTGCATGATTATTTTTGCCAAGAATAGTTTGGTATTCCTTTAGGTAGATTGACATATATGGGTTTCTATCAGTTTTTGTCTTCTTTTTGTTCTTAGTCGTCTTCTTATTTGGATGCTCTTTTTCCCTTTGCCTCCTCTTTGAATGAATTTGGTTCCCATATTATGCTTTAGCTACCCTCCTCTGACCACTTCATTCCCAGTACAGATCTTTCCCCCTCTATGTTGGTCAGTTCTATTGATACTCATGACCATCCTTTTATATGTTCCTCAATATCCTACATGACATGCAAACATCAAGGACAACTTCGTATTCAATTTTGTATTGCATGTAGTTAACTGGGATTGTTGGTGGATTTGGCTACTTTTCCTACTTTGTAAAGCTATTGTTAGACTAAGTTGAATGTCTATGGTAGCATCTAAATGGATTTTTTAGTTAATAATTAGAGGCTCAACAATATGCACAAGGTTATACTAATATAATCTTTAACTGAGTGCTTATGTTTTATATACACTAGTACATGTTCCTCGACGTTGAGGGCATCTTTAGAGAGACAAAGATTTTGTAACATTGATTACACGTAGTTTGGGAAGGAAATTCTTCTAAACTATACTCCTACCAAATTATGAATATGATATATGGCACTATTTTGTCAAACTTTTCAATGTTTTAGTGGAATCATGTAATTTTTTTGCGTACACTTATAAATATACAATGTTGGTCTATAGTTTCTTTATTCTATTTCAACTGCAAAGATTATCAATGTCAAATCTGTTCGTTTAAATTGATGTCTAGTGATACTACTTATCTAAAAGATGTCCATGCATACTAAAATACATATCCAACAAAAACTTTAATTAGAATGAGACATCTTCACTAGATATAGTGCCTAGGTGTTGGCACCCTCTGGAGGTAAGTATTGTGATAGGAATTATTATCTCTTTGATAGACTTTGGCTTGATATGTGCTCATGCTATTTTCAGATTCTTGTTGCTTTTTCAGATTGGTGATTACCTTTTCTTCGAATGAAGGTTATGTTCTGTTCAAGCTAGTATATTCTCATAGAAAGGCTTACGGAGAGCTACGTTAATTGATTTTGTCTTGACTCCATTCAATCCTCTTGTCATTTCATATTCTTATAGAAATTTCAATTTTATGATTGCCTTTTCTTCTGGCGGAAGGCTCTGTTCTTGTCCAAGCTGCCCTAATCTTGTACCAATAGTTTACTGAGAGCTTTTTTGATGCAATAGTTAAGTGATCCTTGGCTAGCTAATTTGGAATTCGAGATCTTTTTGTAGTTTACATTGGATCAATGGTTCTTGTTCATGTTGATGTGAATTGTTAGCATTGACTTACTAAGAAATGTATTCATGCAATGGTATAATTTTCATTTCTACCTTTGGAGGCCGAGCTCCTGGCTATCAGATTCATTGTCTACCTGCATCAATATTTTTGCTCTGTTTCTGCTTTGTTTCTGCCATGTGTGGCAAAGCGTGTATAGGAAAACTATACTTGTAAATATTTTTGAAAAAAATAAAGGAAAGAGTGGCATAGAGAACTTGAGATACCAAAATAGAGGGTGTAAGTCTCTGCGTCGGGGTCATATGTATTTGTGTTGTGTTGGGCTCATATTTATACTTGTTGTGTTCAAGTAAAGATGGCAAGGTGTCCATGTATGACATTATTTATTATAAGAAATAAGATTGTTCTTTGTGCATTTGCAATGGCCGCGATGATAACTCATGTACAATTTTTTTTCTTCTGAAAACGAGCTGTGATTTTGTTAAAAAGATTGTGTGCATGCATCAAATTTTTAGTATCATGTTGGGGATGTGTTATTTCTTATTGTTATTTATCAAGCATCACATGTATATTTATGTCGTGCATGCTTGTCACTTATTTGCCATCACTTTATGAAACATGTGACATGTGTTACTGTGATTTTTTTATGATGGGTGATAGTCAATGGTGTCACCTATGGCCATATTTTAAAATTTGAAGATTACCAATAGTTAACGTTCATTGCGCATGGATTACATAGCACAAAGGCCACACCTATTAAGTGACATTCATATTTAAGGTGATGGACAGCTATATCACCCTTTTGATTAAGCTCTACATGCTTGAATGTCACCAGTTCCCCATTTTTTAGTAGTCTAAGTTGTGGTTCCTGATTTTTTGGTGTTTTGTCGTCATTGATCAAGGATGAAATATGGATTCAAGTTTTGTTTTGCACTTCTGCATTGAAAAAATTTCTCGTGTCAGCTTTCCTTATATTTTTCTTTTTACAGTTTCAATGCAATTTAATATTATGGTATTCAGATTATAAAAGTTTTTATTGATAGGGATCAGCCGCCATCTTCATAACTGGAAAGGGTTGTATAAAGTACCATCTTTGTAAACAGATTCACGGACAATATCTACTAAATTTGTTTGGTTGCATATTTAGACTATAGATTTTCCAAAAACATTGATGTGGATGTGATAGTGAAACTCTTTGCGGATGATATTCATACCTTGAGACGTTATTGAAATTTTCTAACTCTTTCATGAAAAAATTAATACATATATAAAAACTCAAATTTTACTATTTGTAATTCATATTTTTGTATTTCTTTATATTATCGGATAGTAGACATTTTGCAGACCAAAATATTTTTCCTTCTTACAATGTCATTTTGCATAATTGTTATTTACATTTTCTTAATATTTGGGCAGCGTTGGTTTTCTTTGATCTCTGCCAACCTTCACTTTCAATATGTATATTTCAGCGAGTTTGGCAAATGATTTAGCTCTTCTGCGACACGGGTAATAGTTTAGAAAAACGTAAGTTAACAATCAAATGGACATATGCGTATCAAATCATTTGTTTCCATGTTTTAACATATCACAAACTAGTTAATCTTTTGGCAAATTTTACACAGACACACGGAAAACAACAGAACCAATCCAAGCTAGTACTTTACATTTATCCCAAAAATTATGTATCTTTGTATATACATCATTACCAAGCACAACAGGCAATACTGCAATTGCAATCAAGAATCCGAGTAAGGCCCTGTTTGGTAGGGTGTAATAGGAGTGAATTTGATGTTTTCAAAAGAACAACGATCAAATGTATATATTTAGAACTGCGCTTACATTATTTGGTAGGATGTCTAACAAATTCAAGGAATTTAATCTGATTCATTTGGTAACTTGGAAATGCTTGCGTTGCGTTGTCAACGTGTTTGTTGCTATGACTTGCAATAAAATTATTGATTATAACATGTTCAGCAAGATGTGTACACGAGAAAGTAATCATCTACAGCCGGCCAGGGATGTCGGCATGTCGAGTGAGTGACGGGTGCGTAGGGCCCACTACCATGCACGATGTCAGTGTACGGATGTGCATTATAAAAGATGAATTGTACCCGACAACACTGATTCTGGGCGCAGTACATATTCCCGGATTTTGGGCTGAAAAAGGTACCCGGGTGCAAATTCGATTCAAGCAACTGCACAGCAGTACACCCTACCAAATAAACTTTAAGCTGGAATTGGTTGAAATTAAACTCATCACTTATGTCATGCATCCTACACTGCTAAAAAGGTGCTCAATGATTATAGTTAACCACGTCATCTTTAACATAAAAGATGACAGTGTTTAACATAATGTATCAAATGACTGTCATCTATTAAACGTAAGCTATGTGCTATGTTAGCTTTAAGAAATTACGTCATCTATACCGAATTTCTCAGTAGCTCAGACGTGAGATTAGGTGACATCACAAACCATAATCTAAATATCAGACTATGCTCAGTAATGTCACCCTTCACAATAACGTTGACGATAACTGCAGTGGTTTAACAGATAAAAGGTGACATCTTAGCATGTCATACGTTAAATAAATGATTACATGTTCATAGATCAACATTTTTAGAAAAGATAATGACAATGGCCATCAACTTGTCAGCTACATGAAGTTCAAAACCCAGTGCCCAGTATACAGAAATAAATGACAAGATGAGGCATACCAAACGTGAATTCTGGTGCATTACATTAACATTCATGTTTCAATCCAAATATTCATGTTTTTTAAATGGAGAACTATACTCTAAGCAAGCCCAAGAAACATACGAGAGGAACATTGAGCAACACAATCAGCTTTTCAAATTTTCTTTTTATTGATATCGAAGAACGCAGAATAAAGGTAGAGTTTGTACAAAGTTTAACTGTCATGTAACTGACAGAACAGAGGAAAGAAACAGCCGTTAAGTGAAAGAAGGAAGAAAAATATATACACATACAAAAATTTTGACATCCTTCACAAGATTTAATGAATAGACAACAAATTCCTAGCAGATCCACAAGTAGAGATGTCTAAACGAGATTCTTCAGCAAAGTTCTTCAGCACAGAAACTATAATCACCTTAGCACCCATTTCTACAATTTATCTTGGTCGAACCTCAAAGGATTCTCTTCAGCATGAAGTACACAGAGAGCAGACATTATTGCAAAAGAATCTTGAAGTACCCGTATCTAATTGTTGCTAATGTCTAGTTCTTCCGGCAGCTGAAGGTTTTCTATGGAGCAGTGTAGATGCCACAAATCCGCAATGTTATTGATGATGTTCATCTTGACCAACATAGTTCCCAGGCAGTCATTTTGGGACAGATTAAAGCTCATTGAAGCTGACATCAATTTGCCTAAGACTAGGAAAGGAAACCATCTCTATGGGGAGACTCTTATTGTTGTTATAACTTACAGAAATGATCTGCAACGATTGTAGCCTACCTACGACTTTTGGGAGTGCTTTGAGGAGATTGTAATCAGCTCGTAGCTCCATCAAAGAAGTTAAGTTCCCAATGATGTGGTTTTCTGACAAATCAAGTGTGGTGATGGACAGTTTGCCTATTGAATCTGGTAGCCATTCTATCTGGTCCCTCAGCTCCCTCTGGAGAATGAGTTCTTTTATTTTCTTCTGGGAGCGAGCCCCAATCATGCTATCTAGCTTTATTAAGCTCAGTTTCTCTGTAACTTTCCTATATAAAGGGAAACGACAAAAACTTATAATACACTCAATGAATTGAATTCATGGATAACTGAATACTATATCATAATTATCAACTAATCCTCTCCCAACCGTGTTGGGGTTGGCTATATGTATCCTTTCAAATCAACTATGTTATGGATAACTGAATATATGTAATAAAAAATTTAGTAGTTGAGGCTAGTTATGGAAAAATAGTTGGGGGTGTCAAGACTGCCTTTCAGCACCCAAAAGCATATGAAGCTAGTTATGAATACAAAAAGGCCACCAAAGTAACCATATCGCAAGCACTTGCAACCTGACCATAAAGACATGTGCAAACCCTTCAACCACAAGGAAAACGACCACCTAACAAATAGATGACCCAACACCTACATTAGCAAAGTAGTACCATACTACACTTGCCTCTTGAACAATTAGCATTCCTTGCTCAGATATGGAGGAGACATCAAGCACCACCTTATGAAGAAGCATGAAGGCAATAGAAGCATAAGAGAATCATGGGCCAGAATGGCACGCATCATACCAGTCCACTGTTACCAAGTAGGAAAACCCTAGGTTTCAAGGGATGCTACAATTAATGTAGATGAAGTTTCTATCCAAGGATGTTGAAAATAAAAACATGATGCATTTGTTGAGCATAGCTCGAGCCTGCAAGGCATGAGATCCAAAATCTTTTCCAACACCATGATCCGATCGTGAATATTAGCTAGTGTAACTTGAAAGAAACAACTGTAACAGAAAAAGTAGATATTGGGAGACATAATAACAAACAAAAAATAACAACTACGTTGGTGAGATCCAATAATAAAAAATATTAGAGTTTATTTATATCAGTATGCATTATTTACAGATACTCCTATGACAAGAGTAATCTTCTTTTAGCAATTTATTATATGAGTGGTTATATAATAAGAAATTAAGATATATGAAACATATCAAAGCAATGACACTCATTTATATGGATCTTAAAAAGTAAACAAACCTTTATAAAAATAACCATCTGCCTTAGTTTATCAATAAGTTCCAGTCCCCCAATGGTTTACCAGTGAATATTGCAGATGCTCAACTCAGTTGTAATTGTGGTATGACCTCTTCTCATGCAGATATACTAGTTTCTTATCCAAATCAAAGGTGTAAACCCCCTCATTTTTTGAATGTGATGCTCTACATAAGGATAAGAAACCCATTCTTTGCTTGGGTATGTTTGTAAGGAACGATTTTGTTCGATACGAGTTTGATCTTCAGTTCATGTCCTTCCCTAATCCAGTGCCTATAAATGGAACAATAAAAATATTCAAATATATGTGACATGAGATGAAACCAAAGATTTGTCACTAACATGTTAAAGTGCATGAAATATTTACAGTCAATCATATAATATCCTAATGCTAGTATAACCAAACAATGAAATGTAAAGAACAACATATAGCATAGAAACTGTAATCACCTGAGCACCCATTTCTGCAATCTGCCTTGGTGGAACCTCCAAAGGATTCTCTTCAACATGAAATACACAGAGAGCAGACAACATTGCAAACTAATGTAGAGGGCCATTTGTCTCTGTTCATCTCAACTCCAGGTAGCTATGTACAAAAAGTAACTCAGATTTATGTTGGGCTTGCTCTACTGCATTTGATGTTGTAGTTCTGCCTTGCAGAATAACTGTACTTAAAAGCACGCCTATTTTGGCAGTTCTGTAAACTCCCATTTCTGGGCTGGCACCGTCATGATTTAAAGGTATGTATGCTGCAACAAGCACCATATTTTATCTCCAAAACAGCCGTTGTTCTAATGTACCATAGTTTCCTATATAAGATTTCCAGGAGTCTGAATTACGGAACCCGAACAGCCCCTAGAAGTACATGTATCTGATTGTTGCTAATATTCAATTCCTTTAGCAGCTCTAGGTTTTCTATGGAGCAGGCCAGATGCCGCAAATCAACAAAGAAACTGCTGATGTTCAACTTGAACAACATAGTTCCCAGGCACAGTCATTCTAGAACAGATTCAAGCTCATTGATGCTGAAATCAATTTCCCTAAGACTGAGAAGGGAAACCATCTCTGTGGGGAGGCTCTTGATCATGTTATCCTTACAGACAGATCTGCGATGACTATACACTATCTGTAAGGATAACGACTGTACCCTACCTACGGCTTCTGAGAGTGCTTTGAGGTGATTGTTATCATCTTGTAGCTGCACAAAGAAATCAGGTTCCCAATGATGCGATTTTCTGACAAATTGAGTCTGGTGAGAATAGACAATTTTCCTATTGCATCTGGTAGCTGGTCCATCAGCTCCCCCCTGGAGAATGAGTTCTTTTGTTCCCTTCTTGGAGTAGGCCCAAATTGTGCTAGCTATCTTATTAAGATCAGTTTCTCTGCAACCTCTCCTACATAAAACGGAATGACATATATTAATAATACACTCGATGAATGCAACTCATGGATAAATGAATAGTATGCAACAAAAATTTAGTAGTTGAACTTAAAATGTAAAAGAACACATTACAGACCTAGATGTGGCACACCGCTATACCCAACCAAGCAACCGCTAAATCCTTCTTAAATACGGAAAAGCATTTCAGTTCATGTTGTTCAGACCAATGGTCGGACTTTTATAGATGAGAGAACATGATAGTGTGACAATACGATAGGAGGTATGAAGACCAACTGTAGTATATAACAATTTGCTAAAATTGAAGCAAAGCTTATTGTTGAAACTAGAAATTAACACCTCAGCTTGCAAATCTATTAGAGTTCTGGCTTTATGAGTTCAGACACCATCTACGGATGCCAACATCATAAATAGAAAATCTGTAGAACTTGAGTGAATGCACAGTGAAACAGGTCCTGGATTGAGTACTAAGTGGTGACCAAACAATATAACAGGGGTAAATGAGAGCAGCAGATTTTTTACGGTATCAACTGGAACAGTACAAAGCCCAGAGCAACTGAGGTTGCACAACATGGTTTCTTAAATGGAAAACAATTGAAATTTAAAATAAAAACAACCCATTTCCTATTTTTCTGTCATCAGCAATCTAGCACAGAAGACGAGTAACCAAAATTTAATACACACAACAATTTGAAACAGTCAGTGGTGGATATCAAAACAACTGCAGATGTAGTGGTGAGGCTGTGTGCAGTCTCCGTTTCCATCTTCTTGGCTTGTATATAGATTAAAAAAACATCCCACCCACTTGACAATTCATATATCAGATAAATACAACAGTAAACAAAGACAACAGATCTCCCAAGAAGCTATTCATTCACTAGACATGTAACAAATCAATGATCTAAAGGAATTGTATAAAATACTATGCCACTAGATATGACAGATACTACCAGTAAATTGCAATGTGCCATTTCTTGAAACTTGTATATGGCATGAAGTAGTAAAAATATATAGCATACATACCATCACCAAAGTCAAAGCAAGGAATTAAAATGGTCATGGCTATCCAACTCTTGCTACTGTTGCCACTGTCTGATCTTGTACCGAGCCAGGTCGTTCAGTCCTCGCAGTAGGGTGATACATCCGAAGTCATTCATGGTCATGTAATGCCCAACTGCATATCTATCAACATGCACTTAAATGAGAACATAATATATGCATGCATGCATGTAAATAGAATTTAGAGCTATAGTTATATCAAGTCATGGAGCTAGAGCTCATTCATACCTATCCTCTTTTGGCATCCACATCCTTTTAATTAATCGAGATCTCACTTGCGATCAATGATCTTAAAGACAAATAAACACTCATGTTCCTCTTAATCTGCATGGTCCATTAGTGTTTCTCTTCATGGTCACATGATGAGGGTAGCAACACTAAATGGTCCATTCAATAATAAAAGCACATAATGAATATATCATGCCATCAATGGGATATTCATCCACCAAAGTGAACAACTAGCTTCTCTAGGACCCCTACAAAACAATGTTGGAGTGTGGTTGAGCTCAACACCCGATATAACAAAAACAACTACATCATGTTTGGTCAAATTCGTGACAATTATGGCCTGAACAGTGGGAAAACATGTATTATGATTGCACAATAAGATATACAATCGCAGCTACCTACCCATCATACATGTGGGCCAATCACATCTGACCTCTTGTGTTTCCGCCTTTATACATGTTTCCTCTCTAACCAGGTTGTCTCAATAAAATTGGATAACAAAAAAAACATCATACAACTAAGAGAGAAAGTGGATTCTTAAATAAAACCATCAAGTCATGTTCATATCATGAACTGTGCGATTAGTGTTGAAAGATCAACAAATATAATGGATGTAGAAGTATTTATGCATGGTTTATCGATGGAGTTCGTGAATGTCTTAACACTTTTCTTGGAAGGAGGCATAGTTTCTCCTGTTCCTAGAAGAGAAGCACCATTGCTGCAAGATACACTATCGGTGGTAGGGGAAGATGAATACTTCCTCTTCTTCCCTAACTCCCTTATCACTTCTTCTAATATAGTGGATAAAACGAACACACACACACATGCGACATGAACAATATACTTCAAATAAAACAAACATCATTACAATATGAACAAAATAATTTCATCAGTCATAAGGCGATAACTAGATATATGACGCATCCAAAGGGGGCATATATTTTTAAATGTTTGAAAATTGCACATGAAGGTTCTGCAACATATCAGATAGCAGAATGATAATCCAGATTACCTAAGATCATGCTCTATGAAGGTCTTGCTCCAATTGTGACAACCCTATTTTTTCTAGATTCCAGCAATAATTACAAACAAAAAGGCACACCGGGAGGTGTGTCTAGCAGCCCAAAAGCAATTGAAAGTTTCTCACTGTGCAATAACAATATTTTTTCTCTGTCTTCATCATCAACAACATGCAATGCGGAGTCAAGGTCTCATGAATTCTGGTCTATTGAACTCAAGTGTGGGTGAATCTTGTCACCATATGAAAATTTGTGAATCACTTCTAGATTGAAGAGCAAAATAATATTTTGGATTACCTGAGACAATGCTCTATGAAGGTCTTTCTCCAACTGTGAGAGCCTTATTTTGCTAGATTCTAGCAAAAAATAGAAATATAAAGGCACTAAAGCCAAGGCCCAGATCAATGCTTTCAGTTAAGGTCACGATATATTCTGCTCATATTTATCATCAATCCCCCATTCATAATCATCTCAACAATAAAAACAATAAGAATCTATTACTTTCTATCTATAATAGTTAGAACAGGCTCTATACAAATCAGAAAATAATTATTAAGCCAAAATTCTATCAACCTATGTTAGTCTGAACCTAGAATTTATCCAACTCAGGGTTAATAAATTGCAAATCATATCTATAACACTTCATTCTACACAATGTTGAGTAAATGTGAAACACCTTCATCAAAATATCTCAAGCTGCGAAGTACTCAAGGTAATTGAGTTCCTTAATAGTCTAGAACATGTGCATAAAAAAGTACTTGTCAAATCATACATAAAGATGTCATGTTCCATAAAACAAATTGTAGTAGTAAATAAAGTAACATGGTGTGATCAAAACACAACAAAAAGTTCATATATTCAAAATTACAGAAAATAACAAAGAAATCTAGATCTCTGATGAGAATCGAATCATTAATTTCCAATAACTAAGGTGAGCATGGGCTTCGTGGTGGAGTGGATGATTGTAACATGGGTGAAGATCGGACCTACAAAACAAGACAAATATATTAATCTATTAAGTGTGCAATGTATGTTATATATGCTTACACTTGATCATAATTTAAGTAGAATCTGATGTACCTAATTACGAAGAATTTCCTGACGGAGAGCATTCCTTCTTTCTATGGAATTCCTTTTTCCATTACTTCTCTCCTAGTGGTACATAATAATGAGATTTATATTTGGTGAAAACAAAATAAGTATAGTTGTGTAAAGACCATACCAGTGCAGCTATTCTTGAATTAGCTTCAGCGAGTTCTCTATTCTTAACCTCTAGTTCCTTGCTTGTATCATTCAGCTGTTGTTGAAGTTCTGTAACAATACCATGTAGCACTTGTTTTGCTTTTTGGTTGTGCATATCTCTGCGAGATACCATCCCACCAAAACCCCTTTCATAACCTCCATGGTGTTTTCCTATTACTTCATCTAGAAGTGATTGAAACTTCAATGGATCACGTGTCTTGTCAAGTCCACGCTTTATGCATGCATCAATAACTTTTAGCTGATAGTCATTAACACAATTGAAAAAGTTAGTGTACTTAATAAAATGTTGTACATTTAGTTAAAATAGTGTTCATCACCACTTACAACAATGTCTTTAGTTTCCTTATCGCGAAAATTGAGCTTCTTATCTAAATGGCCTGAGACATAGATCTCCAATGTTGAATGCTTGTTTTTCTAGAATGTTCAAGTACAAGATTAGAATAGTTTCAATACTCACAAGATATCTTGTAAGATAAAATCATCATTATAAATAAATTACTTGCATAGGCTTACATGTTTATAGCGGTGGCTTGCAAAGCACATAAATCCATGGGTATAGGTAGGCCTTACAATGCTTCGTATGT
The DNA here is from genome assembly GCA_963693085.1 of Alisma plantago-aquatica. Lineage (NCBI taxonomy): Eukaryota > Viridiplantae > Streptophyta > Magnoliopsida > Alismatales > Alismataceae > Alisma > Alisma plantago-aquatica. The sequence goes on along the minus strand of OY856410.1, from coordinate 1,388,789,837 downwards.
CCTTATTTCTAGCTGACAATTCCTGAAATAAATATAATTGTTATGACATGTCAAATTGTATGAAGATATAATACATCACAAGTACCACCTACTAATACCTTCGTCTTTTCGTCATCCCAGTATTGCAACAATTCTGTCCATTTCTCAGCATTAATTCTTTTATCTTTGGAAGCTGAGGCTTGTTCTTCTAGGGTCTTGTTATCATCATAATACTTGTGCTTCAGGTTGCATCTCCAAGTTCTCAACTCTTGTTGTAGTATTCTTTTGCAAGCAGTTAAAACACCATCTAGTGGAGCCTGGGTCTTTCCATCTTCCATTACAAATTCAAAATCATCCTAACCAAAAAAAAATTTGTAATGCTACCAATACTTACAAAATTAATTTACACGCAATGCACATACTTTGAGATATAGTGTTGCATACCTTCAATTTCTGCATTACGTTCTCAAAACTCCTCTGATGTTTTTGTCCCCATCTTTTATCTATTGGGAAATACTCCACACGTCTAGCGTATAGCCCTAACCATACAACTAGTTTCGGGCGTTCATCTCCAACGGGTACTCCCAAATGATGATCTACAATGCATACCCGTTTTTTCCCATCTTTGGTGGAAAATGCTTTGTAAGTGGTGCATCCTCTTGTATTCCTCTTATCTTTATTAGAAATTGTAAGCATCAAATAACACCCATGAATATTGTACTAAAAATCATATGATCAGTGTTACCTTTTTTGCATCTTGAGCCCTGTGATATTTCTTCATTTATTCCCACATGGACTTCTGTGTGCATCTCATCTTCAAAATGATCATTTTCTATCATAGGAAAGAATTTTAAGAATAGAAAAGATACTATACATTGTGTAGTATTTCAGCCTGAATTGACCACCCACCCATGCCATATAAGAAATTTGGCACCACTAAACTTAGTTGTTGTTGGACCCAAGTCCCACGAAAGTGTGTGTTTTGTAGTGAAATATCCATTGCTTACCTGGTAGAGAGCCATCTGAAGTTCCATCAACATGGAACTCATCAATATTATCCCCATCTCCTTCTATAATATTATCAATAAATAGTTAATGGATTATGGAGAAATATTACAATAATTCGAAGAATATAACTAAAGGAATCACCTGAAATAAAGGACTGTGAAGGTCCTTGGTTGTGCGGGTCATCCTCACATGAAGTTCCATCAACTTGGAAGTTATCAATATTTTCTCCATTCCCTTCTACAGTAATGTCTACAAACAGTTAATGGGTTATGGAGAATAATTGTAGTAGTTAGAACTATGTTATGGAGAATAACTGTAGTAGTTAGAACTACATAAGAAAAGATATTTACCTGGGCCATGGGTATCTGAAGTCCCTTGGATGCATTGGTCATCCTCAACATCTTTATAGATCGAATATCATAATGAGCTATAGTAAAGAAACTGGTGACGTAATATTATGTATATATAGACGCATAACTTACCTAAATTATCATGTTGGTTAAATTCATTCAAATGTGATCTTTCCTCATCACTCATGTCAAAATCCAGGGGTGACCCACACATTTCTCTGTACTGTTCAGTATCTTCTAGTGGAACAGAAATCCGCTTGTTGCATCTCACATTCCCTATGCCATAGTCATGTGATACCATTCATTTTGTAAAATAAAAAAGTTAATTACGTGTTTACCTAAGAGTGCAGCCCCAAGAGATGCATTGTGATGTGATTCGCTAAAATCACAATGAACATACTTGCCCTTCAAATTTGGACGCATGTTTTTCTTGAGAGTACTTGATTCACCTTTACTATTTTTAGACTTGCCTAAATGAATTTTATCACCACAGATTGATAAGAAATGACGTCAACAGAGAAAACATGTAATAATAATGTACTATATTGGTAAAGTACTACATACCCCAATTTTGAGGTTTTTTAATTGCATCACCAATTGGAATGCCTTCGTCTAAAATAGTCGATTTTGCTGCTCTCTTTGTTGCTGATAGACCTATGAAAGATAGGATGTAAGATTGGGAGCTAGGAATATATATGTAGGAAATTAAATTCACTTAGACTTACTTGACATTATCTCACTCAAGCGTTCCTTAAATGGATCGTTATGGATTGGCACAGACTTCCCTTTGACAATTGTATTTGCTTTTGAACTATTTCTCACTATGAGAAAATATTAACAATTTAAAATATAACCATGACTATTGCAATAAATAGTCAAATTACATGTATCACTGTATTACCTTCTTTGCATCTTGGTTCATGTTCAATTTCTTCATTTATTCTCACCTGTTCATCTAGGTGCATGTCATTTTCAAGAGCAGCCTTTCCCTTTGAACTTGGATGCACATTTTTCTTGATTGTGTTTGTTTCACCTTTTCCATTGGTAGACTTACCTAAAAAAATTCAATCATATCAACATTAGTAGGAAAAAATGTAGTAAATCACTACATTATTGCATACCACAGTTTTGTTTTTTTTTAAATCAACAATTGGAATGTCTTCATCTGAAATATATGAGCGTGTTGATCTTTTTTTTGTTGATGCATCTAACAAAAGTACAATACAAGATTAAGACTTATTAATTTAATATGTAGGTTATTAAATTTCTTTAGATTAAGTTGAGATTTATATTACTTGAGTGCTCCTTAATTGGTTCCTTAAGGCTAGGTGCAAACTTTTCTTTCGCAGCTACAATTAAATTTGTAGTGTGACTCACTGTTAGAAATAGGAAAATGTAAACCATAAAGATTAGTAATTCATTGGAAGCCAAATGTTCATTGTTGTAATGAATATAATACTGACCGGACTTTGGTGCATTATTAACCATCCTGGGAGCTGATTTACCAACTTGACCTGAGTGATTAGATACTAAAAAATATGTTCATGCTTACTAACAATAACCGAATATCTTTAGAAGCTATTAATTATATATTGGGATCATATATATACCTGAGATTGATTTGACACAAGACTCGAATGGTGCTCTCCTCTTACTTCCATGAACCTCCTTCAATTCTAAAACTAATAAAAATTGTGAAATTGTTGACAAAATTTCTGACAAAGAAATATAACTGTTGCACAGGGTCGTTTCGTAGTATAGGAAGGTGGCAAGTAAAGGGTCGATCCACAGGGAAAAGAGGGGGCACTAGAGCTAGGTTAGTTTAGCTAGGTTCCTACTGCAGAGACTAGGGTTGAGGGTTTAAAGGTTGTTTTGATTGTTAAACTATTATGCACAAGCAAGCAATTAAGGGAGAGAATGAAATCTACGTTAACCCTAGACTAGAGTAAGACTAAGCAGGAAAGAAAGGACTAAGCTACGTTAACCCTAGACTAGAGTAAGAACTAACTAAGCTAAGCAAGCACAGAACCAGGGTTTTAAGTAGTAAAGAGATGTGTGAGCTGTTTAGGGGTATGAACTTATCACTTAAGTTGGGGGGTGACATGTGAACATTATGATTCCATTTATATTATCCAAACCAAACAACAAGTTAGAGTCTAATGGATTAACCTAAGCTACTAACTGGCCATGGATATGCTAGGTTGTGTATAGGAGAACTAGTCCCTAACACCCCCTACTACCCTTATGAGGCTCAATTGGGTTAGGGGTTAGGTTCAATCCAATTAGAGTCTAATCATGTCTAGGTTTCTATATTAGACATTCCTAGGGCAATCAGGGGCCGAGGGTAGTAATGGGGAGGTGAAATTAGGGTTTTGGACCCCAATTCCCCCACATTCTAGCCTTGAGAAGGATCCATGCTAATTGCACTAGATTTACCTAATCTAGCTACTTAGATCTCTCACTTAGGTTTAGGGAGGTTGATTAGGATGTAGGAAGATGGGAGGCAACCTAGGGATCCAAGAATTGGACCTAGGGGCAAATCCCAAAATTCACACATTAGCAAATTGCCTAAATTCCTAGGTGATTTCACACACAAACCAACAAGTAATCCATGGAGAATGAGATAGAAATAGAATATAATCATTAACAAATGAAATTACAAAGTTTACATGTCAGTATCAAAGTAACATATTTTCCCCCAACATGGTGGGTAGGGTAGACCACAGCCGTGGGGAAATGGCACGGTCGTGGGAATTAAAATGGCAAAGTTACAAGGTTTTAGTCTGAATGGCCACGACCGTGGTGTGTCACCACGGCCGTGGTGGAGACCTATGGCCACGGGCATGTTGATCACCACAGTCATTTTGGCCATTTTCATCAATTTCTGGGAGTTTTAGTGATTTTTGTGCTTAGGGCATGTCCACCACGATCGTGGTGGGGTACCACGGTCGTGGTGGTGTCTCTCCCATGCATTTAAGCTTTGAACTTGATCATCCATGGAGGGTATTGCTTCAAAACTTTCTTTAACCACTTGGGGTAGGTTGGAAGTGGTTTTGGCCTCATTTTGGGCTCCTCAGTTGTATATATATTTTTATTATAAAGATGATCATGATTTTTTCTTGGAAATAGAGATGATACGATTCATGAGGTACATAACCTAATAAATTTAACCCAAACCTGGTTGACAGAGACTCGACTAAATTTTCACATGTCTTTCAGTATGTGGTAATGACCACATTTCAACAAGTTCACTACAAAAAAAACAATGATTTAGCTACGATTGCTTCAGTTACAATTGCTTTATATGTAGCGAGAACTATTTTTACTTATAAAATATTTTTGTATAACTAAAATGATTGTAGCCACTTTAGTAAATAAGGTGTAGCTACAATTTTTCACTTCATTTTATTTGTATGCAAAATGATCGTAAAGAGGAAAAACCCAAACTCACTCCCCCATTACGTAGCATAGACAGTTACCCCCGCTTCCCCATCCCCGATCACCCGACCCCAGTCCACAACGGTGCCCTCCATGCACAGACTTCGTCCGCCTTCCACCATCCGCACTTCGTCTAATGGTGGATTCCTGAAGCCTGATGCCTAAAACCTCCTTGCCTCCTCCGACAACGGCGACCTCTGTGCACAGACTTTGTCCGCCTTCCACCGTCTGCACGTCGTCCAACGGTGGACTCCTGAAGCCCGATGCCTGAAACCTCCTTGCCTCCTCCGACTCTGAAGCCATCCGCCGATCTTTGTGCCCCCATCTCTCTGCGCCACCATCTCTCTACGCCCCCTATCGTCCGATCGGTGAGGTTTCCCCCCAGCAGTAGGCCTTCTCCAGCGGATCCCCTCTCCGACGGTGCACCTTCCAGTCTTCTCTCTGGAGGCGTTCCTTTCTGGCTTCTCTCTGGTGGTGCTCCTGTAGCGGTCCCCTGCTTTGTGCGCTCTCTGGCAGCGTCTCCCGTCTGCTCTTCTCTCCGACGGTGCTCCCTGCGCTCTCTGATGTACGACGGTGCCTACTCTCTGCTCTTCTCTCCATATATGTCATATATATTTTATATCCAGTTCTCATTCTCGCTCTCTCTATCAATCCTACAACTGCAACAAGAAGAACATTCGATATTTCTGTCAGCCCCTTCCTCTATGAAATAGGAGAAAGACTATTGCTTGATGCTTGTTGTGGATACACAATACCTATAAAAGTAGGCATTAGGAATACCATTGAATACTCATAGGTTTATCCCGTATTAGAAGTGATACACAAACCTTAGGCTCCGTTGAATACCATCCCTCTGTAAGGGACATCCATTTTTGCCTACACTTGTGAGAGCAATTGTTCTCTTTATTCCCCTCTATATCATTCGTACATATGCAACAAGAGGAACGTTTGACATTTCTGTCAGCACATTCTTCTATTAAATAGGAGACGGATTTTTGCTTGATTATCGTAATGGATACACCATACCTCTTAAATAGGCATCGGGAAGAAGAACAATTGCCTAATTATACAATGTATGACTAACATAAATATTAAGTAATGATAATCATGTTACACCTAATAGGCCCACTAATACTATGTAACCTCCTTTTCACTTTAAGGTTCCCCCTCATGATGGAAAATATACATTAATCATGATCGGCTTGTCCATGAATATGACTACTATTTGCCTATTTGGATCAGACTGAAGATTAATATAGATATTTTGCTTTGAGTCATATGGCTTGTTGAGGCTTGCATGAACTATTGTACATAGTTTTTTTGTGTGTTTATTTATAGTTCATGGCTCAAGCCAATGCATTGTAAAAACTAACTTTTTGATATATACAAAAAAAGGAACAAGGGATAAAAAAAGGAGTGTGCTCATTATGGAAGAAAAGGGCACTCCACAAGGAAACTATGCTATAAGTTGCATGGTTCTCCTTCCACAACATACGTGCAACTCTCATTTTTTTAACATTGTGACTAAGTTATGGATTGTATTTTAATTATACTATATTCTCCCTACAATGATAAACAAGTGGGATTGCTTTGGAAAGTGAGTAGCTAATGCTTTCTTCATTGGTAGAGGTTGAACTGGCCTTCGTGCCATTGTCTCTCATCAGGCTTTGAAAAGTCCAATTTCTTAATGTTCTGGGCAAACTCTGCCCAAGAGCTGAGAAAGAGCTCTTAAATCTTATTGAAACTAAGTTATGTAATGATTTTTAATACTTTATATTCTTAACTTTTTTTTCTTAATAAGTTATGTAATTATTTTTAATACTTTGTATTCTTATTTTTTTTTCTTAATTGTTATAGGTAGTCATGATAGATAAAAGTTGGATCCATGAGGAACATAGAACAAGCACGACATATTTACATGGGGTGGTTAAATTTATAGTGCATGCATTTTCAAAATCCAGCAGGGATGGGACTATCTTATGTCCTTGTAAGCAGTGCTTAAATGTGCATAGGCAGAATCAGCAAGTCGCAACTGAACACTTGTTATGGAATGGATTCTTGACCACCTACACAAATTGGATTTTTCATGGTGAGGGTTCATCTGATGGCTCTGAGGATTTACAAATACAAAATGACACGTCCAAAGATGACATGCGAGACATGTTGCGTGATGCGTATGGTTTATCACAGGATGGAGAGAATATGGAAGACGACGACCATCTATTTGTATTTGTTGATGACGCGGAAGCTGAGCAATTTTACAAACTGTTAGAGATTGCTGCACATGAATTGTACCCTGGAAGTAAGAAGTACTCTAAATTGTACATTAATGTGAGGTTGTTTCACATAAAATGTGTCAATAATTGGAGTAATAAGTCATTTTCTGAGCTGCTTGAGCTTTTGAAGGAACTGCTTCCAAAGGGTGAGACGTTGCCCGACTCTTATTATGAATTCAGGAAAATAATCAGGGACCTTGGACTTGACTATGATAAAATCGATGCTTGCAAAAATAACTGCATTTTGTATCGAAAGGATTTTGCAGATAAGACTTCATGTCCGAAATGTGGTGCTTCTAGATATAAAGAAATCAAAATTGACAAAGTTGGTGTAGAAAACATTCGTACGAACAAGAAAGGAGTTCCTTGTAAAGTCCTGCGCTACTTTCCCTTGACTCCTAGGTTGAAGAGATTGTTCATGTGTTCGAAACTGTCACCCCTAATGCGGTGGCACGATGAAAGTCGTACCAAGGATGGGATTCTACGACATCCAGTAGATTCTTCAGCATGGAAGACGTTTGATAATATGCATGCTGAGTTTGCTTCTGATTCTCACAATGTTCGCCTTGGATTAACTTCCGATGGATTTAATCCCTTTGGCCTCATGAGTCTATCATATAGCATTTGGCCCATCGTATTGATTCCGTACAACTTGCCACCATGGTTGTGCATGAAGTCTCCCAATTTTATCCTGTCGATGATTATTCCTGGTCCAACTCAACCCAGAATGGACATAGATGTCTACCTGCAACCGTTGATTGAGGAATTAAAAGAACAGTGGGAAGCAGGTGCTGATACTTATGATGCTGATTGTAAAGAGGTTTTCAAGTTGCATGCTGCCTTACTATGGACGATAAGCGACTTTCCTGCTTATGGTTATCTATCTGGTTGGCAAACTAGTGGGTATCTTGCATTTCCTTTTTGCAACAAAGACGCGTGCTCGTGGAGACTACCATATAGCAAGAAAGCATGTTTCATGGGTCACACGAGGTTCCTCCCAATGGATCATAAATTTCGTAAAGATGCGTCATCATTTGACGGAAAAGAAGAATTTAGAAGTGCTCCTAAGATGTTGTCTGGAAGTCAAGTTCTAGATCAAACTAGAGATGTAGATAATCTACCGTACAACTGGAGAAAGCAAAGTATATTTTTTGAGCTGCCATACTGGAAGCATAACCTTATATGTCATAATCTTGACGTGATGCACATAGAAAAGAATGTATGTGAGAGTTTGATTCACACACTGCTAGGAATGGAGAAGTCAAAGGACACTGAAAATTCTCGATATGACCTCGAAGAGATCGGCATAAGGAATAAACTTCACATTATCAAGGACGGAAATAAAAAAATCATCCCGCCTTCATGTTTTACTTTGAAGAAGGAGGAAAAAGAATTATTCTGTAAGCTGTTGAAGTCTACTCGAGTTCCTGATGGGTATTCTTCTAATATAGCTAGAAATGCACGCGTCAAAGAAAGAAAGCTGATGGCATTGAAGAGTCATGATTATCATGTATTGATGCAACAGTTCCTCCCATTAGCTTTACAAGTAGCATTGTCCAACAAAAATGTTAGATCTGTTGTAATTGAGTTGTCCAATTTTTTTAAAGACTTATGCTCTAATGTCATAAATCCAAATACTTTTGAGAAGTTGGAATCCAGAATAGCAGTGACTCTTTGTAACCTAGAGAAGATTCTCCCACCATCATTCTTTGATGTGATGGAGCATGTGGTCATTCATCTTCCACGAGAAGCGAAGATAGCCGGACTGATATTCTATCGTTGGATGTACCCCGTGGAGAGGTAATCTTACTAACAATTAAATTTGTTCAGACTTTGCATACGATTGTATGTGATGTTCTTACAGAGTTTTAGCTTCTTATTAATGTAGACACTTGCAAACTTTAAAAAGATATGTGCGAAATAAATCTGCTACAGAAGTTTCTATAGAAGAAGGTTACTTGGCAGATGAATGCTTAACATTTTGTTTGAGATATCTCCCAGGAGTTGAGACAAGGTTCACTAAATTGTCTAGAAATGATGTGGAAGATGAAGATATGGATAATGATGAAGAGTGGTCTATATTCTTTCATAAAGGGCGTCGTCTAGGAAAGAAGACTCCTATTATGCTTGATAGCACAATGCTCAAAGCTGCGCATCAATATATTTTGGCAAACTGTGATACAGTTGATCCATACGTGAAGTAAGATCGTTGTTTACTTTTCACAATGTACTTTCATATTTACGTCTAGGTATGTCACAAGTGTTTGTTAGCAGGGAGCACATCCGATACTTGAAGAAAATCAATCCACGTGCACGACAATGGGAAATCAGTAATCTTCATATGAACAATTTCAATGAATGGTTTAAGAAACATGTAAGTTTAAATAAGTTATTTCCATTAGCAAAATAACAAAAATATATAAATAATAAAATTCATAATATTTTCAGATTGAGGAGAAGGCAAAGTTGACAACTGTATCTCCAAACCTTTTAGTGTTGGCTCGAGGACCGCAACAAATGACGATGCAATATGTGGGATATGTAACAAATGGTTATAGATTTCGCACCAAGGATCGAGAATGCGGGAGGAAAACACAAAATAGTGGAATTATGGTGAACGCTCAGACCGAAAGTTTTGTCAGCTCCAAGGACAAAAATCCTCTAACGGGTCTGGTTACGTACTACGGGGTGTTAAGGGACGTTTTCGAGATCAGTTATTACGAGCAACTCAAAGTTGTGTTGTTCAAATGTGACTGGGTCAATGCAAACAGAGGCATCAAAAATCTGAAAATGACTTCACAATGGTCAATTTAAAACGTATTGATGTAACTGATCATCCATTTACATTGGCCTCCCAAGCACAACAAGTGTTTTATGTGAAAGACATAAGTCAAAAAAATTGGAGCTTTGTTGTGCACACTACACCTCGTGATACTTATGACATGGAGGAGAAGCTTCATGATAATTTCATCGATGGAACCTTCTTGTCAGAAGATAAATCTCTAAGTGATTTGGAAGATATCTTAAGTGACGTTTGTGATGACGTTAATTTAGTCAGAGAAGACATGGAGGGTGTGACCTTTTATGAAGAGGGTCATGATCCCCATCATTGATCTTATGTAACTCTTTTTATTTTATTAGTTGGGTCATTTACTGGAAACACTCATGTTATCCCGTTATTTATAAAATGATCATTTATTCTTTTACATAATTATATATTTGGGTTAATCTGCTTAATGAGTTTGCTTGTTGGATGTTGGCTTCATCAGCAAAATTAAAATATTATTGAAATTTTTAATTTTATTTGAGGAACACAATTAGAGAATGTTTGCCATGATTTCAGTTTGTAATTGAATATTTTTTATATCAATTATCTATTTAGGAGAATGAAAAGACGCAGTCAGCTATTGTCTCCACTTACTGATGATGTCTGCAATGAAGGATTAACTCATGGGAGTATGATAGGTAAAATAAAAAATTACATCATTGAATATCTTTCTTAGAACTGCTCATATCATCATTTTAGTTGCAGGTACTTCCAAAAGACCAAAAGGAGGGTATCTTGGCTCGATAAATGCTGATTGGTGGTGTTCAAATGCAAAAGAAGGACTTAGAAATAGTAAAACCGTGGCGGGATCAGCTGCAAATAACAATAGAAGTTCTTCTTTGAACCTTGCAAAAGAAAAAAAGTCTTCTGTGTCAAATGATGAAGTTGGTGCCGTTGGTAAAAGTCATGTGGTGGCAAACTCAAATATTGCTAGAGAAGAAAGTCATTCTAAAAGACACTTAGAAAAAAAGTCATCAAGGAGTGCATGTAAAAGCAAGTATGCAACGTTTGGTAAATGATGTCAGTAACAATCAAGAGGTTGAAATTGATAAATTAGATAATGATCAACATTCTGTTGCTGAGTCTCCTACTTTTGATCCTAGGCTGAGTGAAGGTAACAAAATTTAGATACAAAGATGCATTATATTTTTCACAAACTAATACTTAATTAGATGTGTATAATATGTATATCCTTGTAAATGCTTGCATCATATTCATGATTTTGTAGGGGGAGCTACAAATAAAAAAACAAGGGGCTATTCTAAGTGTATCTGATTATGGGGTAAGACAGGGGATAAAAAGTTGCCAATTACTTTGGATGAGAATGGAGTTCCAATAGGGCCACATCAGAATGACCTGTCTTCCTTTTTGGGAACTGTTGCTAGAAATTCTGATCTTGCACCATTAAACTATCTTGATTGGCAACAAGTACCTATGGAAAATAGAACTGCTATATGGAATTATGTGGAGGTAATTCTAGTCTTAGAGATATAATACAATGTTATGAATTTTTTATTTAAAAAATATTCTTTTGTTACAGACCAAGTTTGTTATCGACATAAAGGGGAAGAATTCAGTTTTGCGAACAGTGAGGGATTGTTGGAGAAACTTCAAAGCAGATATTAAAAAAAACCACTACATGCGGCACAAAGAAAAATCTGACCGACTTAATGATTGCCCCTCCCGTGTTGATCCTGATCAATGGAAATTTCTTGTGAATTTTTGGGATTGTGGCGATGGAAAGGTAAACCAATTTATTCCTTAATTTTGTAGAATTTATAGTGTATATTGCATATAATTATATTATAATGCATTGTATGTAGTTAAGGAGTGCTAAAAACGTTATGAGAAGAAAGTTCGTAACGACAAGACATACATCGGGATCAACGCCGTATGCTTGTGTGAAGGCTAATGTGAGTTATCTTCTGGTTGAAATCTGCATTACACTTTCTTACTACTATGCTCATATATGCTACTACTGTTACAAACAGTTACAAGAGAAGAAAAAAAGTGGCAATGTTCGCAGATTAGACTTGTTTAAGGCCACCCATTTGAAGAAGGATGGTACTGCTGTGGATGCAAAATCTGCAGAATTGATTGTAAGCAATCATTTAACAAATTTATTTTTTATTTAATGAAAATATTCTCATTAATATTGTATGTAGGACAAGATGAATGCGGGACTTGCAAGTAATGATGAAAGTCTCGATGAAGATGAGATATTTGATCATATTTTGGGCCCAAAGAAGATTCATGTGAAACATGCGATTCATGTGTCTCGTAATGTATATGAAAATAAAATCACAGACTTAGAACTGGTTGTTGATGCTCATACCCAGATACACGAGGCTCAACAAAAGGAGTTGTTATAAATGAAGAAAAATTTTGAAAATCTTGAAGCTATGATGCTGAGAAATTCTAACCTGAGTGCTTCGTTTCAGTCGAACGAGGTAAATCTTCAAATTTTTATAATGTGATTACATAATAAAATTTATTTTCTTATAGTAAACTATTTATTTTGTAGAATATCACAATGACCACCAATGAAAGACTACCCAGACCAAATCAATTGAGTAGTAAAACACCCATTACCGAAGGACAGGTTATTATATCCAAACATTTATTGATTAATTTTTTCAATCTGATTTTTAGGTATAAACAATGTTTGATACAATCTTTATAAATTTAAAGGTTGTTTCCTTGTTAAGTTTTGAGGATGGGAATTCAATTGTAGCATGAGGACACGTTACTACTACAAGTCCAACTTATGTCGTAGGAGGAGTACTGTTGGGGTCCTCCATTTGCTGCCGTTTCCATTACTGTACCAATCCAACCTCAAGAGCAGTTGATTAGGCCTTTTGGTCAACACCAAGTCATCGAGGATGTAATTGGGACAGTGATAGCATGGCCAAAGAAATTACTCATTGTCAGGTAACATTTTATAAATTAATCTCAATACTAAAAGTGCACTTCTTAACTATTTATGCATCATTGTAGGTGAACCATTTGGAGACGTGGAAACCAAGAGTAGCAGTCATTTGATCAACATAGAGATTCACATATCATATGAATCCATAGGACTTAGTAAAAATAGAAGTTAACCATTCTTTATTATATTTAGTTGGTTTTCAATAAATGTGGATGTCACACATATTGTAGTACCATTCATTATTTCATTGTCTTGATTTTAAATTCAAAGGAAAAATTCTTATCGATCATTCGCTATCTATTTCCCATGCATCAACTGATTGCCCTATTATGATAGTTACTGAACAAGTGGCATGTATGGTTCTAGTTGAAGATCGCATATGTTAGTCATGCTAATGTTTGATACACATATGGATGTATAGTCTCTTATAATCCAATGGCCAGTACAAATCCCTTTCCTTTATATTGTGTATGTGGCATGACATTTAACTTTTAACATATTTTTCCAATAGATGCCAATGATTAGTAGCTTCTTCCTGTATTGGTTTGTCTTTCTCATCCACATGTTGGTTATGCTTATTGTAGTCAGTAATTTAAACTTTAAACAATTTAGCTATTTTGTCATCATAATGAAGCATCTGCTCAGAAATTCTAAAACCATTTAACTTTCCAACTAGGCATTTGTATCTTTTCTTGTTTCCAGTTCCTCAGGGTTATCACCCCAGAGGTTGTGAAATCATTTTCTTCACGCCTCCCTGTGCCCGTTATATTGACAAGTGCAACATATGGACGATTTATTGGCATGTAAATGGGAAGTCAAGTCTTGATCATGGTCTGTTTGCAGTTCTTTAAGTAATTTATGCCTCTTACGCTATGATATGCTCTATTTTCTTTTAGGAAACTAGTGCTAGTAATCTGCTAGATAGTCCATTGTCCTCTTATTAGAGTTTGGAAGGTGAAGATGGAATCAAACTATTGCAACATATATTGCAGTTAAAACAAAAGAGATATAAAATATATAAGTTTGTAAGAGTTCACTTGCTGCAATGGTGATGCTACCAAAGAGAGCCTCCCTCGAAGACAGTTCAATCTCAACTGCCTATTTTCATCGTAAGTTAACAGAAACCTACTACTTAATTCAATGGACATTATAAATCAATCCACTAAGGAGTGATATCCTCTCATATAAAATCCGAAGTCTCCATTTTCAATATAGTTCACACAAAGTGAAAATCAGTAGTTCAGCAACAAAGTCATTAATATGTGTTTTATAAGGTCTTCACTGAGATTCACGATTTTGGATCCTTTTAGAGTCCATCCCTTTACTGAACATGTTATCCTTTTTCTTATTTTATCTATGTCTTTGTTACATCTGTACAATGTTTGGTATGCCTCCCAAAGACGCATGTCAAATTTTTTATGCTTTCCCAACATGCAAACAACACTACTACCCAACACAATTGATTGGTGTCTGGGCTTAAGCATATTTTAATGTGTTGTTACATAGGATGTACTATTTGATTATATAAAGTCTCTTTTGCATGGATTTTGAAAGTTACCGGCCCTTGGTGTTACAAATTTAAGGTAACTAGATATAAATGGATGTCTGCTTTTGCATATTTCACAACTGTTATACATGCCTTTTATTTCTGTAAAAATCCCTATAGATTCTAGTTTAGCTCTTAAATGGAAGCACCTGCAGCAGTTATGAGGTAGATTTTGAGTATTCAATAATAGGATAGCGTGATGTATGAAAATATGGATGTTATGTGATGTCTAACCGAGAAAAACTAATACAAAAGAGCATTAATTCTAAAAATAATGTGGCAGCAAACATACTACGAGGAACTGAAATCTACACAACAACTAGAGGTGCTGGTTTTGTACCGTAGCTTTCTCTTTTAGATCACTACTAACTTGTTGTTTTAAAAGTACAAAACATACTATTTGCGCAAATGAAAGAAGCATCCTCAATCAATGCTTGTTGTTGTTGTGTCATGATACAATCATTCTACCTTCTTACCGACTGAAATGAGAACAAACTATATTAAAAAAATAACTTCCTACGCTTGTCATATGTGTCACAATCATCCGTCCTCCCTCTTTAAGAAGCTCCATATATGCAAAAGATTCGTAGACTTATTATTACTTGCCCAATCACTATTACTTGCTTGCTTTTTCAATCACGAGCCTTCTATCAATGGAAGAAGGGCAGGCACAACAAGCGTCAAGCACATTACCAAAAAAACAAGCTACCAATATGTACTAAAATGTGAATAGTAATAGTATCCTTACCATCGGTAAACATAATGTAATGATAGTGATACGTCAGTCTTCTTTCCTATCAAAACTAGCAAGAACTGCCCTGCCTCTACCTTTGTCAGTCTCTTTATAATGCACACTTCTGATCATGGAAATATACTGGAACATGCTCCTCAAATATCTTTATAAAGCATGTTGGGCTCTTCAGGTCATGTATTGCTTCTAACATGTTATTGCTTATTCAGTTGGTAATTTCTTAGAAAAAATCAATAAAGAATAATCTTGGTTATCTGTTGCATTAGTTATCATTATGTTATGAAAATTTTAGTTGTTCATTTTCTTCACACTTTGTTATTTATCTTAGGTTGTGGTCATCATTGGATTTGTGGGTCCTTGTACCAAGGAGGGGCTGTCTATGGACTTAAAGTTTGTTTGCATCATGTACCTATTGATATGTTATTCCTCTAGATACCTTGTTTGCTGAGAATCTTTCGCTATGGTATTGCATCTTCTGTTTGAAGAAAACCAGTAATCATACCACATGGTGTAATGCCTACAACTTGTGTGTTCTATACATATTTGTTTACTTCAAGACATTATGTTTAATCACAAGGATCAGTACATACCTATAGCTTGATGGGATAAATCATAAAGCATGCAACCTTATTACAGACCTCTCAGTTAGAACTTCTCACATTCATGTCATTGCAATGCTTCTCATGGGCTTCATATCGACAATCACAGAGATTTTCTTGCTATTGCATCAGCTACAGGTATAGCTCTTTTGACAGTGACTCCTTTTGTAATGGTTCTTTACACACAGGATTGTCTTTAGGGGCTGGAACTTCTTTTTATCTTTAATTATATTGTTCTTCTTACACCCCACAAATGGACAGGAGTACCTCTTTATCAGCTCATGTTCAGAGCTCGAGTCCTTGCTGGGTTTAGTGAGTACAGCGATAGTATTGTACTCATCTCCATGGCCACGCATGTGCATGCACAAGTTTTCATCCCTCTTGAACCCCTTGCCACAAATCTGAAATAAGTGGGTGTGAGGGGCTAAAATCTTCTCTTTCTCAAGTTGCATGACTTCACTTCAAGGGGAACGCATTGCTCCTCACTTCAAGGTAATCTGCCCTTACAAAATATATCTGCAATGTGTTTCAATAGCTGCAAATAAACCTGATAGGTGTTGTTTTAATGGAATGTAGAAACTCTGACTAAGTGTTGCTCAGGATTTATCTTGCTTCAATGAATTCTTCTCAATTTTTCTAGCTATGGAGGTTCTCATGTCCAAAGAAGATTGTTGAGCATTGCTAAAAGGTTTTCATTGAATGTATAGAAACTGAAGTCATCGTTCAACAAAGAGGTATTACTCCAGCTTCATGGTGAGCCTTGTGCAAACAACACCTAGAGATAGGTTACGTTGATCTGCTGCAAAATGTGGGAATCACAGTCAAGATTCTCTGCCACCTGCTGTTCCTACGTGTATGGTGAAACACATGGTCATATTAGGTATAAAACAGTCTAAACAGTCTAAACTTTAGGGCAGATCAAGTCTAGGCTTGGTCATATGTGTGAAACAGTCTAAACATTGTGTAACAATGTCACTGTTACATATTCACGCATCTAATATTATGATTGTAAATATGTAACAACTAAAATAAGTTGACACCAATCTATCAGGGCAAGCAGAATGCCTCATTTGCTTGTGAGTGCTCTCTTGAAGTTTCTGTTACAAAATATGATCTTAGCAATTTCTTATTAAAAAAGCCTCCAGTTAAGAGGGAAACTCGTGAAAGTTATTGATGCTTCTCATCTTTTGTAGTCAGCAGCTCAGTCGGATACAAGTCCAGTAATGACTTTTGCATATGTTAAACCCCACCAAGAGATTGCATATTTTGTTGTAGATGAAAAGAATTTCAACATCCAGATGAATCTGGGTTCAAATAATTATTCTGACTATGTTCTGAAATCTCTTCTCAATATACACTGCATGAAGCCCTTGATTGTCCCGCCCCCATGGGTAAGAAGCTTCACATGTGTTGCATATTGGCATGTCTATTGCAAGTAATATGGAACTATCAAATTGTAGGCACTCAAAATGCCTTTGAATGAACCCTATAAGTAGTTCTTTAGATGTTTAGGAAACCATCAAATTGTAGGCACTCAAAATGCCTTTGAATGAACCCTACAAGTAGTTCTTTAGTAATCCAGTCAGAACTCAGAAACATTCAAACTGATAGCTATTAATCAACCTAAAACTTTCTCTAGTTTGCTGCATTGTATCATGAACTTCAGAACATTGTTATATTTAACTCAATGTTATTTATATTTTGCTTTCTTGTATTTGAAAATAGCTTAAAATCCTTGATAAAAACAAATATTTTTGTTAGGTGCTTTTGGCTACAATCAAATTCCAGGCGCTTAGAAATGCCTCTGATAAACACTCCAATCATATCTTTAGTAATAAAGTCAGAACTCAAAAAACATGCTAACTGATGGCTATTAATCAATATGAAGGCCTTTTGTAACATTGACTTTCCAATATGAATGGCTACTTTTATCTCTTAATAATGAATGTTAGGGTCCTACAGTGCAAGAATCAAGCACTATAGTTTATACTAGGAGTCACAAGGCCTGATTAAGATGCAAGGATATCTAATATTTTCCATAATATACGGATGTATAGATAAAATATGACTAGAAATAAGAGAAACCCACTATTGCTATTTCTTTCTGGCTCTATTTCAGTATGTTGTGTAACCATAATTTGTTGGTGCCTAGACCGTTTAAATATCAGGGATTGACAGACTGCATGGATTCTCCTTCCCTGTTGAACTTCATTATGGGCCACTTTCTCACTAAGATGTAATTGGAAGTCAGATCTCTCCTTATTAGCTTCCCTAAGTTACTTTGGGTTGATCTCTTTTATTATAACTCTTATCAACTCAATACCATTGCTCAGAACACCATGAATCTGAAGCACGGTCCTGGTTCTAGACATGAACACACGACACAAAATATATAAAATTACACGACACATTCACACAAAAAATATATATGTTGGTCATAAGAACATGTAGATGGCTACATAGTATGCATGTATATTCTCATACTATCGAAATAATTTACTGGTCTGTCTTGATCCATGCCTTGAACTTAACTTCAATGCATTTTTATGATTATTAGGGATGCTTTAAATGCGAAAACCATAGCACACCATAGAAATCCCAGATGTGTAAAACCTAAATAATAACACATTTCAGTCACTTAGACTAGTGTAGGGACAATGGTATTAAAAGACTGACCCAACGCATCCCATTATGGAAGACTCCAATAATGGCAAAAAATTTCAGTTTATTTTTTTGTGTAGTTATTAGAATTATCTCCTGAATACAGTAGTATTAGACTGTTAGTTACGACCTAAACAAAATTTTCTTCTAATGGATTTCATAAATGCTTTAGATTTCAAGCATTAGCAATAATATTGATGGATATGTTTATGCATATACATGTACATAAATGGGGAAAATGTTCCTCATTACTAAAAAACATTTGCATACAAAACAGAAATATCCCAAAAAAGAATGAGGGTGCACAAAAGTTAGTGTTTTGTGGCTCAAAAATGGGTGCACAAGTTCAACCATTCTTATGCTTGCTTGATGCTGAGCAAGGGATGCAATTTATTTAGTATTTGGAGCGTAATGGCAGAAACTTACATTGCTTATAAAACCATCGAACAACAGTATAAAGCTCATTCTGACACTTGTTCAATAAAGCTCACATATGTGCTTACAAAAGGCGGATCACATTACATATTTTATACTTCTGGTGCACACTTATTAAGTTTTTTATTTGCAAATTAATAAAAATAGGACATATTGATAAAATGTGACATCAATTTAACATCAAGGCCTGGAATTACTATTCACTTGCACAGTACATGTTTATCTATTTGATTTCCTTTCTATGGGTTGTCGTTATTGAAGAATGGTTTTACTATTTTGATGCCAGAAAATTGATCGAGCATATAGTGATATAATATAGCAATGACATCTACAAAAGAAATGGGAGTAATATTGTACAGTGAAATAAAAAATGACATGCTAAAATTTAACTATAGTGATGACTTACAGACTGACAGGCTCCTTAAAGATTTCCAACACTGTGTCATTTATATCTTGCGATTTACCAACAGCAGACCCTACTGTAGTTTGTACTTCCATTCACTCATATATATTTTTTGATCTGTTTGAAGTTGAGAGAAGCTTAATGCAATAAAGTACTTAAGATTATTATTCTAACACTAGCCTATCAATGGTACAGGGGTGAAACAATGTACCCAAACTTGGACAACTACTTGCATCCTACAGAGCCCCTAGATGATCTTCCTGATATCCAAGCTATTTCAGATCTGCTCAGATCAGACCCTTCAGTATCTGTAGATATGAATAACTTGCATCCTGGAATGACAATTCCTAGTACCGAGGTAATTCTACTTACATATCATATTTTGTTTGTTCTGAGTACTGTAATAATAGATGTTATTCATTGATTGTGTCCACTAGAGGGCTAAGTAGGAATGTATTGAATTGAAGTCACTGATATTTTATGTTTGTAACAAGTTTCAACGTGGGGTATATCTGTTGGTTACTAAACAATATGTGGAAAATGAACTTTCCACACGAAGAGCGGGCAGGACCTTGTAGCCACTTTAAGCTCCTGGTGAGTGCTTAAGCGGGCGCGAGTGACTAAGTTTACACACACATACCTATACGTATATACATCTATAGATATTATCACAAACTTTGAACTGTAATATTATCTAAACGGAGTACATGTCATCAACTCTGAGCTGATTACATTTAGTATAAATTGCTATAACTAGTAGTATAATACAATATGTGACTTTGTTAGTATCAATATTCAATTATATAAGTATTAGTCATTTAGTGTATTTCTATACTTAGTGAATCCATACAGTAAGAATAATACAATACTCATGTCATCAGTCTAGCATATATAAGTAAGTATTAACCAACAACTATATATATGATAATACCGTAATAGAGTGACTAGTAAACGATATATTATATAGTTATGAAACAGTAAACGGTTAACTATATAATTTTTATGTACTAATTAAACTTACCACAGTAATCTGTATTATCTACAGTAAACCTGGAATAGTAGTTGTAATAACATACTGCAGTAGCAGAAGACTCCATGAACTATATACTTCACATTTAATGCTTAAGCTCATATATAAATTATATTCATATATGAATATTCATTAATGTTTATCTATAGAGATTTTGATGAGTACTATTTTGACATGTCCAAATAGCTTGCTCTTCTGAGAGAAAGTAGTTCTATAGGAACATATCCATTTGTCTCTTCCGCAATGCTTCTCATGGGTTTTCAGATCAGCAATCACAAAGAATTTCTTGTTGTTGCATCAGCTACATGTATAGCTCTTGTCACAATGACTCCTTTTGTAATGGTTCTTTACACACATGATTGTCTTTAAAGGCTAGAACTTTTTGTTATCTTTAATTGTTCTTCTTGCACCCCACAAATGGACAGGAGTACCTCTCTATCAACACAGGTTCAGAGATCGAGTCCTTGCTGTGTTTAGCGAGTACAATGGCAGTTTTGTACTCATCTCCATGGCCACGCATGTGCATGTGCAAGTTTGCATCCCTGCTGCAGTATGGAAGTCAGAACAGGAATAACATTTTTCTGAATCTGCATGTCAAGTTCATCAGATCCAATTAGGCACTCTGCCTGTCTACCAATAATTGTGTGCAACAAACTTTAAACTCGGTGTATCATTTGATCCAGGCAATCAAGATCACTTAACAAGGCCTTTGGGCCTCAGAGATTTGCCCCTACGTGAAGTCCATTATGCTCTATAGTCTGCAGCAAGCAGTGTAAAGAAAAGGAGTCATTGGAGTGTTGTATGATTTATTGATCTATTCACCTACTTTTTCTATGGACCTTCAGTCACGATTCTCACTCCATAGATAATGTGGTATGGAAATTCTGTTCTCAAGTGACATTGGAGAGCTGTATGATCTATCTATAGTCTGTAGTGGATAGATGTAGTCAGAGGAAGATATTGTATACATGTGTCTTTTTTCCATGCATATTGTAAAACAGGGGCCATGTTAATGTCCTCCCCACGTGTACTCATTGTTCAAATATAAATAAAAGTATCATTGGTGACATTGTAAGCACAACTCGATCTTGAATAACATTCATCTGTTCTTTTATTGAAAACCACTCTATATTGGCAAGCGACTGACTGGATACATAATGTCTCTCACTACATATGTATGTATAGTACATGGTGTCTTTCACTACACATTAGCTATAATTACATGTGTAGCAAGTGCTAATTTTTGTTATACATGAACTACAAATACAAATTGTAACCAATGCTATCTCTCCCTATATATCATTGGTACAAATTGAATTGTAGTCATACATTTGGCTACAATTGAAACTACATGTTTATGTGTAAGGACATTTTTACCTAGAATTAGGGTTACATATGAATTTGTAGCGAGAGGAATAACTAACTACAACTTTAAAAAATGTAGCCTAAACAATTAGCTACACGGGTATTAGCTATATATTATAAATGTAAGGATAAATGTAGCCAAAGCTTTTAGCTAAAAATTTTGGGGTTTTCGCTACAATTTTTTTTTGTAGTTGAAGACCATATTTTTCGTAGTGGTTGTGTATGTTCTTATTGGTTCGAATTGTATGTTTGTTTCACCAGTCTGTCTATGTCCCAGGTGGCGGGATGAATGAAGTCTGTGCAATTGACCACAAGTCCATCTTTCACAAATTAAAATATTTACAGGTACAATTATAGGTAAGAATTACAAAATATTGATATATGTCTGTTATATCAATCACGTAAAAATATTTGAGCTTAAGAGGATGTGTGTACAATAGTAACATTGTTCATAGTTAGAAAAGGGCTATAATATGTGGGTAAGCTGAACAGAAAGTAAAATAACAAAAACCACCTCAAAGTCCATCTTTCACAATTTAAACATTTTTTCTTTTGTCTCTTTTTTGAATTGGATATGAACATTATCATCAGATATCTTCAGAAACATCACCTCATAAACAGGGAAAAAATCCTTGACACAAACATCATATTTGTATTACAAATATTGTTGCTGAAAATACAACGGTAGTTTGTCATTTGTTATGAAAAGCCCTTCTGCATTCGCAATATTGCTCTTCCTCACAAGCCTTGTTGTACCAAGTAACCATAATTTATGTACGTATAATGCAGACAACAATGCAATTTCTTTCTGTATGTGCTACTCATATTTAGAGAAATGAAAGGACATGTTGATATCATTTGTTTCTCGTGATGAAAACTGACTTCACTAAACAATTTGTATATGAGGGAGGGTAAGGATTTATGTGGAGTGGCATTTTAGAATAAATCAACCAAGTTTTCTTACCATCATTTCGTTATGCACAACTACATCGAATGTTGCAAAAAAATATTTGCTTAAATATGAGCCACATGTATGAGTTGTGACAGATGACGTTCACAAGAATTTTTACAATTCAGGAAGGATATGAATTAAATCTAGTGAATATGTAACATGGATAAGACATGGATTTTCTACTTAACATAGTGAATGATTATTTTCCAAATACGGATATTCTAGTGGATAATTGCAAATACAACACTGCAGACCTTGGCCAATCATGTAGACGGATTAATAGTGGCACACACATGGATCATATTGGAATGCACACATCATTTTGCAGACTTCAACCCCAGTTCTTATTCTTCTTTGATTGAAACTAAAAAGATGTGTACTCCCTTAACTCCCTAACTAATAAAACATGTGACAAGGCCACCTTTGAAATTATGTTATGTAGGTTGTGAATACTTGAGCTTTGAGGAACATATGCTGAAGTGCATATGGAATGAAGAAGATCATTAAAAATATAGTATATGATAAAATTAACGAGACTATGCCATAGTCATTGGAATGGACTTTATGATTGAAATAAGTGAAAATAACACATCCACCATTGTAGTGTTTGAGATATCTTCAAACACAAATATAATCAGGTCATTATGTCTATCATTCTAGAGCCAAATTTAGTGTGACTCTTGGGGGGTTGGGGGGTTGATGGAAATGAAAGAAACCACATCAAGGATAGCCCAAGTAGATGACTAGAAGAACCACCTTTCCATCTCAGAAACAAAACATGCATCATTGAGAATACATGAAATAAATGTGTTATGAATCATCAACCCCCATTTATTGGATGCTTGCCTCTTGTAATGTTGTTTATTGGTGACACATAAAAAAGAATCAATAAATATATCAACGGTTGGAGTAAAGTGTCTTTGGCTAATGAACATGTATTGCAAAAAATAGGACTAGTGTTTTCCGTGTGGACAATGGTAATTTTTTTAATTATATTTCATTAGTATGTTATCAATAATATTTAACATTAGGCCAATACAAGAAAAGAGCATGATGGTCTCCTGTGCAGTACTTGGAGTGTCGACAATGTTACAAGAATAGAGAGTTTAAATGCAAGGGGCATACAAACAATAATTCGTGTTTTCCTGGTAACTGACCCACATAACTGAGCACTACTTGTTACTCGTGTAAAATACAACAACAATATCATGGAGATAATACAATATCCAGCAACCATGTGATTATACAACATCCCAATGACCCCTGTTACTCGTGGACATAATACAACAACAATATTGCCTGAATCAAGCAAGCAGGCAACCAGAATAGGAGAAAATGTGTGTTGTTGTTTGATAAGAACAAATACCTTCTCAGCCAAGATGACGAAAATAGGAGCACGGCCAGACATTGCCAGGGACGAAACATGTGACAAGAGATTGAGAGAGAAATACACATTATTTTACTGATTAAATCATCTATCGTTACAAGAGTAAAGATAGGAGGCTAGAAAACAGAAAGAAAGAAAAGGGTCGGCGGAGACTAACCTTGCAAGCAGGTCGGTGACTTCCTAGTAAAGGGGCTCGGCAGCGGCGGTGGAACAGAAGACTGTGTGGAGGGTTCAAAGGTGAAAAGCGAGGAGATCGTTGATGAAGCACAAAACTATATAGCAGCGGCGACAATGCTTGCCCTTTCTAGGGTTTACTACACGGCTTGTACACGGTGAAATGGGCCGCTTTAATGGGAGACGACAACTAAGGAGTGTTCCTTGTCCGCATGTAGACTGTCGGTGTAGCTCGGCGCTTGCAGTCGAGCCACCATTCCCATACATCCGCTTGATTGACCTGGTATTCCACCTACTCCACTGGGCAGGGTTTGTCGTACGCCAGTCGCCCGCCATGGATTTGCCGCTGGAAATGATGGGTCAGCTTTAACTCACAGATAATAGTAATGGCGAGGTCGTCTCGAGGTCTCGGGAGAGAAGAGAGCACATACCACAGAGCAGAAGATAGAGCAGGTAGAGGGGAAAGGCGAAGAATGTCGGGATGGGTGTGGGGCGAGGAGAGGATCAGATCGCGAAAACCGGTTTGTGAATCAGAATCCCGTCCCTTGTGGGACTGGGAGAACCCGGGTTAGGGGGTTCTGTTATCCCATAACAGAGGTTTTTCAGGGTTGCGAACCAAACACAAATCAGCCTCAAATCGACACTTGTTTGGCAGGGTTGGCACTAAAAGACAACACCAAATTGCGTTTTGGTCTCGTGCCAAACACAGGCAAACTGACCCAACTGGGCTTAACCCGAACTAGACAAGGCTGAGCAGACCCAACCCAGAATGTATTGGACTCAACTTGACCCTAAACCATAATGACCCTGAAAATTTCAAATTTTCGGGTGGGATACGATAATATATAGTTGGCTTGGATAAGATCAATTATTTTTGTCACACTTGCCTGAAACACATTCTCAAACATTGTATAAATAGCTTTACATTTTTGGGGATTATCTGCGGCTATTTATCACGCTAACCAATTCGTGGGATAAATAATTTGATAATTATAGTGTATTCATGAAGGCAAAGTCAGTGTGAAACACAGAATCATTCGTGGAAACAAAGATTGGATGAAGTATAGTAATAAAAGTATGTATGTGTATATTTGTTTAGAAAATTTTGTATTTGTATTTTATTATTGAATCACATTTAAGAATAAAAAAAAAGGTAGTTATACCTAGCTTATATATTTTATTGAAGATGTCTATACCTACAGTTAATTTGTTTCAAAATTTAATAAATGTTGTGTTTCTCACTCTAAAATTGAGTGACTGGTAAATCTATCACCTATAATATATTTCTTTATAGAACATATGTGACTCAAATACATGTCACCTATGAGATATACACCTAAACAAAAGTAAGTTACTCAACTTCATGTCATCTATAGTGTGTAACCCTTTTGAAATTGATAATATGATTGTCATCTATTTTATACATATATGTACACATTATAAATTATTTACATGCATGTTACCTAAAGTATGTGATCTTTTATATGACTGTCATCTATACCCTGTTTTTTAGTAGTGCTACGAAACAGGCCCTAAACTCATCACTTATGTCCTGCATCCTACCAAACTGGCCCTACACGTGATACTCCCCGTATGTAGATAAGAGGTCTTATCGATCAAGAAGAGGAAGGTTGATGCTGCGACAATGGTGGCGAAGTTGCATCTGCAGTGTAGCTCACTTCCACATTCTCCATCACATTTTCCGTAACATTCTTGACATTGTCATCTATCGAACCACTAGGCTCCTCGGACGAATCTTGTTGTTGTAGTGCAAAATGGAGGTTCCATAGTACTTCTTCCATCGTTGGTCGGTCTATACGAGAGTTGGCAGTGCACCTATAGGCCGTGTCGGTGAACGTGATGAAGCAGCTGGGAACAATCTTTCCTTTAAGAGCCGGATCTACGATATCCTGAAGCACTTCCTTCTCATAGCAAAGGCGAGCCGATTTGGCAAGGTACACTTGCTCCTCAGGTAGCCCCGCATCATGAACGGGCCGTCCACAAAGCACTTCGAATAATACCACACCGAAAGAGTAAACGTCTGACTTCACCGTCAGAAGCTGCAGACTTACATACTCTGGATCTAAGTAACCCAGACTCCCTACAGGAGACGCCTGCTCTGAGGAATCGTCATCGTCCAAAGCCATGCTCAGCACGAAGCCATCCAGCTTGGCGACCCAATTCTTATCCAGAAGGATGTTCTTGGTCTTGACATCCCTGTGGATGATCGTTTCTCGAGCACCAGTGTGCAAGTAGTGCAACCCCCTTGCCACGCTAATGCAGATCTCCAGTCGTTGTCGCCACCCAAGTGCTGGGGTTCCGTCCCTAAAGCGTAAGTGCTCAGTGAAGTCACCCTTGGCCATGTACTCATACACCAGGATCATTTCCATTTCGTCATTGCAGAAGCCCATCAAGGAAATCACATGCCTGTGTCGCAGCGTGGACGTTATGCTCATTTCATGTATAAGGTCATGTATCCCGTACCACGAAGAAGCTTCAGCGCGGTGGACGGCCACTTCGATTTCGGTCAATATTGACAAATCAGAGTGGATGATGCCCTCGTAGATCTTGCCAAAGCTGTCTTGCTCAATGACTAGTCTGCGATCAAATCCATCTGTCGCATCCCTAATCTGGGTTATGGTGAACCTGCGGCAGACTTCATGCCAAGTGCTCACCTGCATTTCAGTCATCACCCTTTTCTTCGGCTTCAAGCAGCTGACCACCCTACTCATCAAGCCACCTGTCATTATGGAATCCTGTTCGTTTTTCTATACAGCAAGGCAAACCGTAGCGTTGTTTTTTCAGTGAACGATTTGAAAGAAGCGTGAATGATAAAGACAAGATATACTAGAGAGAGATACCTAATTGGCACTTTAGGGAGAAGCAATCTGAATCACCAAGTCCAGGTAGGGGGGAGCAATCTGAAATTCTGAATGACCAAGCACTAATGTACACTGAGATACCAAATGTATATCGCCTAAAAGAGATGAAGTTAAGTGGATCATTGCTACATGTTGTTAGTGTCAACAGTCATTTGAAATTTATAAACAGTTTCTACTACTGATAAAGCAAAAATCAAGGCAATTGATGAAGGCAAAACTAGGCATTAAAGTTGGTTGCATTGGGGCTCGCCAACAGAAGATCATATTCAACCTCGTTTTCATCTTAAAGTCAATGTCAATCTTGTACTGCCGATCACGACGACGACGAAGTTCAGCGGGCCCTGAGGGATTAAATACATGCCCAACGTTGTCCGTGCCGTCTGTGTCGTATGTATACCGTGGGACACTTCGCCCATTGTACTAGGAAAACAGTAGGTTAAGGCTGTAAGAGTTGGCACTGAAGCGAAAATCCATTTACCTCCTTTCTTACGATAAATACATTTATAATACTAACTAATAAATGTACATGCTTTGCACGACTTCTAATAATAAATAAGTCAAAAAATTAAAAATAATTATCACAATAACAATTACTAAACATAAATAGTGTAAGTGATAAATAATTATATGATAATTTTCATTTCATTTTTTGTTGTTGTGGTTTATCCCTAATTGTCTTCAAATTTGTTGAATTACTTCAACACCTTCACTATAATATGTATCTCAAGAAAATAAATTTATATGTTTTGTCCCTTATGTTTGAAGTAATTAAACAAGAACAATCTTGTAACATTTTATTAGCATAATACATATTATACCAATTTAAATTCCACAACTAGGGTTGTTAATGGGTAAGGGGTAAGGATAAACTTGTTTACCTTTTACCCATTCCCTATAGAGGAAGGGTAAGGGTAAAGGATTTTCTTTCTCTTTATCCACTTACCTGCTATCCTCTAACCCGCTACCATGGTGGGTAAGGGTAAGGGTAAGGGAAATCTATTACCCATACCATATAACCCGCTACCCACTAATATTTATGTATAGTATATTATATGTATAGTCATTGTGTTGTTAAACTATGAAATATATAATATTATGTGTTCATCATTTTATATAATACATGATATTAATTTATACTTCTTATGTTGTTAACTTGGTTGTGTATGTAACACCATTTTGGAGGTGCAAGACACACGTATAAAAATAGTCTATACTCCATTAAATACTTGTGTGGTGTAAGGCAAAGATGTGTATAATAACATGATTTTTTTAGGTAACATATATAATAATAAGATTTAATCTTGAATGTACCATTTGAAATATATATGAGGCGGCGTTATCTACTTTATCTGTGCTTTATTTTTTTGATGCAACAACATTTTAGAGGGTATAAGGTATGTATATTTCCAACAATAACTCTTTTTATTTAATATCATTTTAATGTAGCAATCTTGATCTTTTGGGAACAAGTTATTTATTCACACACCAATGTTAGGGTACATATGCATTCAATACAACACAAACCATTTATATAATATTGTAGAAGATTACTTAGAATCATTTTGGATATTTAAAAGCTATTTTGGAGCATCTTGATAGTTTACTGAAATACATAAATGTGTTAACCATGGCATTATTGTTAAGATTATCATAAATTTGAACAAGACATATAGATTCCCCGCTTCACCCTTACCCTCCTCGGTTACCCTGTAGGTAAGAGAGTAAGGGCAAGGGGAGGGTAAGGATATTGGTAGAGTGAGGAATTGCCCATACCCTTACCTACTACACTTGGTGGGTAAGGTTAAGGGTAAGACCTTACCCTCCCCATACCCTCCCCATTGAGAGGCCTATCCACAACAATCTCTTCACTTTTTGATTCATTAGGAAATGGTACATTCTTCTTTACTTTGTCAAACATTTATCTGTCTTATAATCATATTATTTAGAAGGTTCCTAATTCTATTTCATATGTTTATATTGAAATTACTTCAACATGTTTTCTATCAAGAAAATTTTAAGATCTTAGACAACCTCTTTGCACAGTAAGTCTTTAACATTTCAAGTACAATTCTTCCTTCTTTATTTTTGTGTCGACGGTTTTTCATAGGTTTTGTTAGAATAAATATCTTTGATAAGAATATCATTGCAACTTTTATCTAACATTCATAGGCATCATCCTATAATTTAATAGAGCATTATATGAATGTTACAGAAAAATTATCTTAATGATGTTGTAAAGGACACCCTTTGTATGTTATTGTGTTATTGCTATCATTAATAGTACGCTCATTTTCCTAAATGGACTCCTTTTATACTCTATCATTAGCATAGTCACAATATACTCCGACTTTTTGAAAAAGTCACCTTTAAAACACGATTTTTCCCTAGACGTATCAAACAGACGAATAATTCCCAATTTGAGCATAGTCACAATATATTATGTTTTATTCCCGTATTATTCACGAATTTGGCGTTTTCTACTTTTTTATGTACTTTCTCATTTTATACTATTTAAGACTAACTTGATTTGAGTGTGTGTGTGTGTTTGTATATGTAAATACACACACATACATATATATATATATGTATGTATGTATGTATGTGTTATATATGTTGCAATAGATGTATAGATATGTACTTATATATCGTGCACTATATGTATTGTGTTATATATATGTGCAATACACACACACATACACACACATTATATATATATATATATATATATATATATATATATATATATATATATATATATATCTATATATATATATATATATATGAATCCTTCGATCTTTCGCCGAATTGTTCCCGAATCGTTAACCGTATTTTTACCGTACGTTGACCACTTTTTACCCAAATTTCCCGCATAATTCCCGAATCCCGAATTTTTCAGCTCGACCGAACGTATCCCGAATATCGAATTTGTGACTATGATCATTAGTCATCTTAATTTATAGCAAGAACTTATGTGATTTAGAATATAATAGAATGGAACTTGTTCAAACAATATAAATGTGAGCTTAGATTTTATAAATTTCCTTTTTTATTACCTAAAATAAACCGCCCTTTAGAGTTCTAACCATATCTTGAGAATGATATTAAATATTCCATGCATTGGTTATTTGTTTAATGTTAACAATAATTATCCACCATGAGGAAATTATATATATATATATATATATATATATATATATATATATATCTGTGTGTGTGTAAGGAAACATGTGTATGTGTGTGTAGAGATCAATATGTGATAAATTATCTACATGGGTGTTATAATCATATAATTTAGATACATGAGTTACAATTTGATTAACATTAAATTCTTATTGAAATTATTACAATTTAGTTATAATTTTAATAAAAAGATTATAGTTTCACTAAATTTGTTACAATTTAGTTCTTGTTGAAGAGAGTATCATATTTTTATATTTGTATTTTGTTTTTCATTAATGACAATAATTTTTATTTATAAAAATAAATTTTACTCTTGTTGAGAAAAAAAACAATTTTCTATATTGTATTTACAATTTGTTTCTTGTAAGTACTATTTGTATTGATATTAACAATGCCACTCTTTAACTGGGTCACCAAGTACAAACACATATTGGGCAATGTATATATATATATTTATATTTATATTTATATTTATATATATATTTATATTTATATTTATATATATATTTATATTTATATATATGTGTGTGTGTGTTGCATTATTTATATCATGTTGTTGTGTGTTTGTGTATGTGTTATGGAGGTTGATTCTCATATAAATATGTCAAATTCTTCACGTAAGGGAACTCAAATAATGTAAATTTGTTTCTTTATGCAAATTTAATTGTCATTACCAAACCAATGTTATAGTTCTAACCTTAGTAAAATATAAACATTTGAAACAAAATCATCTACACATATGTCAAACATGCAAAATTAAGAAATGTGCATACAATAAACTTTGGTATTCATTTGTTTCTTCATATAAATTATTTGTAATATAAAGTATATGCTTTTTATTTATTATGCCAAATATATATTTTTTGGATGTTAGGCTTATATTTCAAGCTACTAATTTATTTTGAAAGCAACTATTTTATTCTATACATTCTTTCTAATGCAACTTGCTAAAATTATATTGTACATTTGATCATCGCATTGTGTTATCTGAATATGATGTGAAACAGTGCTACCACCATTCACAAGTTACAACAATTTATACATTTTATAAAAACAACTATCTCAAATTAAAGTTATAATTATTTCAATTCCAATCGATACTAGTTTGCAAGTAATGTCATGAGTATTGACGTGCTATATTGACTTTATTAGTCATTGTTACTTATTTCAAGGAATGAAATATATAATGTCAAACAATATTTACAATTATATAGAGTATTCTTATAATATTCTTGATTTGTAATAACGAACAATATATAGAACTCCTACTCACTTTTTTGTTGTCCGTTTGAAGCAAGAAAATATTATTTTAACTATTTGAATGACATGTTGTCGAAGTGGTATTATCTTCCACTCTAAGCTAACATGATGTGATTCCATATTTCAAATTTTATTTATGAAATCTATGTTTATATAGAATCTTCATAATGGTCAAACTTGCAGCTTAAAACATGTTTGTTTCTGACCAATTGAAATGAACTTATGAACGAACCATTGAACTTATATGCCCATAAATGTTCAAAAAATGGAAGATAACCTAATTTTCAAAATATAAAATAATTATTATATATATTTTGATATTCAATTAATTGTATGCATATCATCTTCAATTCTAAGTAAACATTTTATGAGGTTTTTCCAGTACCTAGTGATGGCATGTTTGTAGTCCAAAACGTATGCATCAGTTCACAATTAGATCTACTATTTTTTTGGCTCGACTGTTATGCCTTGTCATTGTATTATTTTATTCTAATTTTTGGAGTAGGAATGAATAGTATAATATTTTTCATGATATGTAGTTACTATACATAAGTGACTATGAGTAAAATGTTAAATTGTTTAACTAAGAAAATTAAATAAATTTGAGTAGTGATTGAAATATGATATCTACTATAATTTTATATAACAAATACCTTGGATGCACATCCAAAAAATAAGTTGGATCAATAAAATGGGAGTCAAACAGTCACATACTCAAAAGAAATTTCAATATGTTTTTACCCATTGAATCACATATACCTATACAATGAGTACATGGTAGTAGCAAGACATAAATGTACAAATGATATATCATTATTGACAGTTAGAATAAATAAACATGATTTTTATGAAAACTAAATAAGTGATAGATGTTATAACCATGTTGATTTCTTACAGTTAGATCAAGTACATAAATAATTTTTCATGTGTAACAAACATTTATTCAATACACAATCAAGTAAAATGTGTGGTGTAATAAAATGATTATTAAAAATATAAATCATTGTAATTTAATTTGGGCCAATGTAAGGAAAACCCACTAGAATACCTAATAAGATAATTCATTTCATAATATCAAATTAAAAGTAAACAAAAAAAGGTTTCCTAACATTTTAGTACATTTTAAGTGGAAGGAGATGACACTTTTACAACATATTGGGGAACAAATGGAGTGATATAATAGCCTTAGTTTCCCATTATAATCTTCTTAAAAAACAAAAACATCAATTCGAATACTTTTACACTATGTGGTAGGTTAATGATATACAAATAATGTCCAAGAGAGGACACCCAATTGGTTAGATGCTTGGTCTATTTTCAAGAGGTCTCAGGTTTGACCTTGACCACGGGATGAATAGAATGACCACTTAAAAAAAATTAAAAGTAGCACACTATCAATAAATCTTCAATAAACTGGCATTAGACACACTATCAAAAATAAAGTAGCTTCTTAAACTAATTCTTCTAGTCCATTAAAAGTAATCAAATTAAAATTGAATAAATTTTTTAAAAGGTTATTCTTTTTATTCTTAATCCAATTAAATTTTTCCATAAGGGTAACAAACTATATTGGGTGAGGAGTATTTAAATTTATCATATATCAAGAGTTTGCATCATCTGTGTCTCTTTGAAAAAATATCTTTTACACACTATTCTAGCATATATATCACTATCACTCAATAGTTTTGACGATAATGGAAGGAGAAAATCAAGTCTTTAGTTATTTATAATTGGACTGTATACTTTACTAGAGTGCCCCATGATCTCAAGAAGAATTCAAATACCTTAGCCAAACTGTATATATAAAACTCTAGTCAAGATGTGACATATACCACTTCCCCTAGTAGCATGATTAATTTTCTTGATGTTGAAAAATTATGTGGTGTTAGTGGTACAAACATATTTCAATTACGAATGCCTAGTATAATATTTCTTTGTAATGCAAACCAACATGAAGAATGTGGGATGAATGCATGACCTCACCCTTACCATAAACATAATTAAATGAAAAAAAAAATTAATATTTTGGAAACAATTAAATATGAAATTTGTTCCATTCCTTGGAATAGACAAGACTAAACACAATCTAAATGTTAGTAAATGAATAACTAACATCAACTCTAGGATCCCCATTAGAGTTTTCATAATAAACTTTTTTCTGGTTGAATACATAATATGTAATTCCCTATCGGGTACAATAAAAACTTCTTTACAACTCAAATCGATGTTGGGTTACATATATGGACTAATAATATTTAATATGGATTTTTTTATAGAAAAACACTTGTTCTCTCAAGATCATAGAACAAAACATATGCTGATATTTGTGACCAGGTTAGTAGAATGTATTATATTTGTAGACAAACAATCACATGTAAAAATAATTTATGTACACATATAATTCCACTTAAGAAAAAGTTGATATGTGATATATTCATATTTCAACAAGAAAAAACACAATGGCATTTAATTATATTTGATAACTTTCATTATCTTGACCTGTATGTGGTGAAAACTTTATACATAATTGCGTGTTCATTCTCATTAATAAATTAAGTCTCTATATTTTAGAAAAAATATGTTATATTTATGTTCCATTGCAAAAAAGCAAAATATAAGGTCATTGTAGAGGTAGTTCCTACAATTTATAAATGTGATTAAAATTACAGTAGATAAGGTTTAATTTACAAGAATATTAAATCATAACTATGTAACTAAAGCTTCTATCTTAGTTGAGTTCGTGAATAATTAATTAGTACACACACTTAATTTTTCTTCGTCTTGAGTTTTTGTTTCTACCATCATGTGAGACATTTTTAGGGACATCCAACCACCAACCAAATTGGAGGTAAAAATTGCAACACCATGAAGTAAAGTACATTTGGATTTGTAGAATTGTTCAAATTATTCACGTCAAAGTTGTTTTATAAGTACAAAATGTTGAAAGAATTACGAAGAAAAAATACACATCTAAAAAAAATGAGATTTTTATATGTATATAAACGATCTTTTCACCTTGAACAATCAAATGGCAAGAAATATAGATCTATCTTAGTTACGTATTGGACATAAAGGGATTTCCATGCATAAATTCAAATCAAATCATCAAAATGTATTTTCAAAATTATTATTATCTAGTTTGGTTTTTTATCACTAACTGAAAGAACAAAAGGGGAAAATGGTACTCTATATTATACATGGAAATAATCAATAAATAAGAATCTGACAACTAAATATCTTATGAAGAATTTTTACCTGCACATAATAATTAGAAATTGCAGTCTCCTCTCCATGTTACACAATTCCACTATCACAAATGAGTAGTACTATGCATCAGATCGTCTGCATGTGATTAAGGAACTCAACCATTTAATATCATATAGTAGTTTAAAATGTTCCAACAGGAAAGAAAAATTACAAAAACTACACATACATGTCCCAATTATAAAAGGCAAAACTATATAGAAGTTTTCACTATCCCTTAATGGTGATGATTGTATATAACAAATCATGTTCCCATTTAAGAAGAAAAGATTAAAAAGTGAAAGATCACACATATCTTGTTAGATGTAGTATTGGATGGTTCATTGGCTTTTCTCACATTAGATTCTGTCTAGTAAGTTGATGCGTAATGCATTTTTACAAGCCTATGCAGTTTCTAGCCACATGCTAAATCAAACCCTAATTTTCTAATTCCTACAAATTTCTCTGCAATAAGAGATACCGCGTGAAACATAGAGATCATGAAGAGCATTCAAGTTGGTAGCATATTCAATGACATTGATTAATAATACCTCATTGTACCAATGGAAATCACACACGCTTTTTGTGAGTGATATTGCTTTTTTGGATGGTACACTAAGATATCAAAGTAACCTTCTTCAACCACTGGAGAGGCAGAAAGAATTAGAGGCATCTACTTTGTTTTATGTCCACACACATAGGAAGATGCTAGCTACTCCTATCATTGGAACAGATCATATCTTCTTGGCGTCTTATTTTTTAACATGCCACCACTATAAATGCTTTTAAAGGTGTGTAGAATTGTATGTGTTTCTTTGTAAGTCGTTGAAGAGCAAATCATAAAAGGATTTTCCATCTTGCTGCATTCAAGAATAAGCTAATAAAAGCATGTCTCAATAATCATGACTCAAAGACCAAAAGATGTGTTCTAAATTCAATGCCTGGGGAAACCAAATAAGATTCAAGAAAATCATACATGTTTGTCAATATTTTCTAGAAAAGACCACGAGGTTCTTTTGTGGATAATATCATGGGTTTACCCTCCATATGCATTTTCATTTTTATGTGAAGTCAAGACTATCATATTAACCCTTCCAACACTCACCAAACCAGGCCAGAAATCGAAGGGCTGAAGATCATGGGCAATGAAGAACTATGTTCATTCCCTTTATAGCAAGTGCATCACCTATTCCCGGATAGAAAACATACGGCATAAAAAACTTATTCTAAGAAGTTTAAATATCCCTATATGATTTATTTCCAAACTTGTATTTCCTAAAATGTATAGAGTAAAACTTTTAATGTGGTTAGTGTTTCATTGCACTCTCGAATGTTGCAACACATGCAATGCAGACAAACAAAAATTTCATTAGTCCCTTCTACTAGGAGACCTAGATGTCCTCCCACACATCGCTTCTACTGACAACGTGGAAGTAATGTGAATACATCTAAGACTCTTCCTTTACTTGAGACAAGGTGGTTTTAGGATTTATTATTTTACATCAACCGGATAAGAATAACCAAAGCCCCTGGTGTTGGCAATGCAAAGGCACAATGTGAGAAATTGTCTAACTTCATAACAACTTTTAATGCTAAGCAGAAGTTAGATTGTGTAACGATGACTTATCTTTTTTATTAGAATTCCTTATATTATATTCGTAATGGCACATTATAAACGACAATGTTCTAGAATATTGTATACAACAGAAACTAGAAAATGATTTAGGGTGACCTTGGGTGATGGGTGAAGACACCAGAGGTGTTTGACTCATCAACCACGCATATAAGGTCCTGACAAAATGGGTGTTAATCAAGAAACTCTATAGAAAAATTGGTGGGGAACCCTTATGACATTCCCCAAATATATAGCGACATAAGGATATGGTATGTTATTGCCTATGATGTTGCTAATTTTCACCGCCGCCTTCCAAAATGTGGTTGATGGAGTGGTCCTTCTGCGGTATGGCATCAATACGATCAATGTTGAGGGTGTATTTCTCCTAGTGCTAACTTCCTGTGTTCCATCCTACAATGGGAAAAATCTCGGTAATGGGTGTCGACCATTTGAAATATATGTGGTAGTGTTGGAGCACATGATCAAATTTGCCTTTGTTACATATGCTTCATATGGTCTAGATGATGGTTGTGATCAATGTGAGGTTTTTGTTATGGTGATCATGATGACTTCTTGTGCTCCTATGTTTGTGAAAAATATTAACTTAGGGGTTGATGATGATATAGGTCGTAGTGGTGTAGTGCATCCATATCTATCAAGGTAGATGGAATATGAAGAAAAGATGTCAGTTAGATTTCTCACTATTTACGCAAAGTATGCATCTAGAAAGTCCATGAAAGCCTCTAGTTCTCATTTTGAGATCAGTAGGGTTTTTTTCATGATTGATCAGCCATAGTAGGATTTGGACCCTTGGTGGGAAAGTTATGTGCCATATGATGTTGTAATTCATATTGCTTCCTCTAAAAGAGAAGAACTTGTATGCTAGCATGGCAATGTTTTTATTTCCCCATATTTAGGTGATAGTGTTGGATGTGTTGTTCTCTAAATGGTCTAGGATATCTCAATGAATTGAGGGCCCATCCCATTGGAGCAGGAAGGTTTCAAAAAGGTTGCTCTTGTGTGAACCGAGTTTGGTTAAAGCCTGACCATTATTGATTTTTGCGATTGAGTTAGGTATGGTGGATAGGGATAGTTGGAGATTTATAGGTCAAAGCCCATGTCATCATCGATCTTTTTAGAACATAATATTGATGTTGTGGAGTGGTGGGACACAAATCGTGTCAGTGACTATGTGTACAGTGTGTACCAAGTGCTTCCATAAGGTGGATGTTGTGTGTGGTACTTTTAATGACAATTGGTGTTTGAGATACTTATCTACGATGATACTAGACCAACGTTTATCATTTATATGGTATATGGATGCAATGATTGTTTTTATGATACATATTGCATGAAGTTTAAGGTTAATCATACCCCGACCACCCTCATCATTTAGACTGCATATAGTGTCCAATCTGATCATGTGTAGTTTCCTCTTGTGGTGCTCCCAAAGGAACTTGTGGCAAATTTTGTCAATCACATGGAGGACTGAGGCTGGTAAAGGAATGCAGGATAAGTGTGAGGGTAGATTTGTGTAATGAAAGTCTACGGCGATGGAGAGGAAATTTTTCTACTAGGAGCAAACACATATTTCGTATTTTTCAATGATAGTGACCTAAGATGAGATGAGGATGTGGGATGGTGAGATTGGTAATCCCAAGTATGAAGGTTTCTCATTTGCAACCTAGCATATCTCTGAATCTTGCCATATCCAATTCATTAGACATGGATCCAATAATAGTGGATTTGGTGTAATTTATGTGGAGGCCTGAGAGATATTTGAATATAGCCAAGATTCTGATGACGTTGACAATTTTTGTGTCATCGAGTTTGATGAGGATGAGTTTGTCATCCACATACTGTATAATATTGTGTACACATCCTCTGTTTTTTTTTAACAGTGTGATCAGATGTGGCTAGGTCAATGAGAGAGGATCGAACGGAGGTAATGATGATGAAAATCTAAGGTGATATGGATCACCTTGCCTAAGTCCATTAGTCCTTTTGAAGTAACCAAATGGAGTGCCATTGACGATATTGGAAAAAGCACATGTACTAATGCACGAGCATATCCATGCAATCCATTGGTCAGGGAAATTTAGGCCATGCATACATTGTATGAGGAAGGCCCAATTGATGTTGTCAAAAGCTTTTTTAAAATCAAGATTGAGGTAAGAACGAGTTCATTGATAGTTCTACATGTGTGGAGAGTCTCCGACACCGTGTTGTAGGCATCTTGTATGTTTCTATTAGGCAGAAAGGCACATAGTCGTTGGTCTATGACTATCCATAGATGTGGTTTCATACTACAGCTAAGGAGTTTAGGTAAAATTTTGTATGATGAGTTAATGAGGATAATGGGACATTAGTCTCAAATGGATGGGGGTTGTCAATCTTGCAGATAAGACTGATGTGAGTATGGTTGATATTTTTAATCAGGAAATCAATATTGGAGTTTTGATGTACCTATGATAGTACTACGAAGAAATCTAGCTTGATGATGTCCCATGTCATGCGATAGAAAGACATGTCAAAGCCATCAGGCTCGGGTGACTTGTCTAAGTCGAGGCTCTTCATGGATTCATGATAACCTCCATTTTTGTGATGTTATCTTAGTAATTTTCCTCAGTTTTCCACACTCTTTCTTAGATAAATTAGATAGAATCCTTAACTTTCCTCTCTTATTGCAAATATACTATTAGATTAACTTTTCCCCTTTTTACTTACAGGAAAAGACACAAAAAATCACAAAAGCCTCACACAGTCTCAAGACCGCATGAAGCCAACCGCATCGCATGGAGTCACACGGTCTCAAGACCGCATGAAGCCAACCGGTCCTGAGACCGCATAGAGTCACACGGTCTCAAGACCGCATGAAGACAATCGGTCCCGAGACCGCATGGAGTCACACGGTCCCAAGACCGCATGAAGCCAACCGGTCCCGAGACCGCATGGAGTCACACGGTCTCAAGACTGCATGAAGCCAACCGGTCCCGAGACCGCATGGAGTCACACGGTCCCAAGACCGCATGAAGCCAACCGGTCCCGAGACCGCATGGAGTCACACGGTCTCAAGACCGCATGAAGCCAACAGGTCCCGAGAGTGCATGGAGTCACATGGTCTCAAGACCGCATGAAGCCAACCGGTCCTGAGTACACATGGAGTCACACGGTATCAAGACCACATGAAGCCAACCAGTCCCGAGACCGCATGGGTTTAAACGGTCTCAGGGTCCAAACGGTCTCAGAGCCCAAACGGTCTCAGGGTCCAAACAGTCTCTGGGCCCAAACGGTCTTCAGACCCAAAACTGCCCAAACCATTTGGACTTCACTTAAAGCCTATAAATAAGACCCAAGGGGTCCTCCCAAAAGGATCAACTCTCAGACGTCCAAAGGCTGCCTCTACTGCTCCAGAGCTATTCTACCCTCAATCCATCACCCCGAGGCTGCCAGTCTGAGATCCACACTCCATCCAAAAGTTGCTTTCTCTCTCATCACCGAAGAAGGTGAGATGAGGAAGAATCATCATCGAGAAACCTGAGAAGTGTGAAGATCGTCGCTCTCTCTCTCTCCAAGGGGTTGACCTTCCTCCCTCCTTCGTGGAGATGACGTTCTCTCTCTCTCCACTCGCCTTCTTCTTAGTCCTTGTCATGAGCGAGTAGTGTTTTTCACTAGGGTGCGGGGAGTAGCCCCTCTACCCATGTATTCATTTTATGTAATGTAATCCATAGTTTGCAATAGAGTTATACTTTCTTTTAAGTTCAACATTGATCGTTTAATGAATGCTTGTTTCTTGATCACCAACTTGTGTTATCCATTATCTTTTAGTATGAATTGTCTATGTTTGTACTACAAGATTCGATTCTCGATTGAATGTTGGTTATTGATGCATGTATCCACCATGCATTAGTTTCGGTATCGAGGAGTGTTTTTCAAGAAGTGGAGTAAACTCACTTCCATTGTTGTACTTTTATACTATGAAATGGAATCAGTTGACGTATGAAAGTACAACCTTGATAGGTCGAGCAACACACTTTGCGAAGGGAATGATGTAGAGTAAGTGACCATTTGTCCGGGGATGGCTAGCATTGCAACATTCCCACACTTCTCGTAGTTAGTTCTCCAAAAGGAAACTAAATCTATAAAGATACTAATTGTTTAAACTCTCTTTGTAGGTTATGTTTTTATATTGCATGTTTTGATCCATGAGTAGTGGTGGTGAAATTCGGTCACATCCTAGTGGTTTCTTATCATTGTTTTAAACCTAAAATTTACTTTCCTGCTTTGTTTTACTTACACTGAGTTTAAACCAACCAAATCAACTTTTCGAGCTAGATACCTACTGACAAGAAGTTAAGTGAAATTCAAACGTTTCTATCTTGTTAATCTCAACAAGATCATTGTCCCGTGGATTCGACCCTTAACTATATTACGATAAGACTTCCACGTGTCTTAGCATACGTGGGTGGAGTTTTAACTTAGTATAAGAAAGGCTAAACCTAAAGACTTACCATCTTTAGGATTTTTAGTGGTGCGTGCAATTCCACGCAAGTGGAAGCTCCATCAAAAATTGGCGCCGTTGCTGGGGACAACGGAACATTTTAATTTCATTTATCATCTTGCTAGTGGTTAGGGTTTTTACACTTTTTAAACATTACTCCATATCTTTTTGATTCCATCACACCTTCCACATCATTTAAAAGGTGTGTTTCTTCCTTTACTCAGGTAGAAGACGTGTATGCAACTATCGCATAATCTCAGATTCTCCCCTGATCCAGAGTACAACTCTGAGGTAGGGAGAAGCTTCTACTGTCGCATCAGACTTAACCGCCAAAGAGCCAGGTAAATGGCTGAAGATCAACGCCAAGCTGCGTTAGTAATGGAAAGGGTCAACGCCGCCATAGCCGCTCAGAGAGCACAACTCATTGCTGACACTCGTGCTCAGATCCAAGCAGAAATCCGAGCTAAAAATGAAGCAGCTAACCAAGCTGCCCAGCTAGAGCTAAGAAACAAGCAATTGAGGGATTATGCCATCCCCAAGAATTATGAAGATAATCATCCAATCCGGCCACCAATCATCAACATACCCAATTTCGAAATCCGGGCACAATGGATTCAAATCATGCAGGGCATCTCATTCTCTAGTGGTTCTGGAGATGACTGCATGGATCACTTGAAAAGATTCAAGGCACTTTGCCGACTTGTCCCACAAGCCGGAGTTTCCTTTGACGCTATAATGCTACATCTTTTCCACTTCACTCTATCCGGAAGGGCTTTGAGTTGGTACAACTCACTTGATAGGGAGCCAATCATCACTACCTGGGCGCCCTTGGAAGAAAAGTTCCTAGAAAAGTTTTTCCCTCCTTCATTAACCTACGAAATTAGGGGGAAGATCAACCACTTCGCCCAACTTCCTGGAGAATCACTCGCAGAAGCATGGGAAAAATTCAAGGAGCTTCTAAGGAAGTGCCCTCATCACGGTATCTCCCAAAATCAATTAATAGAAACATTCTATAGGGGGGTAAGTGATGATATCAAGCAATTTCTGGATTCCTCATCTGGAGGAAATTTTATGAGGAAGAACTACGAGGATGCTTGGAAAATCGTTACACTTGGAGCTGAGAACCAATCCAATTGGGGACGATCATCCGGCAAGGGAGTCTTAAAAGTTTATAAAGCTGAGGAATCAATGGAAATGAAGGCTATTTCTGAAGCTTTAAAGACTATAGCTCACAAACAGCAGGCACTTGAAACTTCATTTGGAGAATATGATAAGAAGAAAAACCCTCAAGTACAACAAGTTAAAGCTACCACGGGAACTTGTGAAGTCTGTCATGCATCTTCACCCTACGCTGTCATGTGGCTTACTTTACAATGTGATGATGGAAATGCAACCACCGCAACAGCAGTACGAACCAATCATCGAACACCCTGAAGATCAGATACCCGAACAAGTCAATTCCATTCATTCCATACCAGGACAGGTTTATTATAATCCAAATCAACCAAGAAACCACCCCGGTTTTCAATATGGGAATCCAACAGGGACTGCTAACCCACAACATCAAACACAAGGAGGATCCTCCAATAGGTTGCCACCTGGATTTCAAAGTAACTTTAACCAAAACCAAGGGAACCTCAGAAATAATTTCCCAAGGTCCAACTACGCTAGATATCCCTCCGCCTACTATCAATATACCCATCCTCCTCTAAACCCACAATTGCACCCTCAGCTGCAACAACCGCAACAACCTAAGTTAACATCACCTACGCAACAACCACATCAAGGACAACAACAACTCACTCAGAAAAATGCCCCTTCCCAGCCGACAGACTATGATCAGGCAGATGTTACAGTCACAACAAACCATGCTCGCCAATCAGCAAGCCCAACAGAAGGTTGTGGAGGCTCAACTAGCACAAATTGCTGCACAACTGAAGCCACCAGCAGGCACTTTTGCGAGTCAACCAGAGTCAAACCCTAGACATGATCAAAATAGGCCAGAGCAATTGAATGTCGTCACTACAAGATCTGGTCGTGTCCTTCATGAAACTATGAGAATCGCTCATGATGATGATGATACACCTATCTTTACTCCGAATGCAAGCCTTAATCTAGGAATTGAGAAATTTGCAGAGACCGCGAAAGGCAAAGAAAA
The DNA here is from genome assembly GCA_963693085.1 of Alisma plantago-aquatica. Classification (NCBI taxonomy): domain Eukaryota; kingdom Viridiplantae; phylum Streptophyta; class Magnoliopsida; order Alismatales; family Alismataceae; genus Alisma; species Alisma plantago-aquatica. The sequence goes on along the minus strand of OY856410.1, from coordinate 1,388,746,888 downwards.
AGAACAAGCTTCCAAAGAGCCAGAAATTCCACAGTATAAACTTAGAATACCATATCCAGGAAGATTGAGAGAGACCAAAATGGACACTAGGTTCCAAAGATCTAAGGAGGCGATGAAGAAACTTTATATCGATATCCTACTCCTCGATGCTCTCTCTGAAGTACCAGCTTGGGCTAAATATTTAAAAACTTTTCTATCAAGGAAATACATTACTGAAGAACAAGAGACAGTCAAACTGGCTTGGACCACCTCTGATATCATTCTTAACAAGATGCCCAAGAAAAAGAAGGACCCTGTTCTTTCAGTATTCAATGTTGTATTGGAAATGCTTCGAGCAAAAAAGGATTAGCTGAACTAGGGGCTAGCATATCTATCATGCCCTACTCCATGTGTAAAAAATTGGGCTTTACTGATTTACTACCCACAATGATGACAATCCAGTTAGCTGATTCCACTATCACTGCACCTCTAGGAATTGTTGAAGACATTCCAGTCAGGATAGGCAAGGATTCTTATGTCCCATGTGATTTTGTCATCATGGACATCAAGGAAGACCTCAGATACCCAATAATATTTGGCAGACCCTTCCTTTCCACAGCTAGGGCACTTATTGATGTTGAAGTTGGCACAATTATTCTGAGACTGGGAAAAGAAGCAATTCAGTTCCAGGTCCTCAACAGCATGAAAGGCCCCATCATTCAAGAGGAAGTCTTTCTCTTAGATGCAATACATCAAATGTCCCAATTGGAAATATCTGAACCATTCGATGAGATAGAAAATGTCCTAATAAATCCAGAAGTCGAATTCTCAGCCAACGAATTAGTTCAACAATGCTTGCAACACTTAGAGAAACCTGAAGAAGCACCAACAGCCACTTTTGAGGAGCTCAAATCCTTCACTATTCTAGAAAAAATAGAAGTACCTAAGGCTCCTGAGATGAAAACCCTACCAACGGGACTTAAGCACATCTTTCTGGATGAAGAAAAATTATGTCCAGTAATCATCAGTTCCACTCTAATGAAAGACCAGGAAGAACGACTTCTTGTTGAGTTGAAGAAACATAAGAAAGCCATTGGGTACAAAATAACTGACCTGACAGGTGTAAACCCATCCTTATGCATGCTTAGACTGCCCATGGTGGAAGAATTCAAACCTTCAAGAGAACTCCAAAGAAATCTGAACCCCAATCTTAAAGAAGTTGTTCACCTTGAGGTCCTCAAACTGCTGAAATCTGGTATTATCTACCCAATTTCAGATTCCCAATGGGTCATCCCTGTCCAAGTGGTCCCCAAAAAGGGAGGGACCACTGTCGTACTAAATGATAAAAATGAGCTAGTACCCACAAGGACTGTCACAGGGTGGAGGATGTGTATTGACTTCAGGAAACTAAACAAAGCAACACGTAAAGATCACTACCATCTACCTTTTCTTGACGAAGTCCTCAAATGCCTAGCCCATCAAAAGTTCCTCTGTTATCTCGATGGTTATTCTGGGTTTTATCAAGTTCCTATACATCTGGAAGACCAAGAAAAAACAACTTTTACTTGTCCTTTCGGGACCTATGCTTTCAGAAGAATGCCATTCAGGCTGTGCAATGCACCTGCTACTTTCCAAAGGTGCATGTCTGCTATTTTTGCAGGGTTAACTGAGTCCATAATGGAAGTATTCATGGATGACTTTTCAGTATATGAAGATTCCTTTGACAACTGTCTACTCAACCTTGGACAAGTCTTACAAAGATGTGAGGAAACGAACCTTATCTTAAATTGGGAAAAATGCCATTTTATGGTAATTGAAGGTGTCGTCCTCGGACATAGAGTGAGTGACAGAGGGATTGAGGTAGACAAGGCAAAGATCGATGTCATCTCAAAATTTTCACAGCCAAAAGATGTAAAAGGAGTATGAGCATTCTTGGGACATGCTGGGTTTTATCAAAGATTCATTAAAGATTTCTCAAAAATTGCAAAACCCATGACTCAACTATTGACAAAAGACGCCGAGTTCAATTTTGACCAAGAATGTCTATAAAGCTTACAACCTTAAAAACACTCTAGTCTTTGCGCCTATCCTAAGAGCACCCGACTGGTCGCAACCATTCGAAATAATGTGTGATGCCAGCGACTATGCTATAGGAGCGGTGTTAGGACAGAGAATTGACAAAAAGCCTTATGTAATATACTATGCGTCCAAGACTCTTGATGAAGCGCAAAAGAACTACACCACTACAGAAAAAGAGTTCTTAGCTGTTATCTATGCGTTCGAGAAATTCTGCTCCTACCTGATTGGATCAAAGGTCATTGTCTACACTGACCACTCCGCCATACGATATCTATTTCAGAAGCAAGACGCAAAGCCCAGACTTATCCAGTGGGTGTTAATGCTTCAGGAATTTGATTTAGAAATCAAAGACAAAAGCGGAGTGGAAAATGTCGTCGGTGATCATCTCAGCCGCATTGAAATCAAGGATGATGATAAAGTACCTATCCGAGACTCCCTCCCAGACGACCACCTAAAGAAAATTACCACCAGATTCCCCTGGTATGCTGACATAGTGAATTATCTGGCTACATGAATCATCCATCCTTCTGCCTCTCATCACGACAAAAAGAAATTCCTCCACGATGTTAAGCAATACTACTAGGACGAACCTTATCTCTTTCACCTATGCGCAGACGGACTTTTCCGTCACTACCTAACTGAAGAAGAGATTACTCTTGTCTTAGAACATTATCATTCTGGCCCCACTGGGGGACACATGAGTTCGAAAAAGACCTCTATGAAAGTTTTGCAATCGGGTTTCTTTTTGGCCAACGATAGCAAGAGATTCCCATGATTTTGTAAAATCAAGCAATAAATGTCAACTTTCTGGCTGTATAACAAAAAGGAATGAAATGCCCCTTACTATGTGGCAAGAGATCGAACTCTTCGATGTATGGGGTACTTTGATGATCACTCCTACTTGGGGAGAATAGTAAACCCTAATTTAGGGTGATATGATATGAATAGTAAATCCTAATCTAGGGTGATGTGATGTGAATAGTAAACCCTAATTGTGGATTATGGAATAAGAAACCCTAATTGGGGGTGATGTCATGAGAAACCCCAATTGGGATGAACAGTAAGTCTAATTATGTTTTGTTGAATATGAAACCCTAGTTTTAAGTGATGTTATGTGAAACCCTAATATTATGATATGGTGTAAGACTCAATTCAGGGTGATGTCATGTGATGATATATGAAATCCTAGAGATGGTTTAATATCCAGTACACAAAAGAGAGGTGTGGCTAAAATAATTAAATAAGATGAATACGTTATAGACATGAAGGATAGGGTTGATGAACCATGTGAATGATAATGTGGTGATTTTAATGAATAAGGATCTAAGAGACAAGATGATGCCTAGATCCTTGTACAACCATCTCTATATATGAGTAATAGCCTATACACCTTACAATGATGATGACATGAAACATTTCGGAATGATGTATGCTATACTAAATAACGATGTGGATAATATCTTAAGAGTTGAAATACCTAAAATAGTTGATAATGGTTTATCTTATATCAGAAATGTCTATCAGTTGGATAAGTCCATATCATTAAAGACAATTGGACAATTCTAATGTGTGACCCATGCACCATATGTTGAAAGTAACAAGTTAGTAGATAAAGTATTAAGAGGGAAATACCTTAATAAAAACTTAGTTGATTAACTTAATAATATGGAAATGAAAAGAAAGTGATACATTCAGATATGATGGATATCACATTCAGCATTTCAAGGTAAGCATACCTTGATGGACCCCAAATCCAACATTCTTGGATAAGAAACACATGAAATGTGTGATATGCAATCGTTACAATAAAGATGTGATGAACTCAATGCACTTTTATAAATGTAGAACAATATACCTTGAGAATGGGGTAAGATAATCAATGAGTATAATGTAATTATATCATGAAAAGGGTGAGAAATGAACTCATGCTTTGAATTGATGATCATAAATGATATATGATAAGAATGGTAATCATAAGAAAATACTTATGATGTCTTGGATGCTCCTAGAGGTGTGGAGTAATACATTAGGGTTGAACTAATAATGTGAGCATGAAACCCTAATTAAAGCATGACGGGAAACCTTAACCCTAATTTTGGGTAAAGGGAATGAAAAGCCCTAATTGATAGATAACCCTAATCCTGATAAAGGATGGTGGTGTTACTAATGTTTCATATGATGTGACAAATGACTTACATGACTGTTATCATAACCATGTAGACATCATGAGATGATGAACATAGCCAGATATGAGCTATGACTTTCATATAATTAACATGTTGTATGGCCTTATGTGCCTAATGCTATTTTTGCTTAGTAAAAGTAACAAAATGTGCATGAACCTTATGAGTTCCATGAGTAAGTTGTTGCCTAGTGAAAGGCGGAAAAACATTTAATAGTCTTTGAGAGCCATGTGAGATACTTGTGTAACAAGTATTATGCATACCTCGATCTGAGGACCCAGAGGTAATAGTTAATAAATGGAAATAGTGATAGTGATGAATTGAGGGTATGAATACTCAAAGTTGATAAGTATGATAATGATTCTGCTGAGGGAAGTGAACTTTCAAAGAAATGAAATGAGGGACTGAGATCCCAATTTCTTATAAAGACTGACAAGTGATTGATGAAAATAGTACTTGTTTCTTAATAGCATTTATCTGAATAAGTTATGTTTGAGAACTTGACTGAAGCTAAAAGAAAATGATAATGTACTTAATTAATCAAGTGAAATCATATCATGTAGAGCCTTGACCATAGATCCATCATCGTCAGTAATAGGTGATGGTGAAACGGGTGCTCCGCTGCAAAACCCGGAACATATGTTTTGAATATGTGGGGGCAGTGGGGGAATGTATCCTGACGTCCTAATGAGGGAATTGATGAAAGGTGAACAAAAAACCTCTCACTCCTTCATTACTTGCACCGGGATGGATGTATCATGAATCCTGCGATGATTGGGACATATGCAGTACACATCTCCCAATAATGTTAATGCCAGATCGATGGAGATAAACATGAGATCTCACGATTGCGAAGAGAGTACAAAACGCCACTGTAACTCTAATAGCGAAGTTTCCAGTATACCCTGGAAAGCTATATATATAGCAGAGGCACAAGATGTCCTGTATGTAGTCTCGCACTGACCGAGATATGGGAGGTCTTGGTAGCCGGCTCTACCTTTGAACTTGTATGGTACCGATTTCGACTTTGCAATGGTCGGTTGGAGCATGAGCGGTATACCTCATCTCCTCAGGGCATAAGTGTGATTGCAAAATGTAACTAGCCGTATAACATATTTGCTTAAGGTTTGAATACGGAAACTCATTGGTTGATGTTACATTCCTTTTATGCAATTTCAGTTGATAAATGTTATTCATATCTCTTTACATTCCTTGCAATTAGATAAATGGATTATGAATCTACCATGAGTAGATACAATGTTCTCCTTAGGAAAGGAGACTATCTTTCTCTATTCATACACTGAATATTGCTGTTGTTAATATGTAAGAACTCCTGTTCAATTTTAATATAATAATATGAAACAACAATGTTTTGGCGGAGAGTTATATCTCCCACTGGGACAATTTACAATTGTCTCACCCCCGTGGGATCCAACATTTTTTAGGTGGATGCGGACAAAGAAGCACACACTCTTTTGCAGGAAAAGGAAAGCAATAGCTTGGACAACAGTGAGATCTCACGTGGAGATGCTGATTGTCAAGTCATATAGTTAGAAAGTCCTATGTGTCGTCTCTGTACTCTCAGGTCCTCAGAGTTTTTAATTAGTATTTTAATGAATCGATCCGAGATTTTGGCTTGATGCCTCGAAGTTATATGTTGTCTATATTTTATGTCTGGAGACAACTGATGTTGTAAATATCGAGAAGAGATAGTGCAAGACATGTACTTTGAAACAGAATGTAAATTTTATATTTTGGCTCTTTAAGAAAAAGATTTCCTATGTGTGGATCTCTTTGCAAAAAGTTTTAAATTTTTAGTGATTTTCAATAATCCGCTGCAAATGATTCGCTTCCGCTTAGTTAATCTTGTTTTCGTGAGTCGAGCATTACAATTAGTGGTATCAAAGCTCTATGTTTGCTGAGTCTACAGAGACATAGGACTAAGGTAGTAGAGTCTATTCTAGTGTCTTCCAGTGTATCTGATAGTGTCTTCTGCTCATATAGGAGGAGAAGAACTTGAAGATGACTGGGTCACATGAGGAGTTTGTTGCAGAAAGCAGCAATGCTCCACTAAGAAGAGGTGCAGGGGAACAGGTAAGAGAGGGAAAATTGCTTGAGAATCCCCTATCTAATCCAACTATGAAAAGAAATCCTTCCCTAGGTATCACTGTTGGGGAACTTAGATCAACCATGATGTATTTAGTGGATCGAGCACTAGTAATACAACCTAGATTACCAACCCCCAATGATGATGTTTTGGACATCAACAGGATATGTAATCCACAACAGCAGGTTGAAGCAATGGGAAATGATGAAGTTCTGGACTTAGAACAAACTTGTGCTCAACCTCAGCCTGTTGAATCAATAAATAATGAGGGAAGGAATAGGTTACAACTCAAAAGTAGAATTTGCTATAGGTGTAGAAAGCCTAGACATATTATAAAGAATTGTCCAACAAGGAATAAGGAAGAGAGAATTGAGAAAAGGCCTATCCAAATCTAGGAACCGAGGCCTAGTAGTTCCAAAAAGGGAAAGACTTTGGTATTACCAGTAGAACCATGACCTAGTGCACCAAGGCAATTGTCATTTAGAAAGGGTAAAGAACCCTCTAGACCATACATGGCACCTAGAGTTTGCTACCTATGTACACAGGTAGGACATCTGGCAAGAAATTTCTCAGCTAGAAATGTTATGGTGAATCAACCTCTGAGGCAGAATCAGCCTGAGGCAGTGAATAATCCACGAATCATGACAGGTTAGACAAAATAATGTTATTCTTATATGTCTTTTTATGGTTTCCTGAGTTAATATGAGAAGGTAATTGACTGAGTTTTCCTTGATTAGTCCTATGAGGACTTATATTTTGCATAATAATATTATATATGTTTCATGTTTCTCTTACCTCTATGAGAAGAAGATGAGGTATTGAAGAGATGTCTGGATAAAATCCAGTAATGATTCTTATTTTTGTAATAATGTGAAAAGGAAGAAATATGATAATATAGAAGTGCATTCTACCTTATCTCAGTATTTATATACCCTGGCTAGGTATACAACTATTGATGATAAAGCGATTATGAAAACTCTTAGATTATAATCTTTTTGATTTCTCTGATCAAGTAGTCATTTTGATACAATCTAATGAGTACCATGAAATAAGAAATATGGGATAAATAAATGTGTCCTGTCCTAAGTATAAGAAAGAGAAATCTGAGATAACCTCAGATGAGCATGTTTGTATGAGCAATTAAAAGTATACTCCTCATAAGATAAGAATGGGAATAAGGGAGGTGAACCCTATCCAATAAAGTTGTAAGAATAATAAAGATCCTCCCCATAATGTGGAAATGTGATGGGATCTTAAGATGATCATAAACATGTTAGATAATAATAAAGAAAGAAATAATGTCATGTAATCATCCTCATAATTCCTATGCTAGGGCAAGGAACCTAGGATGATAAAGAGTAAATGCTTCATGAATGGTTGAAAATACATGAAATAATAAGAGGAATATGAATCCTTGTTATCTTTCCTTTCAGGGACATGGCAATCAAGTGGGTCTTAGGACACTTGATGTACATAAGATAAAAATGTTCATGATGATGGATACTTAGAAAAGTATCAGTTTACCTTGGACCTTGGTTTCAAGGAAACGATATATGTAACAAGTGATGTCCCAAGAGGAAAGGAAGATAAAGATGTGATGTGTTTTTAAACACATGTAATAGATACCAAGGTAAGGGATCCTGGTATCAAAAGAAATATCAAATGATCTATGTTTATTACCTTGAATGGTCAACTATGAAATCATATTGATCATGCAAAATATTATGAACCTCACATGTTAGGGGTTTATGCTTTGCACAAACATAACAATTAATGATATCTTTGAAATAAGTTCTCAATTGATAAGTAACCTTTCCTTATGATAAGAGAATGTACAACTAATGAGATAGTTAGTGCTAGTATAAGGAAAGTTAGTATGGTGTTATCAGGTGAGATGACACAATCAAAGTATGAAAAGACTTATAGTCTCAAGTAGATGACAGAATATATTTAAGATCTTGAAAGAGAAATATTGAACTAACTAAGAAACATGGGCGTATATGCTCCATGTAAATCATTCCATGATAAACTTGCATGGAATAACTTTGTATTGATCAAAACTCTATGGTGTCCCCATAATAATGAAACGTTATTTGATGACATGATAATATGATTCATGAATAATATTTGTTTTCCTTTGTCTATGGATTTCGGGGACGAAATCCTTACAAGCGTGGATAATTTCTAACATCCCTAACCTAGGTTATGTTTTAACCCTAGGTATTTTGCTTAATAAAGTTGATTAGATTCTTAATCATATCTTGTGAAAAGTAATTAGGGCTCATGAGGAACTTATGTTTCAATTTTGGTTCTGTTTGAACAATGTTGAAGCAATGTTTGCTTATTTTGAACTAAAATGCAAATTACCCAAGTAGAGGGGTTAGATTGCAAATGTTGCATGATAATATGTTCCTAATGTGTTGAAGCATCATGAGAATGAAGATTATTCAGAGGTATGGCTTGTGGTAGCCTGAGTACCAAGGAAGAGCTGATAAAGCAATGCTTGTGCATTAAAACCTAGTTTTGGTGTAAAGTGCAATTTACCCAAAACCCAAGGTTCAATATGCAAATTACCACTTCAATAAGGTCCCTAATGTTTCTTTACATCATTTAGATCAAAGAGAATGAGATGGGCGCCTCATTTGAATTAATTTGGAGGAGAGAGAATCTTGATATTAAAATAATCAAGATTTAAGCCTAATTGGAACACTAATTCAATTTAATGCAAAAATAAATAAAAGAATTGAAGGGGCCTTCAACCAAAATTAAAATGGTTGGATTCCAATGTGTGTGGACGAGATTAAGCCTTGAAAAGGCACGAGCATATCCTAAGGAGGTGAAATTCCACTCACCATTATTATAAGAAAAAGAAATTTCCACTCAAAAATGGATATTAATATTATAAGGGTTAAGGTGCTTAATTTCTTTTCCCTTTATTCTTGGATAATGAAGAGGTTTTGCAAGTACATGAATATGGCTTCGTCGCCAAGAAATGGAGGGGGATTTGGTGGGAATTATTTTGGGAATTAAAGGAAATAATCCCATTTTCTCTCTCCTTGGGATTTCCTTATACATATCCTTTTTTCCACTCACTTAAGGACTTCTTTTCGGATTTCCTTTCTTCCTTTGCCTTGGCCGACCCCAAGAGAAGCTCAGGAACAGGAGTATGACGACCCAAACCTGTTGGTAAGGTCCTTGACCTTCGTTCTCCTTGATTCCATGGTGGAAATAAAAAATAAATCATTGATTTCTTCTTATTTTCATCTCCTCATCAACCCTAGCCAATCTTTTCAACCAAAAGCTTGAGGACGAGCTTAGGAGGAGTTGCAAAAGCTTCATCCACCATTGTTGCCGTGATCTTGGAGCTTTGGAGCTCAATTGGAGGCGGGTTTTATAACTTGAAACCCTAACTTTGTTATTGCATTCCATTCCCCATCAAGTAATGATCATTTCTCTATTTACAATTATTGATTTCGTTGATTGATGCAATCTCCATGGAAATCACAATAGGTTCGTGGGTATAGAGCTTGATAATGATGACATCATCATAAGCGCACACCTTCCCAAATATCTAGACCAAACAGTTTCAATCAAATGTCCAAACGGTTTGTGTTTGGGAGCAAACGGTTTTAAACCGTTTGGAATGAAACGGTTTCACTAAACCACATAGAAGCAAACCATTTAAGACCGTTTTTTGATGTTGACCAGGGTTGACCGTTTGGTTACTTGTTCATAATGATCTAGGTTAATGACCCACCAATTATTATTGATTAACTCCAATTGGTTCATGAGTTGAAGGTCCATCAATCACCTAAACCCTAATCGGGTTGAGTGCTGATTTCATAAGTAATTGAGTTTGAAACTTAGGTTGATTGACCCAAACGGTTTCAAACCATTTGGAGGTCTAGGGACAAGTATGGTTCGGTGTTTGAAGATCTAAAGGTACTAAATTGAAGTGTAATCAAATGCTGATTTGGTGATCAATCCAATGATCCAAATTTTTGATTGATTGACTTGGATTTTGATGTTGACATGGGAAAACGGTCTCAAGACCGTGTGGATGTCATCCAAACGACCTCAAGACCGTTTGGGGTCAGGTCAAGATCCAATTTGGATGAAGGCTCAATGGTTTCAATGTAGCCAATCTCACATTGATTAATGATGAAAGATCAATGATTCCAAACCCTAATCCAATTGATTCAAACCCTAATTGATGATCAATTGAGGGTCAATTGAGGGTCAAATCAGTTGAAGGTTGACCTATGTAACTTAATTGAAGTATGGTTATAGGTCCAATTGATGATTGCTTACATGAATTCAATGGTTGAAGGATTCAACATTGGAAACCCTAATTTAATTGGAGTGGTTGAGACCATTTTTGGTCCTTGCGATTTTGAGGGAGTTTGGACCAAACGGTCTCAAGACCGTTTGAGTCCAAATGGTCTCAAGACCGTTTGGGACCAAACGGTCTCAAGACCGTTTGGGACCAAACGATCCCAAACCGTTTAGGTGCATGCGGTTTCAAAAAGTCAACTTTGTCAAATGGTCTTCACTACCTACTTTACTAAACGGTTTTGAGTATTTAACCAAGATCGTTTGAGGTATGATTGGTCAAGACCAATTGAGGTCTAAGTAACCAAGATCATTTGGAATGTAATTAATCAAATTGTATGAACACTTAAAGTGGATAAAGGTCAACAGTTTAAGTGGTCAATTACATGATGTAAATCAATGGTGTTTATAATAATGGTACCTTTAATGAGATAGGGTGATTAGTACCCTTCAAGTAGCTAAGCCCTAATGATCATGGTGATAATGACATAACCCATGATGTCAATTCTTCTTCAAGATTGAGTTGACTTAGCTTAATCAAGGCTAAAGCAAACCTCATATTGTAGAAGATGAAAGAGAAGATTTCCTACATGATTGATAAACAAGTAATAGATTTCCTATATGAATAAATGTTTAATTAGTGTATGATCCTTCATAGTGAGATCATGAAACCCTAATTATGAGGGTTAATGAATCATAACCGTAACTAAGGATATTAATGGAAGTAATCTTACTACATGATGATGGTATGATCTTAATTCATAGTGATGGTATGATAAACCCTAACTCAGGGTACTTTGATGATCACTCCTACTTGGGGTGAATAGTAAACCCTAATTTAGGGTGATGTGATATGAATAGTAAATCCTAATCTAGGGTGATGTGATGTGAATAGTAAACCCTAGTTGTGGGTTATGGAATAAGAAACCCTAATTGGGGGTGATGTCATGAGAAACCCCAATTGAGATGAACAGTAAGTCTAATTATGGTTTGTTGAATACGAAACCCTAGTTTTAAGTGATGTTATGTGACACCCTGATATTATGATATGGTGTACGACTCAATTCAGGGTGATGTCATGTGATGATATATGAAATCCTAGAGATGGTTTAATAGCCAGTACACCAAAGAGAGGTGTGGCTAAAATAATTAAATAAGATGAATATGTTATAGACATGAAGGATAGGGTTGATGAACCATGTGAATGATAATGTGGTGATTTTAATGAATAAGGATCTAAGAGACAAGATGATGCATAGATCCTTGTACAACCATCTCTATACATGAGTAATAGCCTATACACCTTACAATGATGAGGACATGCAATTTTTAGGAATGATATATTCTATACTAAATAATGATGTGGATAATATCCTAAGAGTTGAAATACCTAAAATAGTTGATAATGGTTTATCTTATATCAGCAATGTCTATCAGTTGGATAAGTCCATATCATTAAAGACAATTCGGCAATTCTAATGTGTGACCCATGCACCATATGTTGAAAGTAACAAGTTAATGGATAAAGTATTAAGAGGGAAATACCTTAATACAAAGTTAGTTGATTAACTTAAGAATATGGAAATGAAAAGAAAGTGATACATTCAGATATGATAGATATCACATTCAACATTTCAAGGTAAGCATACCTTGATGGACCCCTAATCCAACATTCTTGGATAAGAAACACATGAAATGTGTGATATGCAATCGTTACAATAAAGATGTGATGAACTCAATGCACTTTGATAAATGTAGACCAATATACCTTGAGAATGGGGTAAGCTAATCAATGAGTATAATGTAATTATATCATGACAAGGATGAGAAATGAACTCATGCTTTGAATTGATGATCATTAATGATATATGATAAGAATGGTAATCTTAAGAAAATACTTATGATGTCTTGGATGCTCCTAGAGGTGTGGAGTAATACATTAGGGTTGAACTAATAATGTGAGCATGAAACCCTAATTAAAGCATGACAAAAACCCTAACCCTAATTTTGGGTAAAGGGAACGAAAAGCCCTAATTGATAGATAACCCTAATCCTGATAAAGGATGGTGGTGTTACTAATGTTTCATATGATGTGACAAATGACTTACATGACTATTATCATAACCATGTAGACATCATGAGATGATGAACATAGCCATATATGAGCTATGACTTTCATATAATTAACATGTTGTATGGCCTTATGTGCCTAATGTTGTTGTTGCTTAGTAAAAGTAACAAAATGTGCATGAACCTTATGAGTTCCATGAGTAAGTTGTTGCCTAGTGAATGGCGGAAAAACATTTAATAGGCTTTGAGAGCCATGTGAAATACTTGTGTAACAAGTATTATGCATACCTCGGTCTGAGGACCCAGAGGTAATAGTTACCTAATAAATGGTAACAATGATAGTGATGAATTGAGGGTATGAATACCCAAAGTTGATAAGTATGATAATGATGCTGCTGAGGGAATTGAACTTTCAAAGAAATGAAATGAGGGACTGAGATCCCAATGTCTTATAAAGACTGACAAGTGATTGATGAAAATAGTACTTGTTTCTTAATAGCATTTGTCTGAATAAGTTATGTTTGAGAACTTGACTGATGCTAAAAGAAAATGATAATGTACTTAATTAATCAAGTGAAATCATATCATGTAGAGCCCTGACCATAGATCCATCATCGTCAGCAATAGGTGATGGTGAAACGGGTGCTCTGCGGAAAAACCCGGAACACATATTTTGAATATGTGGGGGTAATGGGCGACTGTATCCTGACGTCCTAATGAGGGAATTGATGAAACGTAAACAACAAACCTCTCAATCCTTCATTACTTGCACCGGGATGGATGTATCACCAATCCCCCGATGATTGGGACAAATGCAGTACACATCTCCCAATAATGTTAATGTCGGATCGATGGAGATAAACATGAGATCTCATGATCACGAAGAGAGTACAACACGCCACTGTAACTCTAATAGAGAAGTTGCCAGTATACCCTGGAAAGCTATATATATAGCAGAGGCACAAGATGTCCTGCATGTAATCTCACGCTGATCGAGATATGGGAGGTCTTGGTAGCCGGCTCAACCTTTGACCTTGTATGGTACCGATTTCGACTTCGCAATGGTCGGTTGGAGCATGAGTGGTATACCTCATCTCCTCAGGGCATAAGTGTGATTGTAAAATGTAACTAGCCATATAGCATGTTTGCTTAAGGTCTAAATACGGAACTCACTGGTTGATGTTACATTCCTTTTATGCAATTTCAATTGATAAATGTTATTCATATCTCTTTACATTCCTTGCAATTAGATAAATGGATTATGAATCTACCATGAGTAGATACAATGTTCTCCTTAGGAAAGGAGACTATCTTTCTCTGTTCATAAAATGAATAATGCTATTGTTAATATGTAAGAACTCCTGTTCAATTTTAATATAATAATCTGCAACAACAATGTTTTGACGGAAAGTTATATCTCCCGTTGGGGCAATTTACAATTGTCTCACCCCCCTGGGATCCAAATTTTTTTAGGTGGATGCGGAGAAAGAAGCAGACACTCTTTTGCAGAAAAAGGAAAGCAACAACTTGGACAACAGTGAGATCTCAGGTGGAGATGCTGACGGTCAAGTCATATAGTTAGAAACTCCTATGTGTCGTCTCTGTACTCTCAGGTCCTCGGAGTTTTTAGTTAGTGTTTTAATGAATCGATCTGAGATTTTGGCTTGATGCCTTGAAGTTATATGCTTTCTATATTTTATGTCTGGAGATAGCTGATGTTGTAAATCTCGAGAAGAGATAGTGTAAGACATGTACTTTGAAACAAATCGTAAATGTTATACTTTGGCTCTTGAAGAAAAAGATTTCCTATATGTGGATCTCTTTGCAAAAAGTTTTAAATTTTTAGTGATTTTCAGTAATCTGCTGCAAATGATTCGCTTCCACTTAGTTAATCTTGTTCTTGCGAGTCGGTCGTTACATGCAAGGCCTCCAATATTCATTTCGGGCTAGTGCGTACGCTTCACAAGATTCTCACCAGTGCGCTCTTCCCCAGAACAGAAGGAGGAAATGTTATTACCGCTGACCTCTTTCTCCTCTGGTCCATTCTGTATGGAATGTCGGTCATCATTGGATGGCACGTGATAAAAAAAATTTCAGCCTATGCCATAGGGAAAGAAATCTGCATGGGCGGGCACATAACTTCCATTATCAAATATCTCAATATGGACAAATTACTCTCCAGATGCACGCATATCAAGGGATACATCCTTACCAATGAGAAAACTTTGAAAAATTCTTATAATATCAAAGAAAAGAATGCGAAATTATACTACATTTTCTGACCAACAGTCAGATCCTCCAGGACTCTGCTACTGCTTTCGGAGCTCACAGACTACGACAAGGAAAAAATTCTCTTTACTGACGAAGAGCTTACCAAACTCCTAGCTTCAGTCAATGTACAAGAGAAGACAATCAAATCGGGCCAGACAACGCTTAGCATTACCGCCCCGACAGCCACGGTAAAAAAAATACCAGTAAAACGACCATCTAAGGCACGTTTACAACCACTACAGCTGTCGGGGATGCCAACATCAAAACTACAACCGTAGACAGAACACCCTCATCAGGAAGAACTAACCACTACCTCATCATTAGACTCATTCATTATGAGCCTACATGATGAGCTCACCACTACCATCCCACCATCTACCACCCTCCCACCTTCCTCCATAACAATCCCAACAACAATCCCTCCACCAACATCTTCCACTTCACCCTCTTTCTCCCTGGGCACCCCTTTCTCCGCTCCAACACCCGACTTCACATACTCTGCTCCCATCTCCACCCTTTTCTCCTCAACTTTTTCGCTCCCACAATTCTCACTCGGACAATCACCATTTTCTTCATCCGCTACCACCCTGACACCTCTGGTGACTCCATCTACAGTCACCATGCAGTTTGCGGGACCATCAACAACGTCTCTTTCGCAAGGCACTACCACCTTTCCACCCCGACCCCAGCCACACCACCCTTCCACATCTGGGGTCCATTTCACAAACGTCGGTGTGGAATTCGGACATCAATTCGACGCTAGTCAAAACCTCCTCACTGACCCGTCTAACATTTTACAATCTATTTTTTCTTGTGTGCAGGGTCTATCTACACAGGTCGCCAAGATTGACGCGCAAAACCTTGTCTTGCCAGGCATCATCTCAAGCATCCACCAACTATAGAAAGCAGAGGCCATGAAAGTCGATCACCTCGACGACCGCCTGCAACAACTGCCACAGTTGGTGCTTGACGTGAAAGGCCAGCAAGACGATCTGGTCAAGCAAGTCGACAGGATTTCTACACAAAATCAACCTTTTCCAGAAACTCTGCGCGAGCTTAAGCAGCAACAAACTGTTTTAAGCACACGCTTGGATGACATCAGCACCACCCTCACACAACTAAATAACCACCAAGAGGAGTCATCCAACATCGAAATTAACCAACTACAAACTCAAGTGACGGATCTCTCTGCCCGACTCCTCTCCGCTGAGGCTCGTTATTCAGATCTCAAAGAATCCCACGACGCACTGCTTGAAACACACGAGCATGTGCAAGTGGCTTTCGACGAGCTACAAGCACTCCACCGACAGTGCAAGAAGCCTCCATCAAAGAAGCCAACAGACAAAGCGGCGGACGAAGGAGATGATGAAGAAGAAAATGAAGATGAGGATTCTAACTCCTCGGCTGACTCCAATAATGACACCTCCTCAGACGATAAATCTGACGACCCCGACAATGCTGGGGAGGGCCCCAGCCGAGGAGCTGCATCGAAGCAATAGAAAGATCACCACAAAGGTGATAATGATCCCAAATCCCCTACTCACAATGACAACATCAATATGTCATATGGGGATCAATTCCTTGATTATTCTAGAATGGGATCTCTGGGGGAAACCGCCAAGGAAGCAGCTTTCGCTGAGTTCCAACAATGTTTATTCGAAACCAGCATGAGTCAACAACAAGCAACATCAGCTCAACTTCTCTCTGCACCAGAACAATCGGTGCCCTTTCCCCCAGAACACAAAGAATCCGAAAGAGTCAGTTTAGATACAGATGAAGACCTTAACTCTGCTTCTGATTCCAATAAAGAAGAAGATCTGCAACGCTACATCGATGATTTGGAGCAGACTTCTTCCCCCCTTCCGCAAGAGCTTCCCCCGCCACCACCTCTACCGCGCAAGATGCATGATCTAGATATGGAGGCCATCACTACTCTAGATGCTCAATACATCTTCATCCTAAACACTAGTAGATGATGCCAAAGATGGGGGACATGTTATTTACCAAAATACAAAGACTCAACGCAAGTTGACACGTGAAGACTTCCGCACCATCCTTTGAGCACAATCAGCGGTGAAGATGGCAGTCTTCCGTATCCTCCTTGCCAATTCTATCAAAACTTATAGAAGCTCTAAGCTGCAGCAACCAGTTCTTAATGCCTCACCTGCTCTGGCAATGAGTCTTATATATAAAAAATTACAAAGCAAATCAATCGAACAGTTGCAGAGGGGAATTTCCAGAAAGGCATGCTATATAACCGTGCCCTTTCAAGTTTCTGGTCACTGGATGCTTATGATAGTCGACACCGTGGCTCGAGATGCCAAGGTGTACAATTTCTGCACCAGTGAACTAAAGGCCGGAACAATTAATTTTGCTGGTATTAAAGCCGGGGAGGCCAGATGCATCCCTTTCCGGCTACTGAAATTAATCTGGGCTGCATGCCCATCCCTCCGCAATGGTTGGAACCAATCGTGGTTCCAAATCATCAACCCCCATGCCCAAACACAAGAGGGATCTAGGGATTGCTCTTTCTACGCTATATGTCAGATTCAAGCGCTCAACCAACAAATCCCTTTCACTGAGCTGGCCACAGAGGAATTTCATTCTCTACGAGGTCATTACACCATGGAACTAATATGTGATAGACGGTTCTTCAAGGACCCAACTATGGCGTCTAACGACGTTCCTCGCTACCTATTTTCAGCCATCCAACGTCCTCCAAAACGACCATTCTGGCAAACAATAGAGGAGTTGGAGAAACAACAGCCCACCAAAGTTCCCGAGAAGACACAATGGGATCCTTACTCTTTCAATCTAGCAGATGATAAAGGGATTATCGAGTTGCTGACCAGGGCAACCATCAACTGATCATCTTCACAAATGGTCCCCCTGTCCGATATTCCACCAACATTCCCACATTTTGACCTCACCGCCTGCAAAAGC
Organism: Alisma plantago-aquatica; assembly: GCA_963693085.1. Classification (NCBI taxonomy): domain Eukaryota; kingdom Viridiplantae; phylum Streptophyta; class Magnoliopsida; order Alismatales; family Alismataceae; genus Alisma; species Alisma plantago-aquatica. The sequence goes on along the minus strand of OY856410.1, from coordinate 1,388,728,924 downwards.
CTCTCCGACAATGAAGTTCACCTCATCATGTCAAGGCTTTACACCGAGAAAGATGACCTCGTTTTCATAGCCGACGATATTTTGGTCATGGCAGATGCACTACGAGAAACATTACAGATAAAAGGGTCTCTATCCGTAAGCTTAATGGCCGCCTATTAATATCTTCTCAGATAGAATCACCCTACGATCTATATGGCATCAACATATATGAAGGATGATCTCCTAAAGCTAAAAAACTTCGGAACAACTGAGGCACTCATTTCTTTCCTCCAACATATGACTCCAAAGTTTATCATGCTCCCCTTCCTTCATTCAGAGCACTGGATGTTGCTAGCAACAAACCTTCATGACGGAACAACAATCAAATACAACAGTTCCGACAGCCAGTACAATCCAGATTAGCAACAGTATACTACAACACCAAGAATGCCCATGGAGGAGGTGGCGAAGGAGTGTGCTGACCAACTACATGATCTTCTCAGCAAGCACACACGGGCATATGGTAAAGAACACTTTCATCGCCCTGCCTTCAGCCACAAATGCCCCCAGTAGCTTCGCGAGTCAAACGACTGTGGTTTCCACATCCTCGACTGGATGTACACTATCATGGCCCTTGGAAGACCAGTAGAGGACATGACAGACTTTGATTATCACGCGTTACGTGGAAAGTTCGCTGCTAACCTCCTTCGCACACATGGTGCTAATAAAGGACTAACTGAAGCCTGATGCCCTTGTCCTCGTACTTCTCAACCTATCACTTTGACACTCTGAGGATAGAGTGAGTGATAAGTTAGGGGGGGAGTACGCTGGACAAGGGCGAGGTATTATTTTCAAACCCTTCCCTCTTTACCTTTTCTCTCAATTCTATACTAAATTTTCTTATCTTTCTTTGCACATTTAATTTTTGCTTTAAATAATCCCCCTGATAAATAAATCTTGCACATAAAGAATAACATTCCTCTTGGAACAAAGTCATCCCCAGCTAACTTTAGAATCCAGTTAGTCCTCAAAATTAATAACAAGAGTAGCTCATAGACATGTAATGGCGAATTAATAAATCATCTCCACACTCGATTTTCATGCTTTTGCTTCATTTCTACATCTGACTCTCCATAGGTCAACATCAGGGCCGAATTATGCCAAACACTCTCAAGGACGGGAGGGACATCAGGCGACATCCAAATCAAGAAGCCTCACAAGTGGACCACTAAGTAGAAACCAAATAAGTGCATGTTGAGAAACTCTAAGAATAGCTTTCTTCTCTTCAAATAAAGAGGCTCGGCCGCCCAATCAATTTCCCTAAAAACCCAAATCCTAAGCCTGTGAGCTTACGAATAAAAACCAGAGTGTTGAATAAAACTATGAGAGTTGTGCCATGAATAAGGATCTATATGAAGAGCCAATGAAGGTCTCGCCCGGCCGATACATTCATCTGCCCTCACAAAGGCAGATGTGTCGTGCCCAGTAGTGAAACCCTAAGGCATCTAAATATATGAAAGGCTGACAAAGGACTTACCCAGCCAGTACATTCAGCTGCCCTCACAAAGGCAGATGTATCGTGCCCGATAGTGAGATTCTAAAAGCATAGACAACCCCTCCCCCACTTGAAGGGGGAGTTACACAACAAAGCCTTTAGCCAACCCTCATATCCACTCTAGCTTCCGAAAGGATTTTCATAGAAGTATAAAACTGATTAGAGTCAATGACATGCACAAAATCAAAAGTGGTCCCAGTGCGGGCTACGAGATATGGAAGAAACCTGAGATCCAAGCAACTCTCAATACCAGAAAGAGTTAAGGCAAGTAAAAGCCCTGATACAACCTAAGGAGACCTCTGGTTTAGAACTGGAGAAATAGCATGGAAATCTTAACTAAATAAAATCGCCTCACCATTACATGCCTCAGCTCTATCTAACTTGAGAACAAGCTAGACTCTAAGTTAGGGGGGGGTGATAACCTCCATTTTTGTGATGTTATCTTAGTAATTTTCCTCAGTTTTCCACACTCTTTCTCAGATAAATTAGATAGAATCCTTAATTTTCCTCTCTTATTGCAAATATACTATTAGATTAACTTTTCCCCTTTTTACTTACAGGAAAAGACACAAAAAAAGCACAAAAGCCTCACACGGTCTCAAGACCGCATGAAGCCAACCGGTCCTGAGACCGCATGGAGTCACACGGTCTAAAGACCGCATCAAGCCAACCGGTCCTGAGACCGCATGGAGTCACACGGTCTCAAGACTGCATGAAGCCAACCGGTCCCGAGACCGCATGGAGTCACACGGTCTCAAGACAGCATGAAGCCAACTGGTCCCGAGACCGCATGGAGTCACACGGTCCCAAGACCACATGAAGCCAACCGGTCCCGAGACCGCATGGAGTCACACAGTCTCAACACCGCATGAAGCCAACCGGTCTTGAGACCGCATGCAGTCACACCGTCCCAAGACCGCCTGAATCCAACCGGTCCCCAGACCGCATGGAGTCACACGGTCTCAAGACCGCATGGAGTCACACGATCTCAAGACCGCATGAAGCCAACTGGTCCCGTGACCGCATGGGTCCAAATGGTCTCAGGGTCCAAACGGTCTTAGAGCCCAAATGGTCTCAGGGTCCAAACGGTCTCCGGGCCCAAACGGTCTTCCAGACCGTTTGGACCCAAAACTATCCAAACTGTTTGGACTTCACTTAAAGCCAATAAATAAGACCCAAGGGGTCCTCCCAAAAGGATCAACTCTCAGACATCCAAAGGCTGCCTCTACTACTCCAGAGCTGTTCTACCCTCCATCCATCGCCCCGAGGATGCCGATCTGAGATCCACACTCCATCCAAAAGCTGCTTTCTCTCTCATCGCCGAAGAAGGTGAGAAGAGGAAGAATCATCATCGAGCAACCTGCGAAGTGTGAAGATCGTCGCTCTCTCTCTCTCTCGAAGGGGTTGACCTTCCTCCCTCCTTCGTGGAGATGACGTTCTCTCTCTCTCTTCTCGCCTCCTTCTTCGTCCTTGTCATGAGCGAGTAGTCTTTTTCACTAGGGTGCGGGGAGTAGCTCCGCTACCCATGTATTCATTTCATGTAATGTAATCCATTGCAATAGAGTTATACTTTCTTTTCAGTTCAACATCAATCGTTTAATGAATGCTTGTTGCTTGATCACCAACTTGTGTTATCCATTATCTTTTGGTATGAATTGTCTACGTTAGTACTACTAGATTTAATTCCCGATTGAATGTTGGTTATTGATGCATGTATCCACCATGCATCAGTTTCGGTATCTAGGAGTGTTTTTCAAGAAGTGGAGTAAACTCACTTCCATTGTTGTACTTTCATACTATGAAATGGAATCAGTTGACGTATGAAAGTACAACCTTGATAGGTCAAAGAACACACTTTGCGAAGGGAATGATGTAGAGTAAGTGACCATTCGTCCGGGGATGGATGGCATTGCAACATTCCCACACTTCTCATAGTTAGTTCTTCGAAAGGAAACTAAATCTGCAATGATACTAACTGTTTAAACTCTCTTTGCAAGTTATGTTTTTATATTGCATGTTTTGATCCATGAGTAGTGGTGGTGAAAGCCGGTCACATCCTAGTGGTTTCTTATCATTGTTTTAAACCTAAAATTTACTTTCCTGCTTTGTTTTACTTACACTGAGTTTAAACCAACCAAATCAACTTTTCAATCTAGATACCTACTGACAAGAAGTTAAGTGAAATTCTAACATTCTATCTTGTTAATCTCAACAAGACCGTTGTCCCGTGGATTCGACCCTTAACTATATTACGATAAGACTTCCACGTGTCTTAGCATATGTGGGTGGAGTTTTAACTTAGTATAAGCAAGGCTAAACCTAAAGACTTACCATCTTTAGGATTTTTAGTGGTGCACACAATTCCACGCAAGTGGAAGCTCCATCAATTCACTAATCTCAACATGTGTGAATGGGTCGAGGAGGTTGTTTATCTGTGAGATTTTTTTGGGAGAAATATGGTTCCATAGGAATTCCATAGAGTCTTTCAATGTATGGCCATTGTTGTAAAGAGTAGTGTTAAAGACAACTATGTGTGAGGTGATGGTCTACATGGACGACGTGATGGAATCTAATCAGTCAAGACTAGTGATGATCTGTCAGACATATTTGTTTTTGTAACATGTATGGAAGAATTTAATGTTTTTATTACCTCCTGTGATCCATCAGATTTCTGCATGTTGTTTCAAAAGGGTTTCCTCGTGGTATTTCATCCATAGACTGTCTTCTTTAAGAGGTTGTGGTTCAACCTCTTATGTGGGATGGTTGAGGATGTTCATCAATTGTTGTTCTTTCTCTGTGATGTTGTTGGGGATGGATTCAAAGTACTATTTGTTCCATCTCTTGAGTTTGGGCCTAAGGAATATGAGTTTTTAATTAATGGTGTAGCCCAAGTTTATTAGGGGGTGTGAGTTCCATAAACTCACGATTTGGGAAATGAAGTTTTGGTGTTGCATCCAAAATTGTTCAAAGGTGTGTGGTATGTGTCTAAGAGGATGGGGAGGTGGTTGGATAGGCTAGATTCCACAATAGAAGAGGATATTAAGGGGTGTTTCTCTACCCATAGGTTGTTACCAAGGAAACAGTCCCATCAAGCTTTGTGTCGCCCCTATGCCATGTCTAGGAGCTGTTACAAGTGTGTAAATCCCTAAGGCTATGAGAGGAGATGAAGTCCAGGAAGAGGGTTGAGTGGCGATGAAGAGGGGGTAGGTCTATAATATCATTTTGGAATCATTCATGGGGGTTGGTAATCAAGTTGAAGTCTCCACCTACAATCCATGGGGATGGCATAAGTAAGTTGGCAAGCTCATCTAGTTCTAATAGGAAGGGTTCTTTGTATGGTCTGGGAGGTCCATATACACCCCTGTAGTGCCTTAGAGTTGGTATCATGGATTTGTAGAGTGATTTTGTGTGTGTTTAGGTTGGAGTTGGTAACATGGAGGAGTCTATCATTCTATCCTACCATGATGCCACCTCTGGGGCCTATCATCTGTATCTGAATCCATTTGTTAACATGGTGTCCTCCAAGATTTCTCATTTAGAAGTTCGTTAGTATAGTTTTAGTTTCCTGAATAGTTATGAGATCTATGTGTTGTTGGTAAATGATGTTTCTAGTGACGCAACGTCTGTTGGGGTAGTAGCACCACAAACGTTGCATGAGGAGTTGATCATGTTTAATCGGTGTGGTAGAAATGCAATGCCAAGGTCTAAAATCTAAGTTCTATTGTGTGTGCTTCTCCTATCATGCCATTTGTTAATGTTAAGAAATTCCAAGAGGAAGGTGTTAGCTATGGGATGGTTCCGAAAGGATAAGCCTATATTACCATAGAAACTAATGAAATCCTCTGTGTGCTCCCATGAATCAATGAGTGCTATGTTAGATTTATGTGGGTGACCTAGGGCATGAGGTCTAGGTGGTGTGGGGTTGTTTCTTGTAGTAGGTGAGATGAACAAGAAATTGGTGTAGAGAGGAGACCAGGTGTGGACTTACCTGGATGATCAGTGCGAAGAAGTTCTTGCATTTGTGGGACTCTAGGGTGTCTAAGAGGGTAGCATAGGATTGTACAACTTCATGCTCCTTCACAGTTGGAGTGGAGTTTGGAATAAGAGGACAGGTAGTGTCTCTTAGGTTTTCCAAGATGACATTCTTCAGTTTGTGGAATGTATCTTGATCCATGTCAGGTTGTTTATCAGCATTGGAAGTGGTAGCCTAGTTGAAGTTTGTTGGATCAAAGGTATGTGGGTACTGTTTATGTTGGTTGTTGTGGTGTTGAGGCCTCTTGAAACATGGTTTAGGGCATTTGGCTATGGTCAGTGGTATCTGGGTAGGGGGATTATGCATGGTGTTGTCAGTAGACCTTTGTATATTAATAGGTATAGGGGGATTAAGGGTGTTAGGATGTTGATTTGATTCAAACCAGGTAGTGGGGTGGTTTGCATGGTATTTGAAAAGGGGTGTGTAGTTGGATGGGTGTTCATCTCTGAGTTTCACATTATATATCATTCCTCCACATACGATGTAATCACCAGGTATGGTGGTGTCTTTCATGACGGTAAAAATGTAGTAGGCTTTTGAGTATTTTGTGGGGTAGAGAGAGTCTAGATTGATGCATTGTAGTGTGGCACCCACTGCATGAGCAATGTATTTGAAGACTTCTTCACTCCACATGTGAGGTGGGAGGTCTAAAATCAATATTTGTCCTGAAGCTCCAGATGTAGTTGGTGATGTACCATGCTCAACCACCCAGTGGGAAATGCACGCTTGAGAAAAACCGTTCCTATGTGCAAAGGAGAATGTCTGGAAAAGGACGTGTTCGAAGATGGATTTCTCTGACGGAGTATAAAGGAGCTTGGAGGAGGAGAAGATCTTGGGTTTAAGGATGGTGCATTCAGGAAGAAACAAGGCAAGAGCTTTGGTGATCTTGAGGCATTTGATGTCTGATAGGTTTGGGTAGCTAATAATGTCCATCATAATAATGTGGGTTGTAATGTGACGCTCCGATCCATAAACCACGATATAAACTCAGCGAAGCGTTCGATTAGTTGCGGAATACGAAAAATTACTGGAAATTAAAACTTTTTGCGACAAGATCTTGAAATCATAAAACTCCTTTTATAAGAAACAAAATAAACAGTTTACATCTCTGTTAAACCACTTCTTGAGTAGTTATATACAACATGATACAAAAATCTCAAGAGTCAAAACCAAAATCTCAAATCACTAACTCCAAGGACCTGAGAGTACAGAGACGACATAGGACTATCTAACTACATGACTCAGTAGTTAGTATCTCCACCTGAGATTCACTGCTACCCCTGGTACTGTTGTTGTTGTTGTTGCTCATCCTTAAATGGAATCCTTCATCTTCGATGACCACCTAAAAAGTTGAAGTCTACAGGGTGAGACAATTTTAAATAATTATCCCAGCGAGAGTTATAACTCTCAACCAAAAGCTTTATTATAACATTTAAGGAATATTATAATCGAAGTAACTTAAGTCATGCAACAACAGGTTTAATAACAAGTGAAGCAACTTCTACTTAAGCAGTCATTTCTTTAAAGCATATAATGAACATGTATACTAAATATTTGAACAGTTCATTAATGTAAGCAATGTAACACCAATCATTGTTTCTCGTAGTTCAACCTAAGCAAATATGCTACACGGTTGATTATGTTTTACAAACATTATTATGCCCTATGGAGATGAGGTATACCGCTCATACTCCAACCGATCACTAGTAAGTCGCATCGGTATCATACATAGGTCATCAAAAGAGGCGGATTCTTATGACCTCATCTTCCGCAGTCAGTAAGAGGATTTATTTGCAGGACATCTTGTGTCTCTACTGTAGTAGCTATCCAGGGTATTCTGGAAACATCGCTATAGAGTTATAGTGGCGTTCTGTACTCTCTTCGTCATCAGAAGATTTCTTGTTTATCTCTCATCGATGCGGTATTTGTGTTTTTTTGGGAGATTTGTGGTACATTACTTGGTATGGATTTATAGTGAAGGGTTGATGGATTAAGATACTTCTACACCAATTCCTACACTAGGATGTAAGGATTTACACATCCATTTCCCCCGCATACTCAAAAGTATGTGATCCAGGAGTTCCCTTAGGAAAACCTGTTTCACCATCATTTGGTCTCTCACAATGATGGATCTATGATCAGGGCTCTACATGGTATGATTGCACTTGATTAGTTAGGTATATTTCAGTATTCCTTTATCATCATACATGTTCTCAAGCATAATCATTAGCATAGCAGCTAGAAAAGTAGAATACTAAATGTAACAGAACTAATTCACATCAATTATCATTTCTTCAACATTTCATCACAAATCGTCTAATTAGCATGACTTTGCTGATACTCATGGTTCTCACAGCCTATCAATCTCATTAGATGCCACTTGCTAGGCATCAGGGTATTTCACTATTCATAAAGTTAATAACATGCTTTCAACGAATATGATATCATCATTCTTACCTGGATATGATCATCCTCATATAAGAACCTGCATATTTAATTTAACTGATAACAATAAACAATTCATTTCAAAGAAGTTGTACCTTCCTACTCTTACAAGAGTTAGGTTCCCTGAATCTCATCAATTAGGGTTATTCATTTCCTTTTCTTATGATTAGGAATCTTGATTCCTCATCTCATAGTTCAATCATGAAGATTCATGCTTAAAAGCATAACTGGAAATAGGGTTTACCCTATTCATTTAAGGTTACTGAATCTCTCTGTCTTTATAAGGCATAAGAAATTCATATCTTGTAATTTGTTCTCAGAGTTTCATACTTAAAAGCATAACACACGACTAAGGTTATCATACCTCACCCTTCATTAATTAGGGTTTCTTGTTCATGTTATCAATCCAACTCTAGTGTACAACTTTACCCTTCTTGGAAGCATATCAGGATATGATGAGTGTTTACTTTTAATTACAACATTTATTGAACATCATAATGATTATCAACTCTAAGTATCAACCCATTTCTCCTTCATATCATACTCTACACTTATTAAGTACATGAATTCGTTGTGCCCCTATCATAGCTAATTCCCTCTGACATCTTTTTTTACAAGATATAAAGGTTTAAACATTGTTGATGTAGGATAACTCATCTTGTAAGATTGATTTAGCTATACCTCACTTAAATGCATTACCTTGTAGACCATCTCAAGGATTTCATAATTGCCAGGTCATAAACTAGGCTCACTATTCATCCTACTAGGATTTCCATATTTTCATTTCTAATTAGGGTTTCTCATATTACAACTTGTAACTAGGGTTTCTATTCACACTACATGATATTACCCTAGAATTAGGGTTTACTATACACTCCTTGGTAACTTGAACTCATAACATCATCATGTATGAGAATCATCACCATTGATGCCATCATATTTGATTAAGATTCATCAAATGTCATAATTAGGGTTTTCATGATCTCACATAGGTGGATCATACCTTTATCATGCACATTCATATGTATTGAAGGCACTTTACTTGAGTTTTAACCATAAAAGGTACTTTCTCTCTCCTCTTACTAATAGATGGTGATTACACCACTCTAGATTAGATTGGGTTAAGTCCTCCTTGACTAACATAAGCCAAAACACCACTAACATGTCATTAGGGTTTGATTAGAACAAGGTATCCTTTGATTTAACCCTTCAAGGGAATTTTGGAAAAGTACATTATTGATCACCATCATGGGTCAATTAATTAGTCACTTAGTCCCTTAATGTCCTAGGATACCATTAGGGTTTAGGTTAAACCACCATTGAACCAAAAACACCTTCAAAAGATTAAGTATAAACAACCTTGAAAGTCTCCAATTGGTTACACATATTCAACCTCCAAACGGTTTGAGACCGTTTGGATGTGTTGACTGTTTGCTAGGTTTGACTCCAAGACCGCATGACACTCAAGGTCATTTTCCCTCAAATTGTCTTAAGACCGTTTGGGGTGCGTTGACCGTTTGGGGAGAGTTGACCTCCAAACCGTTTGAGGTTATGCGGTTTAAACCGTTTGATCAAAACGACTTGAGATCGATTGGTCCAAACGACCTTGAGATCGTTTTAGCCCAAACGATCTTGAGACAATTTGGCCCCAAACGGTCTTGAGACCGTTTGGATCCAAACGGTCTTGAGACCGTTTGGTCCAAATGGGCTCAAACCGTTTGGACCTCAAAAGTGGTTCAAAAGTTACAATTGATCATGGTTATGTATGTTGAAGCCCTCAATTGACCATATCCATGACAACCACTTATAAATTGAGTCAATTAGGATGAGCCTAAATCAATTGGACACCAAATTGACCCTCAATTGAAAGTCAATTATGGTTGAATCCATCTCAATTAGGGTTTCAATCGGATAATCATCAATATTCAACAATGTGAATCAAATCAAGGTTGAACCTATCAATTGACCTCCAATTGGGCCCAAAATTGGCCCAAACGGTCTTGAGGTCGTTTGTATGACCTCCAAACGGTCTTGATACCGTTTTCCCAAAGTTTGACCAAAACCGAAGTCGGTTGGATAAGGGTTGAACCCTAATTAGGTCTAAAATCAGCATTTTTATCAATGTTTCAACTTATTGTAATTGGACCCTCAATTCATCCAATTAGCTCAACCCTAGACCTACAAACGGTCCTGGGTTGTCACCAAATGGTCTTGAGACCGTTTGGATGAATCCCCAAATGGTCTTGAGACCGTTCGGGTCCTTCAACCCAAAACTCAACAAGATCTATACTTGAAATCAGCAATTTCAACCCGATTAGGGTTAGGGTGTTAAAGTGCCTTCAACTCTCAATTGCTTAAGAATTAAATTATGATTCTTTGTAGGAATGAAATTCAATATATTACCAACAGACCCTCAAACGGTCATCCCTTGGTCAACCCTATCAAATGGTCTTGAGACCGTCTTGATCCAAACGGTCTTGCAAGACCGCATGAGATCAAACGGTTTGAGACCGTTTGACCTCAAACGGTTTGCAACCGTTTGGACCAAAAGGGTCCAAGGTCGGTTGATAAAGTTGCCTAGGAATTCACTCCCATCATCTTCAACCTCTATTCAGGTCGGTTACTCCACCATTTTACTTGCAAAAGTGCAAGGAAGAAGGGAGGTAGAAGAAGAACTAAGTACAAATTGCAAGAACAAAGATATGCATAATAAAGCAAAGAGTTTAGAGTTATAAAACCCGCCTCAAATGTTGTTCCTAGAGCTCCAAGCTTCCAAGATTCAAGTCTCTAATGGTGTCTTGAGCTCCACAACTCGGGAAAAGGTGATTCTCCAAGGAAAAGATAGGGATGGTCGGCTAGAACAAAGATCCTAAGTGAGTTAACCACAAAACCAACCTTATATGATGAATTCATCCAAGAATCCGAGCTTGAAGATGGTTCCTACTCACCTTAGAACTACTTGGTCGTCTCCCTGAAGTCCAGATCTCTGCCTTGGCCATTTCTGAGAAAGATGAGAAGTGAAGAGGTGAAAGGATACGTTTAGATAGTTTGCAAGGGAACTATGCTTATATACTTTAGGCTATTTTCCACCTTAAGGACCTCTAGAACATGGAATTCTCATCCAAGTCCCTCCTTGTTTCTAAGTCACGTCCAAGCCATCTAATCTTAAGCAAAGCTCAACAAAACTCAAAATCTAAGGGTAAATAAAACCAACTTTCAACTGGGGTACATATATGAAGGGTCTCCATTCTCATACTAAGTGAAACTACTACAAAGGTCATTCTTTTTATCTGATTATTTCATTGAAGCGCCCCTTTCATCATTTCTACTCTAAATGATGTCAAGGGTCATAAAAGATATTCTAGAAGGTGTATTTTACAAGTTGTACCCCACATTTTGGGTAAATTGCACTTTACTCCAAAATTAGGGTTTTTAAACACAAGGATCATTCCACAAGCTGCATGTTGATGCCCCGGCTAGGGAAATCCATTATACTTCATCATATTCACTCTTATGTTGTCTCAAAATTAAAGTCACATATAAACATGTATAATTTGCAAGTTAACCCCTCTGGTTGGGTAAATTGCACATAGGTCCCTGTATTGCAAAATAATACTACACCATTGTTCATAGGGGACAGAAATGGAAACATATGTTCCTTAGGAGCTTTAATTACTTGCTAAAGTATAATTGCAATCATCTAATTTCATAATTAGGCAAAACACCTAGGGTTAGCTTATAACCCAGGTCAGGGATGTTACAAATCATAAACCCCTAACAAGGATTTCGTCCCCGAAATCTCAGGAAGAAAAGGGAAAGCAGATATTGTATCAACATTACATTATTACATCCTTAGGTAACATTCCATTTTTAGGGAGATGTTATAGAATTTTGATTAACATTTCTTAAGATCAAATTCAAGCTCTGATATTTATTTGAGACCATATAAGTGCCTTCGCACCCTGAGTGTGTCATCACATCTGATAATCAGCATACTATCTTCCTTTATTATATGCATTAACTATCTCATCAGTTATACATTCTTATCATAAAGAAAAGTTTTCTTGTCAAACAAGGATTTTTTTAACAGACATTCTGGAGAAGGATATGTTTATTTAAGAACATAAACCTATAACAAGGGATGTTCTTAACATTCTATATACCTAATCCAATCTTATAGCTTGATCAATCCAGACAATTAATATAATCCTTTGGTATGCCTATACATTCTTACTTTGATATTAATCACTTGTGTTATCAACACTCTATATCTCTTTCTTCCTTTTATCATGGGACATTGCTTATTACATATAATCTTTCAACCTTTACTAATCAGGGTTGACCTTCCTTATTTTCATATTTCTTATTTTATGATACTCTTTAGGTTGTTTCAGAATGACTACTTGATCAGAGTAATCAAAAGATAACAATCTAAGAGTTTCCATATTTACTTTATCATCAGTAATTGTATACCTGGCCAGGGTATATAATTCCTGAGGTAAGAAAATATGCACTTGTATATTACCATGTTCCTTCTCTTTTCTCATCCTTACAAGTATAAATATTAACTTTACTGATTTTTTTTATCCAGATCAATTCTTTAATACCTTATCTTCTTATAGAAGTAAGCATGTAATCATGAAACATCTATCTGATGCAACATTATAAGTCTTTATAAGACCAATCAAGGAAAATTCAATCAATTGCTTTTTAATTTTTTATCCAAAAGATCATAAAAAGACTTATAAGAAATACCATTTATCTTGTCTAACCTGTCATAGCTTGAGGATTATTCATTATCTCAAGTTGATTCTGCCTCAGAGGTTGATTTGCCATAACATTTCTGGTTGGGCAATCTCTTATTAGATGCCCTACCTGTCCACATTGATAGCAAGCTCTGAGTTCCTTGTGTGGTCTAAAGGGTTCCTTACCCTTTCTGGATGACCACTGCCTTGGTGTACTAGGTCCTGGTTGTGTTGGTGACACCAGAAACTTCTTCCTTCTGGAACTACCAGGCCTCTGCTTCTGGGTTTGGATAGGCCTTTTCTCAATTCTTCCTTTATATTTCCTTTCTGGACAATTAGGTCTGATATGTCCAGGCCTCCTACAATTATGACAGGTCCTGGTCTCTGGCTGTATTCTAATCCCTACATTACTGTGTACTGATTCATCAGGCTGAGGTTGGGCATAAGCTTGCTCTGAGTTCAAAGCTTCATCATTTACTTCTTCTTCAACCTGCTGCTGAGGGTTACATATTCTATGGATATCCAAAACATCATCATTAGGAGCTGGTAACCTGGGTTGTATTGCTAGTGTTTGATACACTAGATACATCATGGTTGCCCTAAATTCTCTAACAGTGATTCCTAAGGAAGTATTCCTCATCATGGTTGGATTAACTAGGGGAACCTCAGGTAAGTGTCCCTCTACTGCTTGCTCCTCAGCACTGCTTCTAGGTGTAGCATTGTTGCTTTCTGCAACAAACTCCTCGTCCTTATATATCTTCTTCTCCTGAGGAGCAAAAGATTCTATTAGATAAGGAAGAAACACTTAATTATAGACTCGACATCCTAAGTCCTATGTCTCTGTAGACTCGGCGAACCTAGAGCTCTGATACCAATAAATTGTGACGCTCTGATCCATAAACCACGATATAAACTCAGCGAAGCGTTCAATTAGTTGTGGAATACGAAAAATTACTGGAAATTAAAACTTTTTGCGACAAGATCTTGAAATCATAAAACTCCTTTGATAAGAAACAAAATAAACAGTTTACATCTCTATTAAACCACTTCTTGAGTAGTTATATACAACATGATAAAAAATCTCAAGAGTCAAAACCAAAATCTCAAATCACTAACTCCAAGGACCTGAGAGTACAGAGACGACATAGGACTATCTAACTACATGACTCAGCAGAAAGTATCTCCACCTGAGATTCACTGCTGCCCCTGGTACTGTTGTTGTTGTTGTTGCTCATCCTTAAATGGAATCCTTCGTCTTCGACGACCACCTAAAAAGTTGAAGTCTACGGGGTGAGACAATTTTAAATAATTGTCCCAGCGAGAGTTATAACTCTCAACCAGAAGCTTTATTATAACATTTAAGGAATATCATAATTGAAGTAACTTAAGTCATGCAACAACAAGTTTAATAACAAGTGAAGCAACTTCTACTTAAACAGTCATTTCTTTAAAGCATATAATGAACATGTATACTAAATATTTGAACAGTTCATTAATGTAAGCAATGTAACACCAATCATTGTTTCTCGTAGTTCAACCTAAGAAGATATGCTACGCGGTTGATTATGTTTTACAAACATTATTATGCCCTGTGGAGATGAGGTATACCGCTCATACTCCAACCGATCACTAGTAAGTCGCATCGGTATCATACATAGGTCATCAAAAGAGCCAGATTCTTATGACCTCATCTTCCACAGTCAGTAAGAGGATTTATTTGCAGGACATCTTGTGTCTCTACTGTAGTACCTATCCAGGGTATTCTGGAAACTTCGCTATAGAGTTGCAGTGGTGTTCTGTACTCTCTTCGTCATCAAAAGATTTCTTATTTATCTCTCATCGATGCGGTATTTGTGTTTTCTTTGGGAGATTTGTGGTACATTACTTGGTATGGATTTATAGTGAAAGGTTGATGGATTAAGATACTTCTACATCAATTCCTACACTAGGATGTAAGGATTTACACATCCATTTCCCCCACATACTCAAAAGTATGTGATCCAGGAGTTCCCTTAGGAAAACCTGTTTCACCATCATTTGGTCTCTGACAATGATGGATCTATGATCAGGGCTCTACATGGTATGATTGCACTTGATTATTTAGGTACATTTCAGTATTCTTTTATCATCATACATGTTCTCAAGCATAATCATTAGCATAGCAGCTAGGAAAGTAGAATACTAAATGTAACAGAACTAATTCACATCAATTATCATTTCTACAACATTTCATCACAAATCTTCTAATTAGCATGACCTTGTTGATACTCATGGCTCTCACAGCCTATCAATCTCATTAGATGCCACTTGCTAGGCATCAGGGTATTTCACTATTCATAAAGTTAATAACATGCTTTCAATGAATATGATATCATCATTCTTACCTGGATATGATCATCCTCATATAAGAACCTGCATATTTAATTTAACTGATAACAATAAACAATTCATTTCAAAGAAGTTGTACCTTCCTACTCTTACAAGAGTTAGGTTCCCTGAATCTCATCAATTAGGGTTATTCATTTCCTTTTCTTATGATTAGGAATCTTGATTCCTCATCTCATACATCAATCATGAAGATTCATGCTTAAAATCATAACTGGAAATAGGGTTTACCCTATTCATTTAAGGTTATTGAATCTCTTTGTCTTTATAAGGCATAAGAAATTCATATCTTGTAATTTGTTCTCAGAGTTTCATACTTAAAAGCATAACACAGGACTAAGGTTATCATACCTCATCCTTCATTAATTAGGGTTTCTTGTTCATGTTATCAATCCAACTCTAGTGTACAACTTTACCCTTCTTGGAAGCATATCAGGATATGATGAGTGTTTACTTTTAATTACAACATTTATTGAACATCATAATGATTATCAACTCTAAGTATCAACCCATTTCTCCTTCATATCATACTCTACACTTATTAAGTACATGAATTCGTTGTGCCCCTATCATAGCTAATTCCCTCTTACATCTTTTTTTAAAAGATATAAAGGTTTATACATTGTTGATGTAGGATAAATCATCTTGTAAGATTGATTTAGATATACCTCACTTAAATGCATTACCTTGTAGACCATCTCCAGGATTTCATAATTGCCAGGTCATAAACTAGGCTCACTATTCATCCTACTAGGATTTCCATATTTTCATTTCTAATTAGGGTTTCTCATATTACAACTTGTAACTAGGGTTTCTATTCACACTACATGATATTACCCTAGAATTAGGGTTTACTATACACTCCTTGGTAACTTGAACTCATAACATCATCATGTATGAGAATCATCACCATTGATGCCCTCAGATTTGATTAAGATTCATCAAATGTCATATTTAGGGTTTTCATGATCTCACATAGGTGGATCATACCTTTATCATGCACATTCATATGTATTGAAGGTACTTTACTTGAGTTTTAACCATAAAAGGTACTTTCTCTCTCCTCTTACTAATAGATGGTGATTACACCACTCTAGATTAGATTGGGTTAAGTCCTCATTGACTAACATAAGCCAAAACACCACTAACATGTCATTAGGGTTTGATTAGAACAAGGTATCCTTTGATTTAACCCTTCAAGGGCATTTTGGTAAAGTACATTATTGCTCACCATCATGGGTCAATTCATTAGTCACTTAGTCCCTTAATGTCCTAGGATACCATTAGGGTTTAGGTTAAACCATCATTGAACCAAAAACACCTTCAAAAGATTAAGTATAAACAACCTTGAAAGTCTCCAATTGGTTACACATATTCAACCTCCAAACGGTTTGAGACCGTTTGGATGTGTTGACCGTTTGCTAGGTTTGACTCGAAGACCGCATGACACTCAAGTTCGTTTGCCCTCAAACGGTCTTAAGACCGTTTGGGGGTGCGTTGACCGTTTGGGGAGAGTTGACCTCCAAACAGTTTGAGGTTATGCGGTTTGAAACTGTTTGATCAAAACGACTTGAGATCGATTGGTCCAAACGACCTTGAGATCGTTTGAGCCCAAACGGTCTTGAGATTGTTTGGCCTCAAACGGTCTTGAGACCGTTTGGACCTCAAAAGTGGTTCAAAAGTTACAATTGATCATGGTTATGTATGTTGAAGCCCTCAATTGACCATATCCATGACAACCACTTATAAATTGAGTCAATTAGGGTGAGCCTTAATCAATTGGACACCAAATTGACCCTCAATTGAAAGTCAATTATGGTCGAATCCATCTCAATTAGGGTTTCAATCGGATAATCATCAATATTCAACAATGTGAATCAAATCAAGGTTGAACCTATCAATTGACCTCCAATTGGGCCCAAACTTGGCCCAAACGGTCTTGAGGTCATTTGTATGACCTCCAAACGGTCTTCAGACCGTTTTCCCAAAGTTTGACAAAAAACTAAGTCGGTTGGCTAAGGGTTGAACCCTAATTAGGTCTAAAATCAGCATTTTTATCAATGTTTCAACTTATTGTAATTGGACCCTCAATTCATCAAATTAGCTCAACCCTAGACCTCCAAACGGTCTTGGGTTGTCACCAAACGGTCTTGAGACCGTTTGGATGAATCCCCAAATGGTCTTGAGACCGTTTGGGTCCTTCAACCCAAAACTCAACAAGATCTATACTTGAAATCAACAATTTCAACCCGATTAGGGTTAGGGTGTTGAAGTGCCTTCAACTCTCAATTGGTTAAGAATTAAATTATGATTCTTTGTAGGAATGAAATTAAATATATTACCAACATACCCTCAAACGGTCATCCCTTGGTCAACCCTATCAAATGGTCTTGAGACCGTCTTGATCCAAACGGTCTTGCAAGACCGCATGAGATCAAACGGTTTGAGAACGTTTGACCTCAAACGGTTTGCAACCGTTTGGACCAAAAGGGTCCAAGGTCGGTTGATAAAGTTTCCTAGGAATTCACGCCCATCATCTTCAACCTTTGTTCAGGTCAGTTACTCCACCGTTTTACTTGCACAAGTGCAAGGAAGAAGGGAGGTAGAAGAAGAACTAAGTACAAATTGCAAGAACAAAGATATGCATAATAAAGCAAAGAGTTTAGAGTTATAAAACCCGCCTCAAACGTTGTTCCTAGAGCTCCAAGATTCCAAGCTTCAAGCCTCTAATGGTGTCTTGAGCTCCACAACTCGGCCAAAGGTGATTCTCCAAGGAAAAGATAGGGATGGTCGGCTAGAACAAAGATCCTAAGTGAGTTAACCACAAAACCAACCTTATATGATTAATTCATCCAAGTATCCGAGCTTGAAGATGGTTCCTACTCACCTTAGAACTACTTACTCATCTCCCTGAAGTCTAGAGCTCGGCCTTGGCCGTTTTTGAGAAAGATGAGAAGTGAAGAGGTGAAAGGATACGTTTAGATAGTTTGCAAGGGAACTATGCTTATATACTTTAGGCTATTTTCCACCTTAAGGACCTCTAGAACATGGAATTCTCATCCAAGACCCTCCTTGTTTCTAAGGCACGTCCAAGCCATCTAATCTTAAACAAATCTCAACAAAACTCAAAATCTAAGGTTAAAGAAAACCAACTTTCAACTGGGGTACATATATGAAGGGTCTCCATTCTCATACTAAGTGAAACTACTACAAAGGTCATTCTTTTTATCTGATTATTTCATTGAAGCGCCCCTTTCATCATTTCTACTCTAAATGATGTCAAGGGTCATAAAAGATATTCTAGAAGGTGTACTTTACAAGTTGTACCCCACATTTTGGGTAAATTGCACTTTACTCCAAAATTAGGGTTTTTAAACACAAGGATCATTCCACAAGCTGCATCTTGATGCCCCGGCTTGGGAAATCCATTATACTTCATCATATTCATTCTTATGTTGTCTCAACATTAAACGACCATATAAACATGTATAATTTGCAAGTTAACCCCTCTGATTGGGTAAATTGCACATACGTCCATGTATTGCAAAATAATACTACAACATTGTTCATAGGGGACAGAAATGGAAACATATGTTCCTTAGGAGCTTTAATTACTTGCTAAAGGATAATTGCAATCATCTAATTTCATAATTAGGCAAAACACTTAGGGTTAGCTTATAACCCTGGTCAGGGATGTTACATGTAAGGTCTTTAAGAAGATGTTTACTGTGTCTAGGGAGATCAATGGAGCATTCAATGGAGTTTTTGTGCATTGCAGCTAGAAGGGGTGAGAAGGATGAGAAGAGTTATGGGTGGTATGTTGGGGTTGTGGGGGTGGACCAGAGATGTGGTATAGTGACTGCATCAATGGTGGACTAGATATTTGTAGAGGTAGAGGAGTACGGAGAGCGTGAAGAGAAGGTGTAAGATAAAGGGTTTGGTGTTGGGCTAAGTTTGTGTGGAGAGTCATCGGTAAGTGGGTAGAAGGGATTTGAACTTAAGATTTTCTACACAGAGTTGCATAAGAGTTGGTTGCTCAGTGGGAAGGGAGGTGAAGGGTTGTAGGGAGAGGATGCCGGTTGTGCTGACGTTCAATAGGGTAGAGAGGGTGTGATGATCGTGTCCGGGGAACGCATCTAGGTATGAGCTTACGACATGCATAAGAGATATGGCCCGTTTCTGTGCATGCAAAGCATCTAAAGGGAAGACAACATGATCGCCTATGATGACCAAATCTAAGGCACTTTCCACATCTGATATGATAAGTCCTATCGGGTTTTTTACATGTAACCCTAGTCCAAGGGTGTTGGGATGCATCGTGAGCTCGGTTGTCGTGGTAGGAGGGGTGATCTATCACTGACAGAGATTCATCAATCTCTAAGTCTGAATGCACAAAGTGGTGAAGAGAGGCTCGTATTTGGAGAGGGCCATTAGAGCATTAAAGGTGCTTATACTGAGAATACCTAAATCTAGGAGGTAAAGGGTCCTCACTGTGTCTTTGTGGTGTAGTAGAAGAGTTATCAGTGCCCTCCAGTTGGTTCGTTTGTGTTTGGTTTTCTGTACAACTTGGTTGTCCGCCATTTTGGGTTGGGAGCATCTAATGGCCTAGTTCCGAGTCCTCAATGACTTCCTCTGAGAAAGAGTAGCAATTCTGTTCAAATTTGAGGAGTCTACGGATGTTGTGGGGTATGTGGTTGTTGATATCGGTAAGCCAGATGTTTACCTTCATGCCTCCCTTTGGGTGGAGAGTGAGGTGCCAGCCCATACATAGGTTGAGGGTGATCAACATTTCTCTATAGCCATGACTAGATCGGAGTTGTCCTCTTTCTGTATGGAATAAGTTGATGGGAAAAGTGGTAGCACAAACATAAAAGAGGATGATCCCATCTGAGATGTCCAATTGCATGTATCCCCATGATCAAGGAAGGATGAGAATTCTGGTGGTTTTGCTGTCTAGGTAAACATTCAGGTGGGTCATGGCATCAATGGTGTGTTGGTTGTGTGAGGGATGAGCATGTAAGGGGGTAGTGATCGATCGAGTGCAGTGATCAACATTTGGAAGTCTTTGAGATTTTGAGAGTTTGTGTGTGAGCAAACCACCAATTCTCATTTCATATAGGAGTTGATGTTGGATTGTAGAAGGTGGAGGAGTAGTGACCCCCACTCAAATCAATGTGTCGTCTGTGTGCCGTTCATAGATACAAAACGTCAGACGAGGATATTCACAGTTGTGATGTAAAATTGCCAAGTAAATGTGGTTGTAAAGGCGATCAAGATTCAGTGTGTGATGTGTATTTAGTACCAATAAATGATGGCTATAGTCTCCTGCAGGGTATATAGTTCACCGGCGATCTTTGGAGCAGTGACAGAAATCTCCTAGCATGGATATCTCAGTGTGGGGAGTTTCTAGACAAATGGTAGAGGGGTGATGTTCTTGCCCTGTGTCTATGCAGGGAGTTGTTCTTCCCTTGTGTTGAGTACCACAATGTCTTCATATTAGATGAACGGAGAAAAACACACAAAGAGAATCAGTTAAAAATATCTTGAGATTGGATTAACATTTAGTTTAACAGACCCACCATACTACCACCGGAAGTCGACGATCCCTATATTATATATGGACTCACCAGATCATTAATTGTTGTTGCTCGACATTCACGAGTATTTGTTCACCACCAGATTGGACGGCAGCAGTCACAGACTAGCTAAGCACGCATCTCAGGCCAAAATGAGGGTCCGGCCAAAACGAGGGTTCTGGAAGCTCACGTTCGACGATGGAGCGACAGGATCTCAACAATATTCTCCTATTTTTGTGCAGAAACCAGGGATTAACTATGATGTATCTGGGGCTTTCTATGAGCAACGATTAAAGATATACGGAAACTAGAGAACTTGTTTCACGTATCTAGGACTTTATATGTTGTGGAAGGAGACATACACGTGAAGGAGACTCAAAGGATGAAAACGAGTTCTATTTCATTGGTGCTTAGTAGAGTAATACACTAGATATACCCACGTGCTATATTGCATTTATAAGAAAAATGTTCTTAGATCATTTCATGTTTTTCAAAGTTTTTTCTTCTGTATAATAATTAAGCAGACAAATCTTCATATATTCATTATTTGTATTATTATATGATACTTAACATTTTATATTTCTCTTTCTTTCTTATTTTTGAGCTTTAAAATTCAAGGTTTATGGTTTATCGACTAGGGTTTAGGGAAATGTGTATATTATCATATTGCGTGTTTAACAAAGTTTTCACACGTTATAATATATATATTGGGAATATGTAGATAGTGTTTATCAAATTGTATTCGTCATGTCAGAGTCATTGTCAACAATAGTTCGAATTGTGAACAAAACATAATTTAGTAATAATATTATTTTGAAAAAAAACCCAATTTAGCACACTTTTATAAAAATATTTTCAAAAAAAACCAATTTAGCACACTTTTATAAAAATATTGAGTGCAAATGGAAAGCACCATTTCATGTGGCGTTTTTCAATTTTTTTTCAAAATTTTTTATTTAAAAGTAGACACGCCAATTATTGTAGCGTTTTTCAGTTCTGGTTACAAAAAGCGCAACACAAAGTGGCGTTTTCAGACCAAAGTGTGCTACTTTGGAAAATATTTTGTAAAGTGTGCTATGTTGGTGAATATTTTTGCAAAAGTGTGCTAAAATAATGAGCAATGAGAGTATATCTACTATCTACTATCTACTATTTACCATGCCAAAAGTGGCGACTCGTTTCTAACCTCCATACTCTTGATTTCTGTAAATTAATGAACTCTTTACTAGACATTCTGCGATTGGACTCTTCGTAACGATAAGCTGATAAGCCGATTTTTACAGGAACCTTCCTATGTGAATATATATAAGCTGCTCCTTCCGTTTGAAGCGGTACTTTTTATCCATATTTTCTGTCTCCACTGGATGCCTCGATATGTTATGCGACGCTATTGGCATGCAATCCGATCCCTATCAAGTACATTAAAAGGAATCATGAGCTTCTTGGACCGTCTGCTCAAGGAGTCAGTGTCGTAGGCCATCGAAAATGTGAGGACATGCTACAACCGGAGTTGATGTGGGTGTGTATCACATCGACACCACTATTATTTCCCTGTTTCAGTCGGAATAAACACTTTTATCTTTGCAGACATCATAATGCATGTAGATGGACTTGCCTACTGTCTGCAACCATTGATGGTGCGGATCGAGTACAAGGAGCTCGTAAGTATTCCAAGCATGATCGCTGCATGGACTTAGTCCGACGTGTAGCCGAAGCACCTTAGTCTACGTTGCATACGACACTAACAAAGCAGAGATCATGGATGATGATGGCCACGAGAGTACTGCTGAGGAGCAAGGGTCCGGAGAAAGCAGCACGGATGGCTTTTTAGGTTGAGGTACATGTGATGATCGTGTTTCTGAAACAGAGGTACAACCTGATGTAAAATTGACAGATAAATAAGTTTATTGGATATCATTTACTAAGTTTCTATCGGAACATAGCTCCGGTATGCATCTGTACTTTATTATTGGCTCCCTCCACAAAACCATGATTTCAATTGAGAAAATTGTCATCACGCATCTACCCTCCTACAATGTTGTAAGGATGTCAAAAATAATGCCTGTGTCCAATTTTGTATACTGCGTCCGTTTTTGAGTGAAATAGGTCACCCTAAATGTACTCCATGGTAACAGTGCAACACCCTTTTTTTTTTCTTCTGTACGCTAGATCCTATTGATATGGCGTGATCCGAGTTCATCGTACAAGATATACAAGAGACAAAACATGTTCCCCTTTGTGATGTCGACATTTTGCTCAACAATCGATTAGAATCCCTTACACGTTGATTGAGGTCGAAGAAATGAACCTAGATGCAAACGAAGCGATGTAAGTTGAGGTGTAGTTGATGCCCCCTTTTGGCACATAAACTGAACCCTACAATATTCTATGGTGATTATAATGCTTAATTGTTTCGAATCCCCAATCTCGTTATTATTAATTAGTAGTTTTGCATTTTGTGTCGCACGGTGGTAAATGTGAATTGCTGAGGATTTGCTGGACCCAGTTCTGCACAGAGTACATTGTTCCCAACAGGAATTAACGTCGCTTGTATGTTTCATTTGGTTGAGGCCGATGATGTTGATCTGCATATACACGTATAAACAAATCACTCAAGGAGTAACATACTCCTTGTTAAAAGAGGAGTAGCAAATCCTCCCTCAACTGTGGGGCTTTCCAATGCATAATTTTATATGAGTCAGTATTTGGGCACTGAATTGAATGGTGCTTCATTTGATTTGATCTTATTTAACTATAGATACGGTAGCTAATAGGTTATGTGGCATTATTAATCTCATTTATCATGTAGTCAGTATTTTATTTGAATGCTAGCTTCTGAAGTTTTAGAACGGGATAAAAGAAAATGACGTGCTATATATGTTGGCTTGAACACACAATGAAATATATTATACTAATTTTTGTGGAAATCATAGATTCTAAGTTAATACAAATTGATGAGCCCAAAGTCTAGACTTTTTAGTGATCGTGTTTAAGTTACTTATCAATTCATTTTAGTTTTGTTCAATCTCAGCATGTGCATTGTATTATTATGATATCCATTGTTGAAGTTATCACACGAATGATTTGGTGTTGGCTGGGTATATGTATATTTAACACATACACACTCTCTTAGACATTGTATCTATTTATACATATACATGTAATTAGAATGATGGGTGCATGAAAGATAATATGACTTTTAACATAGTAGGACATTTTTCAAGATATTTAACTAGAACCTAGAAAATCATAACATGACTTTTTAGTTACCATAGGTAAAATTCAAGTTGTTGCTCTAGCTCAAGATTGGTGGAAAGAGGATGAAAAAAATCATGCTCCTGGGAGACATTCCATACTATCTCCTTTAGTAGCTATGTGTTATCTATTTTATCTTATATAAAGAAAATGAACATCATGTTGACTGTCGACGAAGGTTGGAGAACTTTGAAGTTATATGTTGCTTATTTTGATTTTTATGTGCATTACCAAAGATATGACATATCACATTAGTTTTTTAAAGAAAACCGATAGTGTCTTCTTTAGTGTTGATTTTTTAAGACAACCGCAGTGGTTTGACCAACTGAGAAAACGTGGGTTGTATTTTTTTTATCGTCGGTCACTTCTCAAAGAAACATACACGATATATCGTCCGAGAAAATAAAATTTTACAAAAAAAGTTATGTGACATTTCATTTGCCTCTGAAAACCTATATCGTCTATGCTTTTATTAATATCCTATGGTATAAATAGGTGTACACGCCATGTGTCAAGAAAAATTTTCCCACCCCTAATTGGTATTTCCCGTTAGTTGTGTCTTCAACGACCGACGAGAAAGATGTAGGTGCCATGTGTCCCCCACATGGTGTTTCTCCTCAGTTGTTCTAACCATAACAATGGCTTATGTATCGTTAGGTTCCATGGTTAAGCGTCAGTTTATTGTAGACATCTGACGATGAAGTTGTGTTTTTTCTAGCAGTTGTTTGTCAATAATCGAAAACCTAAATCCTAGTTCCTCAGTTATGTAAATAACTAACGGGGTTGGTCTTACTGAAACCCCATGAGAATCCCTTTTCTGCTCTTTTCCCTACCTGTATTTCTCTGGATATCAGACTTCGGTGATTTTTCGGTGATTTCCCCCTCTTCCGCCTCCACTGCTATTGCTACCTAGTGCATCCACCGCTAGTGATTGTTGTTGTTGCTGCTCGCCAACAATTGTTGTTGTTGCTTCTAGCGGCTACTAATTCTGATGCTCCTCGACAACGTTTGATGTTGCTACTCTATTGGAGATCTAACTACTGTTGCTTCTCTGGTCCAACTTCTCAAGACTCCGCCTCTACTCTCTCCTTTATCTACTGAGGTAGGTCAACTGCTTCTTTGTTTGTATTATTTTTTGCATTATCAAGAAATGCCTGTGAAAGTATGAACAAATTGCTTTGTGAAACTACAAATGGCTTATTAAATCGCTCTATGAAACTGTGAATGGCTGTATGAACAATGTATTTGATTAGAGTTAAAAATTATGTATAAATCCTAATATGTTTTTGTCCTAGATTTAATTTTGATTGTGATGAATTGTATGAGTGTGATGAAAATGCATGTATGTAGCTGTGTATTAATTATAATTGAAATTTATTTGTAAACCCTAATATGTCATTGTCCTATATTTAATTAGATTGTGATGAACTACAAACCATAAATTATGTCTAACTATGTATTTAATTATAGTGTGATGAATTTTAATGAGATTGTGATGAATTGTAAATCCGAAATACATATATGAGATATCTGATTAAAAGATTCTAAACCTTGGATAGTCCACCATTTCTAACTATGTCGTTGTCCTAAAAACCCATCTAAGATTTACTAATTAGGAGTAAACCTTGGATAGTCCACCATTTGGGAGTGTTCTTGAGCATTTAGTTCACTTAGAATGTAAGTGTATAATGCATATTTGATTTCAATAAATTTTGACAACATTTCCCATTTTATTCTCTGGGTACATATGTAGGTGGGTATTTTGCCATATACATTGGTGTACTTGGAGAACTGTGGGGAAATGTAGCTGAAATTTATTGAAATTGAACACACATTATACACTTACAAGTGAGATATAGTGCTCAAGAATGAGATAGGTGGTACACTTTCATGAATGTGAATGGTAGTAGGTGATTAGGGCTCAATTCCAACATATTGTTTTATCCAAAATTAACTTACTAGCTAAAACTTGATGAGGTACTTGTCTCCCATCTGAATATAGAAATGGATCGATGATGGATGTCTAAATCAAGTCTTTGCACTCTAGAAATTATTAGGGGTCTTAGATAGTTTGTAAGACTTGCAGAATAACATAGAAAAAACTTAGAGATAGGTTCAATTGCCCATGTAGGAATTGTAGTAACAACCTCAAAGTTGACATTATTGACATGATCAAAGATCATGTCATTTGCAATGGGATTGTACAAGACTATACATAATGGTATTGGCATGGAGGGATTCCTAGTATGGGATCAACAAATATTGTTAGTAGTAGTTGTTTCGAAGAAGAAGTTGTTGATGATGTGGATGAGAACGAACTAGTTCCAACAGACATTGTTGATGTGATGCTAGATAGTTGTGGGGTAAATGTTATAGACCCACCTCCTTAATTTAGAAACCTTGTGCATGATGCCGAGAAACCTTTATACTTAGGTTATGCTAAGTTTACAAAGTTGAGCACTATATTGAGATTGATAAAAGCTTCACTTTTCCATTGTCTTTGTTGATAGAAATTTTCCCTAAAGGCAATGAGCTTTCAAACTATACATATGAAATGAAAAGATGTTGTGCCCAATGGGAATGGAGTCTATGAAGTACATGCATGCCCCAATGACTATGTGTTGTTCCAAAAGGACTATATTGATCTAAATGAATGTCTAAAATGTGGGGCATCTAGGTATAAAAGGATGACATCAGGTAAGACCAAAACTGAGTCTCATGCCAAGGTGAGGTGATATATGTCTATAATACCATAGTTTTAATGCTTGCTTGAAAATATCGTAGATGCACAAAATTTATCTTAGCATGCATAGTAAAGAAAAACAATGATGGTATGCTATGAAATGCATCTGATTCCCTAAAATAGAAGAGTATTGATTCATTGCATCCTAAATTTGGCAAAGAAGCCATTAATTTAAGACTTGGACTTTGTAATGACGAGATGAATCCATATGGAATATTAAGCAGCCAACATAGCACTTGTACTGTCATGATTGTTGTATACAATCTTTCTTCATGGTTATGTATGATAAATAAATATGTCATGTTGTCATTGTTGATATCGGGGCCCAAACAACTTTCCAATGATATTGAGGTTTACCTTGAACCTATGATTAATGATCTAAAAAGACTATGGGGAGAAGGGGTGATGACTTCTGATACTTTTCACAGAGAGATGTTTAATTTATGTGTTATATTGTTTTGCAGCATTACTGACTTTCCTAGTTATGAGGACTTGTCTGGATACAATGTAAAAGGAACCAAGGCATGTCCTATATGTGAGGAAAATACATATTCTATTTGACTAAAACATGGTGGTAAGACTGTATCTTGGTCTTTGAAAGTTTCTTCCAAAGGTGCATCCTTAGCAAAAGTTGCACAAAACATTCAACGCCTCAACTGAGGAATTGAGTGTCCCTAAACCAACCTAAAGTTATATTTATTAGAGGAGGATATTTATATAAAAGTAAACACCATTGTAAATCATTTTGGTAAGAGACCATGTACTACTTCTACAAGTGAAAAGTCTTAATTCAAAAAGAGGTCAATATTTTGGGATCTTGTTTATTGGAGCCCTTAAATCTCATGATTGTCACACTCTAATACAACATATATTGCCTATGGCTATTTGATCTATTTTTCCTAAGAATGTAAGGTTTGCAATGACTAATCTTTTCTTCTTCTTCAACACTCTTTGAAACAAAGCAATTGATTCTGAGATTCCAGAGAAGTGGTCATTATGCTGTCCAACTTGAGAAATACTTCTCCCCTTCATTCTATGATATAATGGTACATCTAGTTGTCCATTTTACTTGGGAACAAAGAATGTTGGCTCCAGTATTTTTTGCATTGGAAGTATCCTTTTGAGCAGTACATGAGTGTTTTTAAAGGTGATGTTTAGAACTACAATTGCCCCGAGGGGAGTATCATTGAGGTTTATATTGCTAGGATGGTTTTGGACTTTTGCAATGACTTTTTGAGTTGCAAAAAAACTCATGTTAATATTGTGAATCCTAATATTTATTCCTATAAAGGTATTTCAGGAGTAGGATAGATAAATATCAGTCATGAGCACTGAGAAAAAGCAGACTGGTGTGTTTTAAACAACATTGACGATGTGGGTATTTATATCACTAAACACACTAATGAACTCAAGACTAGTTATTCCCAATCCAGTTCAATGTGTCTTGATAGAGAGAATAATCATTCATTTATTAGGTGGTTTGAAAAGATATTATTCAATCAACTATCTCAAACACCAAATAATGTTACTTAAACTATCAAATGGCTTGCGTATATGCCAAAGACCAATGTTACTTCTTATGAAGGGTTTGACATAAATGGATTTCCATATTACAAAAAACATCAAGATGACAAAAATATCATCCTAAACATTAGGATAACCCTTCAGGCATCTTTATTGTATTCTTCTAGTGCCCAGGATTAGAGTTCACGTGAAGGAAAAATGTCTTAAGGTGTCATTGAAGACATATGCAAAATTGACTACATAGAGTTTAGAGTTCCATTATTTAGGTGTAAATGGGATGCGAGATGGATGAACCCTTCATCATTGCATCATAGGAAAAACATGTATTGTATATTGATGATCATGCAAATGAAAATTGGTATGTCATTTTTCATGGAAAAAGACATTTCATTGTAGATCGTATTGATGAAGAAGAGTACTATGACTAGTGTGATGACTCTAGTTCATTTTCTATTGTCTTACCAAGTGTAAATGTGGAATCTAACATTGATAACTATACACGTAAAGATCACACAAAAGTTATAGTGCTCATATGTAATCTGACTTTTTTTAAATTTAATGTGTTTATTTGTTCATATGTGATCTTACTTTTTCACATGTGATCTAACTTTTTATGTGTGTGACTTTTTATACGTGATCCAAAATTTTTCATATGCTTACTTTTGATTTTATAAATGGCATTTGACAAGGAGCACATCAATCCTGAGCGTCAGGAGCCTGAGTGTGAGGATCATGAGCAACCTGACTAGGGTGCTGAAGTGATGATAAATCAAAACATATGAGAGGGATAAATATGATGAAAATTTCAACAAATAGGTAAGGGATGAAGGGTATCGTTGAATTCAATGAAGCATGTATGCCAATTACTAAAGAGTTTGTAAGTTACTGTGCGGTCCTTGGTTGAGGCAAAGTACCTCCCCTTGTTGAGGATTGGAGAGAAGTGAGTATGTCCAATGAAGACATCATCTGGAGGGAGTTAGAGGAGAGCTAAATGCATTTATGTTTTTTATAGTATTTTCCAATTCTTTCTTTTATCATTTCTAAATAGTAGTGAATGTTGAACCTATTCTTCATTTATCCATGTTCTTTTTTCACTGAATTGTTAAGTTTTACTAATTGGTCAGTTTTGATGATAATTCATTGGAGTTGGGTGAGCAAACAAAGGAGGGAAAGTTCACCCATATGGACACACACGATGAATTGATGGTTGCTCTAGGAACATAAGAGCATCCTGACGTGTTAGGGGCTCTAGATCTGGGTACGGATAAAATCTTTTTTTGGTACACCCCAGCAAAAGTACAAATCTCTAAAGTAAGGAGAAGTGGACCACAAGTATGTGTCGAGATAGATAGATGCATCCATGGAGGATTTCATGACTTCTCAGGTGATGCAAGTTTCTGTAACAGTCACAGAACACGTTCATCACTCATCCATGGAGTTCATATGGAGCAGTTCTTCGGTCCTGCATGGCACGGTCGGGTTAAAATTAAATTAAAGTTGATTTATATGTACATCATGATAAAATAATCCCTCAAGTCAATATATACTTTTGTCAATTTAAATTTTATGTTTCATAAAATTGTAGGTGGCCAGTACATGTCATCTTGACATTGATGTTCCATCACACAATGTCATGGCAGATGTCGAGGCTTCTATCATTGATATGGTTCATGGTATTCCCCTACTCGCTAACCACAGTCATGTGACAGTCATGTATGTCTTTCTGACAATGAGAGACACACCTCTCCCATACAAGAACCCAGATGCCAGCACAGTTGAAGAGTTAGAAGGTGGATTTATGGGGTGGCCCAAATGACTCATTATGTAGTTAAATATGTTTACAAAATAGGTTGCAAGAACAAAAACAATTATTGTCATATTTCCCATTAAACCAGCACATCGCGTCCATAACTATATACTGGAAAGGATGATTTTGAGAATATAACTGTCCTAAAGCAAGTCCAGTGACATCTCCTCATCTTTGTAGTCGTGCAATTGTCTTGTAGTTGCATTGGGACTCATTTGTAGCTCCACCATGTACAACAAACTCATCTATAGAGACGAGAAAAGGCCACTTCACCTCTATGAAAGTCACACAGAACACCTAAAACTCATGTCATCCTAATAGAACAGATAGGAAGGAGTTGTCCCTCCCATTGTTGTACTAGTTACCAACTTACTCTCCTATAATTGTTCTCCCTTGCTATCCACTCCTTTATAGGGTAGGACTTGCTTGAGCTCTCTCGGTTACCACAACCAAAGAGACAAACAATTGTCAGGGGAAATTGATGTGTCTGAGAAGCCCTGAGTACCCCTCTACTTATAGGAGGGATTACGATCAGGTTTCCCAGTCTGTTTGGGAGTGTAAGGGACAAGAATATTAAAGTTTTACAACCTAAAAACAGAGAAATGGTTGGTTCACTGAGCGACCCGATCGGTTGGCATGCGATCCAATCGGTTCACTCAGTGAACCAATCATTTTGTCATGATTTTATATCACTTATGAATTGACAATTCTAATCCAATTAATGCACGACATGATGTCAATACTAGTCCTTGATGCAATCGAATTGCACTACAAACTAGGCATATCACAAGCACAAATCAATCATCTTGTGATCTTGAACCAGTCAATTAACATAGTGAATTGGTCGGTTCACTTCTTGACTCATCCATAACTCAGTCAATTCAATACTCAATCAACCTGATACTTCAAGCAGTCATTTTGTCACATGAGCCTATTGGTTGGGAGTTTAGTCAGTTGATTTTTTTTCTTGAATTTGATGCCTAAACACTTTAACACTCAATTCAATTATCATTCATGATCAGATTCCTCTTATAGGCCAATTCCTATGTGTGTGACCCTATAGGTCCCATATTACATTGGCAGTGAATATCCATAACTAGTTATGACATCACAAGCAAAGAGTGGTGCCTAGTCGCACATCTTTACTACCCAAGTAAATGAAAAGTTGGAGAACAACTTCCACCTACAATTTGTGTATGGTGTTACAATATTTTTATAGTTCCTTTGTCATTGATATCCCCATTAAACTTGAGGCATGGAGCAGTCATCCTCTTCAACATTCAATCATGTTCCTTGAACAAGAGCAACTTGTCTGAGATATATCTAAGCTCAATATCACATATTGACCCACATGCACATGGCCATGCATTTCTCATTCTCACTTATCAATAGGCCTAGGATATCATACTCCTACAGGATGGAAAAAAATCCCATGTACATCACTCACAGTCAGTTCATATGTGTCACAGTAACCAAATCATCACCTTTATGGAAATCCTTATTCAGGATTATGTTGGATGATGTCAAAGCATACCAACCTCTTTGTGATTCTATTTGTTCCTCTTGTACATCTATCTGTTCAATGCTTACTTATTTGTCTTGAACTACTTCAAGTTCCACCTTCCTCCCACTGATTCGTTTGGAAATAATTTCCTTCACTAGGAATACAACATCTTTGGAAACAAAGACTTTTCTATCATATAGTGAATAAAAGTAATATCCTTTAGTCTCCTTAGGATATCCAAAAAAATATAATTTATCATATTTAGGGACAAGATTTTAGGAAACATTTTACTTACGTAAGCTTCACATTTCCAAATCTTCATAAAGGACACATTGGGATGCTTCCCATACCATATCTCATACGTTTTCTTTTGAATCGATTTAGATGGTACTCGGTTTAGTGTAAACGTGACAATTTTTAGAGCATAACCCAAGAAGGTATTTTGAAGTGCAACTAAACTCATCATTGATCTCACCATATCCAGCAATGTGTGATTCCTTTTTCTTATACACCATTATGTTGAGGTGTTCCAGGTGGAGTCCACTAAGATATGATTCCATGGGCTCTGAGACGGTCCTCAAATTCTTGTCTTAAATATTCTCCACCTCGATCAAAATGAATTGCCTTAATAATTTTTCTAAGTTGGTTATGTACTCATTCATAAACTACTTGAACCTGTCAAAAGTTTATGACTTATGTTTCATCAAGTAAACATAGCCATACCTACCAAAGTCATTAATAAAAGTACTGAAGTACTAATACGCACCTATAGATGTAGTTCTAACAGGAACACATACATTAGTATGTACTAATCCTAATAGATCACTAGCCCTCTCATTGTTAGCAGTGAAAGGGATCTTAGCCATCTTGCTCAACAAACCAGATTCACATGTCTCTATTTATTCAAAATTAAAAGAGTCTTGATAACCATCTTTATGGAGTCTAGATATGCGATTATCATTTATGTGTCCTAGACGAAAGTGCCAAAGGTAAGTTTTGTCTGAGGTTTTGAGTTTTAGTCATTTGGTTTTTATACTATAAACATCTATCTTTAGATCTATCAAATAAAGAGCATAAGACATTGGGGTACTACCATATAAGACAATATCTTTAGAAATTGAACATCGACCATTATTAATATGAAATTCATACACACCCTTGTCCATACAATATACAGAAATGGTGTTTCTATTTAAGGTAGGTGCATAATAGAAGTTCACTAACTCTATTACAAGCCCTATTGGAAGAGATAAACTATAGGTTCTAGCTATGGTCGTATCAACTCTCGCTCCATTTGCGACACACCGTTAAACCTCTCCCTTTCCCAAAGGCCCACTTCTTTTCAAATCATGCATATTCAAGAATATGTGAGATCCTAAATGGTATCAAGTACCCATGATGAAGAAGTAGATAAGTTTATCTCAATAGCATATATACCTAAAGTGGATATGATTAACTAGGTTCATCACGTGGGTGCATATTGTCTATATTGGGCTAAGACCTCTATCATCTGTATATATAGATTGCACAAAGTTTTGACTTTTGAAGTCTGGCGATTCAATAAATCGTTTGACAAAAAACTGACTAGTTTCACCAATAGGTTCAAAATGACATCAAGGTTATGCAAAGGAAAGAACATTTGTGGAGAAAATATTCATTCCCTCTTGTCTTGGGTCCCCACCTACTCATGTAATGTTTCTTCAAAGCCAACATCAATGTAGTGTGGAGGGATGTGGGGAGTTGGGTCTTTGGAAGCAGAATAAGAACAAATATTCTATCATAGTTGAATGATGAACAAGTAGTGGGCATTCTGTTAAAAAACATACGTGTCTGTTAAGCATATAGATAGCATTCCCACTCGTAAGTTGGGCTTGCTATCCTTCATCTAGTTGACAAGAGACTATGACTTGTTTCCGCAAGGACATGTGTTAAGATAAGAAGAGAAGGGTGACTTTGCTTAGGCAAAAAAGAAGCAGCCAATGTCGCATTAGGGAAGGGGGATCCCATTCTATTAAAGTATGAATGGCAAGTTTCTTCCTGGAATTTTCAACCTTTGATACTGTAGAGGACATGGATGAAATCAACATAACGGGCACGCAATCTGCGATAGGTTTGATTGATCATATTACTTCTGTCTTCTTCTTCTTGAATGTGTTCAAGTGCAAAGGATAAGTTCCTCTCATACTTTTCTTTATCCCCATCTAGAGTGTTGAACATATGGATTTGGGCTTAGACTCAAAACTTGTCATGGCTTTGTTCTCATCCTTGGACTCAACTCTCTTGATCACTATCATGGCTTTTCCTTCTTCATTCTTTCTTCAACATGAATCAACATACCAAGCACATATGACATCAGTCTGGCCATATTATTGAAGCTGTAACACTCAATAACATAACTATATGATTCTAGAAATGATTTCAAAATCATATCTATGGCCAACTCTTGGCTCAAAGAGAAATCTAGTTCTTCAAGATGATACACATGTCCAATCATATTGAGTACATGATCTTCTAAGTCTGTCTTTGTCATCTTAAACTCAAAGAGCGCTTTATGACATTGTTCCTTTCTTTCTTTGTGAGATTTTGGTCCATTTTCCTTAGATGTGTTACCATCTCAAGAATCCCCTTATCCATACATTTCTCATTCAACTCATAGTTCATGTAGCTTAGCATAATGTACTTTATGTCCAAGGCATCATTGGCATTCTTCTAGTAAGCATCCACTTTAGCCCTAGATCAAGCACCATAAGAATCAATCATGAAAAACCATGATGAGAGAAGGGAAACCATGCATCTAACTCATGTAAACCAAATCCAAGACTTCCAGCATCCGGTGATATCTGAATCAATCATGATGGAAAAACCAACCCTTAAGGTCCATTTAGGAAATAAAAACATCCATCACTACTATGAGATTGAGTACATAATATTAGGGTTTAAGAAAAAGAGCAATCCTATGAAAAAATACTTCATAATCTCAAATGTCATATCAATATATCAACATTTAGTATATCATAATCAAATTTTGAAGATGAAACATTAGCTTGCCAGCAAGAATATGGTGCAATAATAGAAGAGGGTAAAAAGTTATATAACCCACCTTAAGATGAAGATCACTCCAAAGCCACGATATCCAATAAAGAGAAGGAAGCTCCAACTAGGATCAACTTCATGGCTACAAGGTCACCTCAAGAAAAGAAGAACATACAAAGGTCAAAGAAAGTCTCTAGAAGAAAGAAGCACAAACCCTAGGATGAACAAGAGAGAGGAAAGAATAAAGAGGAGAACTTTATCTCATTTAGGTATTCCCATGGGAAACCATAGATATCGACCTTAATGGAGAGAAGATCCTTAATATAGAAATCATGGTAAGCCATAGTCTCATGAACAAGAAAGAAGAAATAGAGGGGTAGGGTTCAAAGGAAACAAGATCAAGGTATAGAACCACTTACCAAGAAGTTAGATCACGAAGCACCATCACTAGGAGGATGATAAAGCCATATATGACCACATGCAAAGGTGATCAACCACCAAAGATCTAAGATCAGTACCTTCTCTTGCTCCACCAATCTCAAGGCCAAATATAAGGGAGAAGGGAGAAAGAAGAGCTAAAGGAGATACTTGCATGTGAAAGAGAGGGTTTATGTACTCAAGGGCAGGAAGGAGATAAAGATAATGAGGTGACAAGATATAAGAGCACCAAAAGGACACATGTACCTCAAGTTCACGACCATGAAAACACACATGCAAGTGGATCATTAAAATCTATGTGGTGTAGATACCACTTAGGTCCTCAAGTCATCTTAGTCACCAGTTATTGTAAAAACCAACGAGTAAGACTTCATTCTTCAACTATAGCTAAAATCTAGTGCCATAGATCAACCTCTATCCTTAGTCACTTTACCACCAAAAAATGGATGACGCATGTACTTATCCCTAATAATATATGCTAACCTCTCTATGACATTAGTCGTCAGTTTCTTCTATAAAACAATCACCATTTGAAAAATCTTCGTCATCAATTTTCCAAAAAAAACAACTCTAGTTGTACTTATCCCCAATAAAAATGCCAACATCATTAAGACTTTAATCGTTAGTTCTTAGGAAAACGATGTTGACATAGATTACTATATCTCTTTGGTTTCCAACTAGAAAATGAACTCCACATGTACTTATCCCTAATAAAAAGCGCTGACCTCACTAAGACTTTAGTCATCGATTTCTAGCAAAAAACCAACGACATAAACCAATATAGGGGGGGAATATATTTCACAAGACACATGGTGTGAAGCCTTTTTCATAGGTTGTTTTAGAATAAACCAAACAAGATAGGGTTTTTGGAGGGAAAAAAATGTCACAGTGTACTTGACCCACGACATCGACTTTGTTGGTAAAAACCGAGGACATAGTCTTTTTGGAGGCAAATTTTTTTTATTAGGAAGGCTTTGTCATAGATTTTGGTATAAAAGATGTAACATGCCAATATAGAAAATTCCCACTAAAATATTGAATTTTGCAGGCTATGTTGGATGTCGGTTCTTCAAAATGAAACTGAAATTATAGTAAAAGAGCTATCTGTGTTTTTTCTTAATAAAAAAGACTTAACTAGTAGTGATATTTTTGTTATACCAATCAACACTATAAGACTGAAGAGTCGGTGACCTATAAAAACGACATTAAGGAATGTGGCACCATAGGTAAAAATGTACTATTGTGGTTAGGTATACAAGTATCGAGGGAAGAGTTTTTGTGGAACTCACTAGCTATACTCTTTTTGAGTACTTTACCAATTAGAAAGTTGAAATAACCTGAAAATCAAGTACAATATTATATTATTATGAAAATAATCAGTTAAAAGATGATGATCGATGTGGAATCCTGATTAAATCTCCACATGTTGAATAAGAGTAATATACAAAATTGATGAAACTTATGATGAAACAATCAATTGAGAAAGATAAAGCATGTATTAATACATCAAAGCTTAAGAGTTGATTTATTAAAAAAATGCATGATAATATGAAGTTTAATTTGATATGAATGATATAAAAAGGTGTTCCTAAAACATCAAGGAACTTGTAGAGGTAGAAACAAGTGTTTATAATTGAGATTCCTATTCTTGGTGAGGTGAAGAAGCAATAACTATATATATAAAACATTAAATATATGCAACAATTAGAGGAAATTATGAAGTTGTGTATATAACATATGAATGTGTATGAGGAAATTCTGGAGAATATATATTATAATAAGGATTTTTTATTTAAAACTACATAATAATATAAGGATATTAAGATGATGAGTATAATTTGAGAAATAAATATGCATGATAATAAAATGGAAAAGTGGAATCTTAGCTAATCTCAAACAATCCAATGTGTTTTTAGAGGAGCTAGAGTAAATAATCTGATACGATATAAAGAGATCAAGGAAGTATTAGGAAATGAACTATTGTGAATGGAAATATTGTGAATAATGATGATAAATGGAAATATATATAAAGGAATATTAGGAGTAATACCTAATATGATACATAATAAGACTCTCATCAATGGTATGTGATGATATTAAGGATAAAAATCAATAATGGATGACATGAAGAGGGGTGACTTTCTAATTATGTTATAATATATATATATATATATATATATATATATATATATATATATATATATATATATATATATATATATATCTGTGTGTGTCTGTGTGTGTGTGTGTGTAAAAATTGTTTCTTCTCCCTACACATTAACTACACATAAAATGTAGTAACTTCATCTTTTTATTGCATACTGACTACATATAGAATTGTAGTTAAACATATAGCTACAATTAAACCTACATTGAAATATGTAAAGACAATATCTAGCTACATTTTTAACTACATATATATTTGTAGTGAATGGATTGTTTAACTACATATTTGAAAAATATAGTTAAAGCCTTTAGCTATATGAGAATATACTGCAATTTGTATATCTAAAGAAAAATGTAGCTAAAGCCTTTAGCTACAAAATATGGAGTTTTTTCTACATTATTCTTTTGTAGTTAAAGACCATTGTTTGTCCAGTGATAATGGTCAATGCGCATAAAATGTAGTTTTGAAAATGTTTGATTTCCTTTCTAAGTATTTCTTTGTTAATATTCTGTCTTTTCTTTACTCCAAGCTAAACTATGTTAGTCTCTTAAAGACTTGTTTTGATCGTTCAAAGTGTATCCTTGCAATTGCATTGAATTTGAGTCATTTTTTTTGTTCCCTATTAGGTAATGGCAAATGACATTTCTGCTAGAAGAATCTTCCAGTACAACATACAACATCTATATCATGGGGGCGTTGTAGTAACTAAGGGTTTCTCTATTTTTTGATGTAATAGAGTAGTTAAGTTGAGATTGTCTACCTTATGATGTTTCCTTTGATCAGTGTTGTACTTAAAACATTTAGTTATCAATATGATGTTGGAAACTAGATTGATCAACTATATACACTAGTGTCTTATATGTTATTTTATGGATGGGCGCCCAAAGCCTATTACCACTAACTCTGTAGTCAGTGGGTTAGGTTGACGGAAACAAAAAACTCTGTGGGAAATGGTATCATAGCCAAACAAACGAGCCTCTATGTAAGTAGGGCATAACACATCATCAGAACCTAGGGATGACCAAAGTCCATAATGGTGAAGCTAAGGTAGTAAGTATGGTGCACCACATGGAGGTTCTGGTTGGTAATCATCCCCAATCTTCCTAGCTTCGATGGATGGAGTTCCTCTACACATCTACCTTCCCTTAGTGGATCCAAGACTAGATTAGGTCTCTTCCTCTAAAGATTAGAAAGTCTACTTGCATCTCATATCTTCTTTAAGGACTACCCTTGGCAACCTAATTAGATGTGTTTAGGTAGTATCTTATCTCTTTCTCTCATTTGAGTATATTCTCATGATCTCTCTATTTGGGTTAGATTAAGGATGGGTTACAAGTAAAATATGAAGCTAATTTATAATAATGTGACAATGAGATTATGATTATGCTCTAGTCTTATACTAAAGTTTTGAAGCATGATCAAAAAGCTTTCTCTAATAATGTTAGTAATCCCCCTTGTAAATGCCTCCGAGGACTCATTCCACATATGCTAGCACCTCGGGTATACAACCTGGTGACAAGGGAAAGGAAAAGAGGGACATAATGGATTCTGAGGAGACTGAGGAATTCCCTCCTAAAAATATCATGGCATCACTAGATTGGAAAGGACAAAGGGCACGTCCTCATGGATACCATGCATACTCTGGTTACTTACACTGCCACAGTTTTCCACTTCTCACTATGTGCCTTAACATCTGCTTCTTACCCCATCACCTATCAAGAGACTTAAGATCAAGCCTTATTCATGGAGAGAACCCATCCCACACAGGAGTTACAAATGCGGTGCCAAATTCCCAAGACCCCAAAGGACCACCTTAGTTAAACAACCACAAAGTGAGTCAGGACATAGGTCGTAGCAGGGTCAATGGGGCCTGGTTCATAAGACAAGGATAGGGTAGCAACAACAACACTAGCAGATCAAGCAAGATCAAAACCATGGATACAATAACAAGCCACGTGGGATCAAGAGGTGCAAGAGCTATGGGAGCCATCACCTTGGCCAGTGTATATTTCAGAAGCCCTTGTGTCACTTTTGCAAGAAAGAAGGATACATTTGAGGAGTTTGTCCCTACCCACCTCTGACATGGGCCACCATGAGTATGCAATCTAAACATCAAGCAGATGGTGTCTCTACTAATGAGGCTTACGAAGCAAATGAACATGATAATCATTCAAATGATGGTATCTTTAAATCTCAATTTATTACTCATTAATGGTACAATAATTGAAAAATAATTAGATAACTTACAAATTTATTCATGATATAGGTATCTTAACACTTCACGATCACCCTATTATGGATCGATTTGATTCTAGATCTACTCATACCTTAATATCCTAAAGTTTTTCAATGTTTATCGACCTTAAACTGAAAGACCTAGGATATACCCTCAATGTTTCTACTGCTAGTGGGAGGATGTACACCTCTTATCATGTGGTAGAAAATGTCCCTCTCTTTGATGGACCTCCCAAACTTGTAACTGACTTCATCATGCTTGACATGGAGGACTTTGACCTCATTCTTGGAATGGATTGGTTGTATAACAATCATGCCACTATTGATTTCCACTTAAAGAAAATCATCATCTCTAAACCTGATTCTCCTATCATTACCATTCCTAGTAGGAAAGAATGAGCCAAAAACCTTGTTATTTATTCCATGAAGGTTGAATCATTGATATCCAAAAGGTGCATAGCTTATCTGGCTATTGTGACCTTAGTGAATCCAAATACATCAACTCTGGACTATATTGAAGTGGTGCATGAGTATCCCAATGTCTATTGTGAAGAACTTCCTAGTCTGCCTCCCACTCATGAAATCGAGTTCTCTATTAAGCTTGTACCTGATATTGCACCTATCTCTAAAACCCCATACTAAATGGCCCCTACTGAGCTATGTGAGCTCAACAAACAATTGCATGAACTTATCGATAAG
This sequence comes from Alisma plantago-aquatica, assembly GCA_963693085.1. Classification (NCBI taxonomy): domain Eukaryota; kingdom Viridiplantae; phylum Streptophyta; class Magnoliopsida; order Alismatales; family Alismataceae; genus Alisma; species Alisma plantago-aquatica. The sequence goes on along the minus strand of OY856410.1, from coordinate 1,388,688,801 downwards.
GGCTTTGTAAGCCTGAGTTCTTCTCCTTGTGAAAAAGAAAGATGGTTCTATGAGGATGTGTATCAATTACCACATGCTTAATCAAGCCACTTTCAAGAACAAGTATCCCCTCCTCAGAATCGATGACCTATTTAATCATCCTTTCCATGCCCACATATTATATAAGATCAAACTTCTTTTTGGTTACCACCAACTTAAAGTCAAAGAGAAAGACGTCCCAAAGATATCCCTCCAAACTCGTTATGCGCATTATGAATTCTTGGTTATACTGTTCAGCTTAACAATTGTCATTTTTGTGTTCATGACTCCAAAGAATAGAGTCTTCTTCCTTTCTTGGATGACATTGTGATGGTGTTCAGTATGACATCCTTATCTTCTCCATGAATCATGACTCACACGATTCCCATATTTTCTAGGTGTTGGACGTTCTTCAGACACATAAATTCTATGGGAAGTTGTCGAAATGTGATTTTTGGAATCACAAAGTCATGTTTTTGGGTCACTTCATCTGTGGAGGGAATATTTCTATTGACCATGCCAAAGTCTCAGATGTTCTTGAATGGAAAACCCCAAAGACTATTTTTGAGATAAGTAGCTTCCTTAGGTTGGAAAGTTACTATTTCCGCTTCATTTCAAACTTCAGTAAGACTGTGATGCTCCTCACCAAGTGAACTAAAAAAGGGGAATGTTTTGAATGGTCATAAGCTTGTCAGTTTTGATTTGAAGAGCTCAAGACTAGACTCCCCTCTACTCCTATTCTAACCCTTCCTTATGGAAATGATGGGTTCGTCATCTTCACTGATGGTTCAAAGTTTGGTCTTGGTTGTGTATTGACACAAGAAGGCAAGGTAGTTTCCTATGCTTCCAGACAGTTAAAACCAAATGAGGTCAACTACCCTACGCATGACCATGATCTTGCAACCATCATATATTCCTTGAAGATCTGGCATCACTACCTCTATAGTGATATGGTATACATCCTCACATATCATAAAGGTCTTAAGTATATCTTGACTCAGAAGGACTTGAATCTGAGACAAAGGAGATGGTCAGAGTACCTAAATGACTATAACTTTACCATCTCTCACCACCCTCGTAAAGTCAATGTGGTAGCTGATGCCTTGAGCAGGAAACATGCCACATGTGTTGCTATCTCCACCACAGAGTTGAAGCATATGGAGTTTCTTCCTCCCATGTCCCCAAGGCACTTGGGTGACAAGATTAGACTGGATAGCATCAATGTGAAACCTAGACTTCAGTCTGATATCCTAGCGTGCAACAAGGTAGTTCTAGTTTGGAAGAGATGATGAAGCTCATGGAGAAACCTTAGGCACACCTATCTGTGGGAGTTGATGGAGGTATTATGTACAAATAATGTTTTTAGGTCCCTGAAGATTCATCTTTGAGGGACACATTTCTAAAAGAAGATCACTGGCTCAAGTACACAGTGCATCCTGGTTCGATAAAAATGTACAAAGACTTTCAAAGGCATTTCTAGTGGAGAAACATGAATATTGATATAGCTAACTTCATCTCAAAATTCCTAACATGCCAATAGATCAAAGTTTAACACTAGAGACCCCAGAGACTTGCTAGAACCGCTACCTATCCCATAGTGGAAATGGGATAACATCACCATGGACTTTGTAGTAGGTCTACCAAAAACCAAAAAGGGAAGTGATATTCTATGGGTCATAGTGGACCACTTGACCAAGTCATCCCACTTCATTGTTATCAAGACAACCACCAAGGCAACTGAAGTTTCTATGTTGTTCATCAGAGAGAGAGTGAGATTGCATAAGATTCCCATATCTATTGTCTTAGATAGGGATGCCAAGTTCACTTCTCACCTTTGGCAAAAGGTATAGCAGCAATTGGGCACTTAGTTGTAGTTTAGTACTGCATATCATCCTCACACAGATGGGCAATCAGAAAGGACAATTTAGATCTTGGAGGATCTTTTGCATTCTTATGTTCTTGATTTGGGTAGCTCGTTGGATCACAACCTTTCCATAATCGATTTTGCCTACAACAACAACTACCAGTCCAGTATTTGCATGCCTCCATATGAAAACTTGTATGGGAGGCCATGAAGGTCACCTCTATACTGGTATGAAGTCAGTGAAAGATGAATTTTGAAATTTGAAGAGCTACAATTGTATTATTATAGTGTTCATCTGAGCAAGAAAAGGTTGAAGAGGGCACAGGATAGAAAAAAATCATGTGCAAATGCTCACATGATTGACAAGTCTTTCAGAGTTGGAGAGCATGTGTTCTTAAAGATCATGCCAATTCGGGCCACTACAAAGAACAAGAAGAAGTTGAGTCCTAGATATGTGGTCCCTTTCAAAATATTGGCCCGCATTGGAGAATGTGCTTACAGCCTATCCCTACCGCCAGAGTATAGTATGATGCATATTGTCTTTCATGTTTCCATCCTAAAGAGATATGTGAAGGATCCTACCCATGTTCTGAACCATGAACCAATTCATTTGGGAAACTCTTGGGCTTATCAGAAAGTGTCAGTCAAGATTCTGGATAGCCACACTTTGGAGCTCAAGAACAAAAAGATAGATATGGTGAAGGTGTTGCCGAAGAACTAGACCAGTCATGACACTACCTGGGAGCTCAAATCTGACATGGAACCATGTTTTCCTGACCTTTTCAAGGATGTCCAATTTTGAGGACAAAATTCCTTCTCAAGGAGGGGAGGATGTTATGGATTGGATAATCTCTTTCTTCTATTAAGTACCTTCAAAACACTACCTTGTTTTATGTACTTGTCTTGCTTTCAGTTTTGTAGTTGGATACACTTAGATGCATAATTGTTTAACCTTGAATGCAATTAATACACATATGGTACTCAATTTCTTTCTAATATATCATTTCTAGCACTTTTCACCATCCTTTCATTTTATTTGATCATATTTTAAAACACCTACTGGAGTGGGATACATATAAGTCATTTAAGATTAAAAAAATTATTTTTTAAGGTATAATCATCTTGAATGTGATAAATATAATATTACACTACTTATAGTGATTTAGGTGGTCCCTGCAAATATATACAATTAATATAGCTTAACAAAACTTGCAGAGAATAAGAGAACAATACTGACACTAATTGTGATTCGCTAATAAAACCATGTCTTGATGTACTATAAAGCTCTAGATGACAACAATGACGTCTCAATCAACCCCGTATAAGATCTTATGATTATCAGACTCTTGAAGGTATCTTCCCTTTGGTCAGTATGAGTGACATACTGATGTGGAATAACAACTCAACTACTAGTAGGGGCATACTGACCACCACACTAAAAACTTGTCCCCTTTCAGCTGCACAAGACACGACAACAAAAACTAGGGTATACCACCCTCAAAATAAAGATACACCACAATCACTCTTAATAACATATAAACTAAGACACAACCATGACTATTTTCAAACATATCAAGTTTGAAGGATAGAGAAAACCCTCTTTACACTTGCCTTTACTCAATAATATAGAACTTGATCTCCTTCTTACAATGTGAGATCACTAAAAATAAAGTCTTTCACTATCTAAGAAATTTTCACATTGAGATAGCTCTACGGTCATAGAGTACTACATTATTAATGTTACACTTGATTAATTAATCCAATTACTCATTTTTTTGTTAAATCAAAAAAGTTGCATAGAAGCCATTGAAATATAGTTGTATAAATTAAAAGAGTCTAGAAAATTCATTTGACGAAAACATATCAACATATTCTATACAACATAAAATTGGATTCATTTGCCATAATTTCCATTACATTGCCCCAATTCACCAAACATAGGGAACAACAAGGTCCAAAATACCATTTATGCCAAAAAGAGGATAAAAACTAATAGGAATATGAAAAAAATTGTTGATTTTTGTATGTAACTTTGAAATAAAGTAACAAAATTGAATCCAAAATTTAAAATTAGAACTCAAAAGTGTACAAAAGATATACTAATTCATAGTAGGGATTAAGAAGGGCCGAACTAGCATAGATTAGACATTTTGACATATCAAGTTTGTTTCGAACTATCTTCTAGAAATATAAGTATTAGGAAAAAGTAGTAAAGCTAGACAAGGCTAGTCTTACATCACATAAAATCTTTTTAAGAAAATTTAATTCAAAGGCATCCAAACCACATCACATGCTCCTCTTGAGCCAACTGAATTGTTGTAGAGTGTGTCTCATCATTTCAACGACAAGTCTATCAACACACATACCCACATATAACTACATATTATGTATATTGTTACATTCCCATGCCATCCATATATATCCAATCACGTAATAAACTCTAACCATAAGACTCTACCATGCTCCCAATAATAATTTCCACAACATTGCCTTCAAGTAAAAAGTCTAAAAGCATCAAGACTACTTCTAAATCCCATATCCAAAATATTATCTTATTATGTGATGTTTTATGTCACATATCTATATACTACTACAATACTATAAAGATAAAAAAAGCCATGTATAAACATTAATATGATAAGGCGATATATTCCATTAGGTGGCATCTTTTATTAATTTACGTTATCCTCAATTACAAAAAGTGCATGTTTGGTTTGCAAACCCCCAAATTACTTCATTTTTACATTATATTTATATCCCATTATAAAAAATTATGCATGAGTATTTTACTTCAAGATTTACTTATAAATTTGTATGAGCATAGGAATATCCATAAGATATAACATATTACAAGAATATATATCAAAGTACCCATTAGGATACAAATTATCATGATAAGGTTCAAATAATTATTAAAGCTATATAAATACTGAGTTCACAAAGTAATTTCACAATAATTTTTGAGGATTTAACCATTTATAAGGGTATGTTACAATGAGGGTTGTGTATAGAAAACCATGGGGGTCAAAGAAGGTTCACAACAACCATCAAAGTATAAATTTTACTGTGGAAGTGAGTTATACTCTATATGATCATCCATGTAGAAATAAATGTCATAAAATTTGTTTTCCATCAATATGGTATACCAATAGCCATAAGTGAGTCTTTATTAGGCAAAATCACATATTTTTCATATTATCAACCTTAAGGTTGCAAGAAGACATTTTTATAACATAATGAATCAATATTAAAACATAGAGGGAAACAAAAAAATTTGAGATCTTCTCATATGACACAAATCAGTCTACGATAATCACACATTTAATCATATACAACAAAAGCTAACTATTTAAGGTGATATTCATGGCTAGTGAGGTTGTAGCTTGGGTTGTAAAGGCACATGATTCCCAATGAAGGAACATGGTTTCAAAACCCAGGTCGTGCACCTTAGAAACGACCATCTCATCATGTAGTATGACCCACTTTGTGATTTATTTGCCCTTCCAGTTGAGGGTAGATGGGGGGGTTATATTATACAGGTTGGGGTTACTAAAGTGGCTCCTCCTTAGGGATTCTTCCCATATCTCAAAAAAATGTGAGATTCAAGCATTTCTTATTATTTAAGGTATGAATGTATGCTTAAATAAATAGAAGAGTTAGAAAATGACTTGAATTTTGTGGTAAGGTTATTTCATTTCCATGCCATCTCGATCAACCTTCAATCATCGCCATCAATGTCCCAAAGATCCATCTAGGCTATGTCAAGCTAGATCTAGTATCACCTAGATCAAATAGAGAGAAAGGTAGGATTTTTATCTCTAGAAAGTTGTAACACAATGGATATCATAAAGCTTGTCTAAGAAAAATAATAGTAAAATCTAGTAAGCAAAAAAGAGAGGAAAGTGAGTATATTACATGTTTAAGGCTGGAAATAAAGAAATCAATCTTTAGGATGTCCTCTGGAAGCTTGATCCTCAACATGCATATCCATGCAAAAACATACAAGCTTCTTTATCAAGGTCATAAGCTTCCATGGATGATGAACTTGAGCATCACTCCAGAGGAAAAATATTTAACACAACATCTCATGAACACCCCTCCAAAGGCCCCAAAAAAGGTCTGCTTTTCAAGTTTTATAGAAAAACATTGGAAAAAAAGGAGAAAAGAGGATGCTTTGGTTGTTTTGAACATGAAACACCATGGATTTGTATGGATCTCCTCATCAAGAAGAAGAAGATAGAGACAATAGTATATAACAGAGATCATAAATGATTGTTTACACACATGGTAGTGAAAATGAAATTATAAGGCTAAATATGTTGGGTTTTATGGCCTCAGAGTAGGCAACAGAAACAAATTTTTTTCTTCTAGACATTAACGTATAAAAGGATATCACATCAAAGAATATGTAATGGGAAGGATGGTTTTAGTGAGATATACCTGGTCTTGGGGCTTTGCTAGTGACAATACCTCATAGCCATGTGTGGTCTTCAACGCCATGTCTTGGATGATGTTTTTGGGCTCTTGGTCTTCACCATGGACTCTGGCCTCCACCATGGACTATAGTTGATGTGTCCTCCTGAGTGGTAGACATCTCCCGCCTCATCAGATAGTCCACACAGACCAGTTGGAACTGCTGCCATTCTATAAAAACTCGAAGGAAGGAGACGACCCTCACGTTGGCGAACTAGCACCAACATGCTCTCCCAAACTTAGACTACTTTTTGCAGTTTTATTTTCCTCGTTGTGCCTTCCTAGTTAGGTAGCACTTGCTCAGGCTCTATCAGTTACCAGAACCAGAGAGGACAACAACTTTGCAGAGCAACTAATGTTCTGAGTTGTGTATTTTGAGAAGCCCCCAGTATAAGGACCCTGACCTCCATTTTGGGCTTACCCTATTTGCTTTGTCTAAACCTTGTGTTGATATGATTTCTATTCACCTAAAGTTGTGATTAGGGTTTGTTTGTGCTTTGTTGAGAGGTTGAGGTGCAACTTGCAAATTACCCAAGTTTTAGGGTTGGTGTGCAAGTTTTCACCTTGAGAGATGTCCTTCTCTCTCCTTGCATCTTCTAGTTCTAAGAGGATGGGTTGGGCTCGTTGCTTGAGTATCTTTGGGATTCGTTGAGCCTTGTTGGGCTTTGTTTTGCCTTGTTGAGCCTTGTTGAGGCTTGGTATCGGGCAAGGGTGAGCCTGGTGCCTTGTATCGACCATGGTGTATCAGCCAAGATGGTGTATCGGCCAAGGGTGTTGGTGATGTGTGGGGTTGCCATCTTGGGCGACACACACCCTCCACCCTATCCTCGGTTGTGTCACCATCTTGGTACAAGTGGTAATTGCTTTGCTTAGTGGGTGGCAAGTCATGGACATGTGGTTTTGAGGGTGCTAGCATGTGGCATGACCCGAGCACAAGTGTACTAGTGTCGGGTGCCACCTTGCCATGCTCTCCTTCTTCACCCCTAAGTATATAATCGACCCTTCTTGCTTTCTAGCATCTCCTTTAGTTCCCTTAGTTTCTTTCCTTCTTCCTTGGTGCCTGATACACTTCCCCTTGGTAGAGATTGGTGGCCGATACTCTTTCCTTGGTGGGCGACATAGCTCTAGTCTCCTTCTTCCTCTAGTGGTGGCCGAACCCTAGAGAGTGCCTTGCTCCTCCTCTTATGTGTTGGCCGAAGGTGGTGCCTTGGAGCTTGAAGCTTGGTGCTTGGATCCTTGGAGTTTGAGGAGTGTGATTGAGGGGGTTACATAACTCCTAACCCTAGCTATACTACTTCCTTTTCATGTAGCATGATATATGTGCTATCTTGATCGACCATGCCATCTTTTAGCTATGTTTCTTGCATTAATGGTTATAAGGTTGCTTTATATGTACACTAGACCTTGTTGAGATGGTTATCTTGGGTTGCCTTGGGTTGGCCGAACCATGGAGGTGGAGTTACTTGGGATAAACCCCTCACTCACTTAGTTGTTGAGAGGTGAGCTTAGGGTCTCCAAATCCAATGGTGAGTTGAGTTTTGGCCTATATGATTTGATGGACCTCCTTGTTGCCCGACAGATGATGGAAGTTGTGCAATACCCCTCTCTCACTTAATTGTCTTGAGAGGTGAGCCAACTCTCTTGAACTCTTATGGCTTCTTGGTGGCAGTCTTGAGGTTGAAGATGACCAATCCATCATGACCTTGAACTCTTGCATGATACCCCTTTATGGTGTTATTCCCGACATCCCTCCTCTAGGGATGAGTCTTGGGCGATATGCTAAGTGGTGTTCAGTTAACCCTTTAACTGATATGGGCCCTTACCTTAGAGGGTGTTGTTGGGCGTTGTGCCTTTGGTTGACATGTTTGGTAGACATCCCTGCTTGGTACCCTGGGCGACATGGGTTGTTATGGTGTCACCCGATATGAGTCTTGGATGGTGAAACCCTAGCTTGAGTACCTTGGGCGATATGAGAGTCCCTTGGATACCTTGTTGTGCTAGCCAAGAGGGTGTAGGTTGGGTGGTATGGTTTTGGCCTTGGGCGACATGGTGTTGATGGTTTCCCAATATGGAACCCTAACCCTAGTGGGCGATAGGGCATCTTGGCTGACGGGGTGGATGTGTTTCCTGACACACCCCTGGTCATGGCTGCACAATATCTCCTTGCACCTGGTTGCATGATACACTCTTGGTCCACGGCTGCACGACATACCTTTAGAACTAGTCTATCTGTTATCCCATTGTACATGGGTGCAATTTATGCTTGTGGCCGATATCCTTTGGGTAAAGGTTAGTGCCCTACCCGCCACACCTTTGGTGAGGGTAGGTGACACTTTTAGTGAGGCATGCGCCTAGCCCGGGAACTCTAGGTTGGTGAACCGGTTATCTTGAGCCCGCATCTTTGGTTAAGATGACTTTGAGATATGAAAGATGGGTTGAGACCAGTGATATGTTTGTTACCTAAGGTCGTTTTTAAGTAAGATGATAAGATAATGGTTATGTTCTTCAAGATTTATGTTTAGTGATCCAGTTATCTCTCTCTTGATATGCATACTAACCATGCAGGTGTATCAAATGAATTCATAGCCATGTAAGAGCTATTAGGTGTATGTGTTTTGTATAACCCTTAATAAGGATGATCCTTGTTGATGAGATATCATGTATTGCCAGTATGAAGAGAAAGGTCTGGTGACCTCATAAAGGATGAGTGTTGGTCTGAGGTGTTATCCTCTATGATGAGATAAAGGATTGATATCCCGTAATGATGTATGAAGATGAAGCCTTGAGAGGCAGTGGCATTATGAGATGAGGGACTAAGATCCCATGGCAATGTGATAATGACAGTAATAATGTGACACGATGTTGTTTATGTTTTATAACCTGGTTGCCTCAACAATGCACCTAAACTATACTAATTAAAGATAGTGGAACATTTCATGTAGTTTTGCCCTGGCCATAGATCCATCATCGTCAGTAGATGGTGATAGTGAAATGGGTTTATCCTGCTGGATTACCTGGAGCGCATATTGTTGAATATGTGGGGTTTCTCCTAGCCGAAAGTAGGAGGATTAGAGTGCAACTGTGGTTGTGGACTCAAGATGTGTATAAGAGCATGGTGAACAAGCCCAAGACTCAGTGTGATAGAGAATGAATGCATTCATGGCTCAGGACCATGGTGAACTGGCCCATGGCTCAAGTATACTTGTGTCGTGACTTGTACTAAGGCATGCTAGATAAAATGGTAGACTGTGGGAGCTAACACTGTGGCTAAGGCCACTCAAGCAAGAGACTGCGGTCCTTCTTTAGTTATTGTGCACTGACCACGAAAAGGTGAGGTCATGGAGTGCGGCTCTTCCATTGACCTTGTATGGCTCCGATTTGGGATTCACAACCAAAGGTTGGATTTGAATGGTACAACTCACTTCCTCGGGGCATAATATATCATAATCCAACCGTATAGTATATATTGCTTAAGGAAAAACATGAAACATTGGTTGAGGCCTTGGTTGTATAGTTGCTCTAATTATATCTTATGGTTATTTACACATTCCTCATATCTTGTGATAAGTTCTTATAAAGCTTGTCTCGTCAATCATGTTCCAAAAAGAAATATCTGGTTATATGCCTCCCAGATATCTTCGTAAGTTGTTAATAAGGTCAAGTTCTGCTCAGTATGATGCACATATAAACTTCTTGTAACAGTTATCTGCTTTACCTGTTCTAGCTTTCCTGAAGTTTTATAGTTCGGCGGGGAGTTATGTTTCTCGTTGGGATTGTGTGTCTCACCCCACTGGTTTTCAACCTTTTTAGGTGATCATGCTAGACGTGGTGGTGTTGGTCGTGAGGTTGCGGTCGAGCAGCAAGAAGAACAGTAGGAGGCAGAAGATGAATATGTTGTTGTTTTGGTCATTTTGTAGTAGAGTCCTAGAGTCATCCCTGTACACTCGGGTCCTTGGAGGTGTTTTGATGACGTTTCATGATGTAGCTTTGTTTATCATGTTGTTGGCATGGTATGGCCTGTTATGTATATAAACAGGTGGCGAACTCTTTGTGCCTATGTAACAGCTGGTTCCTATAAGCTATTGACATGTATCAAGGTTTATGCAAGTTTATATAGCATGTTTCCTTGTAGGATAAGGATCTAGATGTAATAGTTTCTTTATTTATCTTCTTTCCGCAATCGGTTTTAATTAACCCGTGTTTTTGGTAATATGTGGTTTCTAGAAGTTCCCCATGTTTTCACATTGCATTTCGTTTGTCTGTGTGATAGCGAGATGTCACAATAGGTTTTGGTATCAGAGCGCTAGGTTCGCTGAGTCTACATGGATCTAGGACTAGGCTTCTGTCTATTCTTGTGAGTTTTCCAGATTTTCTTACAATAACCTTCTGCCCCTAGAAGAAGACAAAGCTGAAGATGTTTGGAAATCATGAAGAACATGCTGCCAAGAGAAGTGATGTTGCATCTGTTGATGGAGTACAAGTGTAGGAACATGAAGATCGGGTGCCTGGGGTCCCCCAGCTTGACCTAGCCATTCTCGAAAACCCTACCTATCAACACCTTATGGGGCAGTTAGTGTCTACGATGAATCTCATGGTGGAAAGATTGCCAGTGCCTCCGCCAAGAGCACATGATCCCCATGGTGAATCTTCAGGTATTGAGAAGACCTTCGAGCGACTTCACTGAGTCAGAGCTTTAGATTATGCTGGAACGGCTGATTGAATAGATGTAGATCTCTGGATGACATGTCTTGAGAAGGCCTTCTGGATCCTTGACATACCCAAAGCATACAAAGTCAAGCACGCTGTCTACCTTCTGAAGGGTAGTGCTTGCCACTGGTGGTCCATCAAGGAGGAGAAGCGGCCTGGAGAGGTGATAGTTTGGGACATCTTCTGGTGGGAGTTCGTGAGCCGATACTTCCCGAAGACCTATCTGGATGAGAAGATCAACCAGTTTGAGTGTTTGCACCAAGGATCGATGAGTATCACTGAGTATGAAGCCAAGTTTATGGACCTGCTGAGGTTTTATCCTCACATGGCGGTGACAGATGATGAGAGAATGAGGCGGTTTGAGAAAGGTCTTAGTGCTGAACTGACAACACCTGTCGCTGCTTTAGAAAATCGAGAGCGGTTTGCCACATTTGTGGAGTCTGTCTGAAGGATCAAATGGTCAGTCAAGGAGAAGAGAGAAACCATGTCCCAGAAAAAGCATGCTTAGTTCCAGAGGAAGAGGTTTGATGGTTTCAAGAAGCCATGGTTTTCGGCACCATCTGCGATGCAAAGTTCCAGTGCACCGTCACAATGGTCTCTGAGTAAAGGAAGAGGGCACGGGTTTTCACCATCTGGAGCTCGCAGTATAGCTTGGGTAGCAGTGACAGGGCCATCTAGGCCACAATTTGAAGACATGTCATGCTACCTCTGTGGACAGACCGGGCATTTAAAGTCAAATTTCCCAAAGAGAGATGTCAAAGTGACGCAACAGATGAGGCAAAATCAAAAGGGGTCAGATAGACAACAGTTTAATGACACTAGAGAGTGAGGGTGCGACCAAGCATCACAAGCTGGATCGTCTGCTCAAGGAATCAAAGGACGTGGACAACAAGCGACAACTCGATTCTATGCTATCAGTCAACCGGACGCAATAGTCAACCCACGAGTTGTGGCAGGTCAGATGGAGTTATTTCATTCTGATTTTTCTTCTTCTTGCTTTGTATCTGTTTTGGGTGATCCATGTGCTACATACTCTTTTATCTCTTGTAGTATGCTTGATAGCTATCTTTTACCTGTTTGTTGTAAGAAAGATAGCTTGTTGTTAGAAACCCTCTTGTTGGTCCTGTGTTGCTTTGAGAAGTGTGTTCGTCCTGTGTTCTATCTTTTTCGGGACATAAGGTACAAGTGGATCTTACACCACTTGATATGCATGGATTCGATGTAATCCTTGGGATGGATACCTTAGAGAGGTATAAGGTTGTGATGGACTGTGGTTCTAAGCAAGCAGTGTTTGCTGGCAGTGGTGAGATGTGGATCTTCCAAGGAGAAAGGAAGATTCTTCCGACATGTCTGGTGTCAGCTATGGTGGCGGAGAAGTTGATGCAGCAAGGATGTAAGGAATTCTTAGCTCATGTTGTGGATACCAAGGTAGAAGGCTCTAGCCTTGAGGAGGTGCTTGTTATCTGAGAATTCACAGATGTGTTTCCCGATGAGTTTCCCGGTGTCCCCCACCTCGAGAGTGACTTTGAGATCAATCTAGTGCCAGGGACACAACCAGTTGCTCAGACACCGTACAGGATGGCTCCAGCTGAGATGGCAGAGCTAAAGAAGCAACTACATGAGTTGCTGGATAAAGGTTTTATCAGACCAAGCGCATCGTCGTGGGGTGCTCCAGTCCTATTAGTAAAGAACAAGGATGGAATGATGCATCTGCGCATAGATTATCAGCAGTTGAACAAAGTTACGATAAAGAACAAGTATCCTTTGTCGAAGATAGACAATCTGTTTGATCAGTTGTGTGGTTCTATAGTGTTCTCGAAGATTGCTCTATGGTCCGAATATCATCAGTTGAGGATTAAGGACAATGACATACCAAAGTCGGCTTTTAGGATGAGGTATGGTTACTCTGAGTTTGTGGTTATGCTATTTGGGGTAACCAATGCACCTACTTCTTTCATGGATCTGATGAATAGAGTGTTCCCTCTATTTTTAGACCAGTTTGTCGTGGTCTTCATAGACGACATCTTGATCTATAGTCGAGACAGTCAACAACATGAACAACACCTTCGACAAGTGTTGACTCTCCTTTGCCACCATCAATTGTATGCCAAGTTTAGTAAGTGCGAGTTCTGGTTGAAGGAATTGACTTTCTTGGGTCATGTGATATCCATGGAAGGAGTCAGAGTGGACCCCAAGAAGGTGGAGTCAGTTGCAGAGTTGGAGCAACTGAAGACATCAATTGAAGTTCGTAGTTTTCTAGGTTTAGGAGGACACTACCAAAGGTTTATAAAGGACTTTAGTGTGATCGTGTTGCCATTGATGAAGTTGACTAGGAAATATGTACCTTTTGTTTAGGATGATCATTGTTAGCAAGCTTTCCAAAGTATGAAGGAGAAGCTGACTAGTGCTCCAGTGTTGGTGCTGCCAGAGCCTGGGAAGGGTTATGTTGTTTTTTGTGATGCTTCCAAGAAAGGCATAGGTTGCGTATCGATGCAGGAAGATCATGTGGTTTCCTTTGCTTCGCGAAAACTTAAGAAACATGAGGAAAGTTATCTGACACATGATTTGGAGCTGGAAGCGATGGTCCATGCATTAAAGATTTGGAGATACTATCTTTATGGGGAAGTGTGTTAGATCTTTATAGATCATAAAAACCTGAAGTATATCTTCTCGCGGAGTGAGTTGAACATGTGACAATGTCGCTGGATGGATCTAATCAGTGACTACGATTGCACCATCGAGTATCATCCAGGTAAGGTGAACATGGTAGCTGATGAGCTTAGCAGAAAGTCTTCTTCTCTACCTATGAAGAAGGCACAATTAAGTTCTTTGATATGCCATATACGAGATATGTTTGTCTCTTTGCGGCAGATGAATGTACAGTTGAAAGTATCTTTGTTGGCAGTACTATTGGTACAGATGAAAGTAAAACCTACGTTGAGGCAGCAGATCAAAGAAGCACAACAGGCAGATGCTACAGTTCAGTTGATCAAATGAGAGTTTGGCAGCGGGAAGCGTGATGGCTTCCATGAGTCCGGGGATGGACTAGTCTGTTACCATAACATGATGGTGGTCCCCGATATAGATGATCTAAGAAAGTTAGTGCTCAAGGAAGCACAAAAATCGATGCATGCTATGCATCTAGGTGTCACCAAGATGTATCATAATCTAAAGGACCTGTATTGGCGGCCCGGTTTGAAGAGAGACGTGGTTGAGTTTGTATCTAGGTGTGTGATATGCCAACATGTTAAGGATGAGCATCAGAAACCGGCAGGTACATTGCAACCCATGTCAATACGAAAGTGGAAATAGGATCAGATAACCATGGATTTCATAGTTGGTCTGCCAAGGACAGCTAGGAATCATGATTCCATTTGGGTGATAGTGAACATGTTGACAAAGTCTGCTCATTTCATTCTAGTGAAGACAACGTACACAACAGAAAAGCTTGCTCATGTGTATGTTGATGAGATTGTGTGTTTGCACGGTGTGCCCGCAACAATAGTCTCCGACTGAGGTCCCCAGTTCATGAGTGATTTTTGGGAACATTTGCACAAAGAATTGGGAACGCAATTGAGGTTCAGTACTTCTTTCCATCGACAGACAGATGGATAGTCTAAGAGGACTTTATCTCCTCTATGTTGGTATGAGTCTGGTGAGTATCAACTTTTTTGGTCCTGAGTTAGTGCAGCAGACAACAAAAAAGATCAAAGTGATACAATAATAGTTGAAAGCGGCACTGGACAGAAAGAAGTCGTATGCAGATAATCATCGATGACCTATACAGTTCCAGGTGGGAGAAAAAGTGTATCTCAAGGTCTCACCATGGAAAGGTGAGTTGAGGTTTGGCCGGAAAGGCAAGTTGGCACCGAGGTACATGGGGCCATATCCAGTAATAACACGTGTTGGCAAGGTAGCTTATAAGTTAGAACTACTGCCAGAGTTTCATAGGTTACATCCAGTGTTCCATGTCAGTATGCTGAAGAAAAGTCATCCGGGAACAGAGACAGTAATACATCTAGTTGGGGCTGAGCTTGATGAAGATGTGACCTACAAAGATGGTCCAGTGGTGATCCTCAACAGAAGATTGAAGAAGCTGAAGAGGTAGGACCTGGTTCTTGTGAAGGTTCTTTGGCATCATTGTGGCATTAAGGAAGCCACGTGGGAGCTTGAGGAAGAGATGAGGAGGAAGTATCCCTCGCTTTTCTCTTCAGATTTCAAGGGTGAAATCCTTTCGTAGGGGTTTATGGCTTGTAAGGACCCTGACCTCCATTTTGGGCTTACCCTATTTGCTTTGCCTAAACCTTGTGTTGAGATGCTTGCTAATCACCTGAAGTTGTAATTAGGGTTTGTTTGTGCTTTGTTGAGAGGTTGAGGTGCAACTTGCAAATTACCCAAGTTTTAGGGTTGGTGTGCAAGTTTGTCAACTTGAGAGATGTCCTTCTCTCTCCTTGCATCCTCTAGGTCTGAGAGGATGGGTTGGGCTCGTTGCTTGAGTAGCATTGGGCTTTGTTGAGCCTTGTTAGGCTTTGTTTTGTTTTGTTGAGCCTTATTGAGGCTTGGTATCAGGCAAGGGTGAGCCTGGTGCCTTGTATCGGCCATGGTGTATCAGCCAGGATGGTGTATCGACCAAGGGTGTTGGTGGATGCGTGAGGTTGCCATCTTGGGCGACACACACCCTCCACCCTAGCCTCAGTTGTGTCACCATCTTCGGACAAGTGGCAGTTTCTTTTCTTAGTAGGTGGAAAGTCATGGACATGTGGTTTTGAGGGTGCTAGCATGTGGCATGACCTGAGGAAAAGTGTACTAGGGTCGGGTGCCACCTTCCCATGCTCTCCTTCTTCACCCCTAAGTATATAATTGACCCTTCTTGCTTGCTAGTAGCTCCTTTAGTTCCCTTAGTTGCTTTCCTTCTTCCTTGGTGGCTGATACACTTTTCCTTGGTGGAGCTTGGTGGCTGATACTCTCTCCTTGGTGGGCGACATAGCTCTAATCTCCTTCTTCCTCTAGTGGTGGCTGAACCCTAGAGAGTGCATTGCTCCTTCTCCTCTTGTGTGTTGGCCGAAGGTGGTGCCTTGGAGCTTGAAGCTTGGAGCTTGGAGCCTTGGAGTTTGAGGAGTGTGCTTGAGGAGGGTTACATAACTCCAAAACCTAGCTATACTACTTCCTTTTCATGTTGCATGCTATATGTTCTATCTTGATTGGCCATGTAATCTTTTAGCTATGTTTCTTGCTTTAATGGTTATAAGGTTTCTTTATTTGTACCCTAGACCTTGTTGAGATGGTTATCTTGGGTTGCCTTGGGTTGGCCAAACCATGGAGGTGGAGTTCCTTGGGCAAAACCCCTCTCTCACTTAGTTGTTGAGAGGTGAGCTTAGGGTCTCGAAATCCAATGGTGAGTTGAGTTTTGGGCAATATGATTTGATGGACCTCCTTGTTGCTCGATAGATGATGGATGTTGTGCAATACCCCTCTCTCACTTAATTGTCTTGAGAGGTGAGCCAACTCTCTTGAACTCTTAGGGTTTCTTGGTGGCAGTCTTGAGGTTGAAGATGACCAACCCGTCATGGCCTTGAACTCTTGCACGATACCCCTTTATGGTGTTCTGCCCGATATCCCTCCTCTAGGGATGAGTCTTGGGCGATATGCTAAGTGGGGTTCTGGTGACCCTTTAACCGATATGGGCCCTTACCTTAGAGCGTGTTGTTGGGCGTTATGCCTTTGGTCGACATGCTTGGTAGACATCCCTTCATGGTACACTGGGCGACATGGGTTGGTTCTGGTGTCACTCGATATGAGTCATGGCTGGTGAAACACTAGTTTGAGTACCTTGGGCGATATGAGAGTCACTTGGACACCTTGCTGTGCTAGCCAAGAGGGTGCAGGTTGGGTGGTATGGTTTTGGCCTTGGGCGACATGGTGTTGATGGTTTCCCGATATGGAACCCTAACCCTAGCGGGCGATAGGGTGTCTTGGCCGACGGGGAGGATGTGTTGCCCGACACAGCCCTGGTCATGGCTGCACAATATCTCCAAGCACCTAGTTGCAAGATACACTCTTGGTCCATGGCTACACGACATACCTTTAGAACTAGTTTGCCTGTTATCCCCTTGTACATGGGTGCACCTTATGCTTGTAACCGATATCCTTTGGGTAAGGGTTAGTGCCTTGCCCGCCACACCTTTTGTGAGGGTAGGAGACACTTTTAGTGAGGGATGCGCCTAGCTCGGGAACTCTAGGTTGGTGAATCGGTTGTCTTGAGCCTGCATCTTTGGTTAAGCTGACTTTGAGATATGAAAGATGGGTTGTGACCAGTGATATGTTTGTTACCTAAGGTTGTTGTTAAGTAAGATGATAAGATAATGGTTATGTTCTCTAAGATTTATGTTTAGTGATCCAAATATCTCTCTCTTGATATGCATACTAACCATGCAGGTGTATCAAATGAATTCATAGTTAGGTAAGAGCTATTAGGTGTATGTGTTTTGTATAACCCTTAATAAGGATGCTCCTTGTTGATGAGATATCATGTATTAACAATATGATGAGAAAGGTCTGGTGACCTGATAAAGGTTGAGTGCCAATTTGAGCTGCTATCCTCTATGATGAGATAAAGGATGAAAACTACTAGAGGGGGGGTGAATAGAGTTTTATAGATAATTTAAGAATTATTGAACTCAAACAACCACAATGAAAAATATTGGACAAGGAGACACAAGGTTTAGAGTGGTTCCAACTATAGCAAACACTATAGCCGTCAGTCCCCTACCCGGTTGCTTACCCAACCGGGATTTGAAAAGAAATTTATTTTATTACCTCTTCAAGGAATTAAATAAAATACAATCTCTTTTCCTAAACCCTTCAAGCAGCCTTCACCTAGAAGTAATCGCCAACCTTGAAGCAGCCTTCCCTTGAAGTAGATGCACCAACTCCCGTTGCACCAGCCTTCTGAAGTAGCTTCCCTTGCGATAGCCTTCTTGAAGTAGCTTGAAGTCCCCTTCTCCACCTGAGAAGTCAACCCTCTCCAATCCGCAGCCTCCAACCCTAGGAGTAGCAAGGAGAGTACAAAAGATAAACAGGAACAAGAAAGGAAAACGGAAATTACAACTTATCCTTTAAGCCCGAGGCTTGATATGCCTAGATCAAGCGTAAGATCTCCTAGCCAAGTATATGAACTTGTGATTGCTGTGGATAGGAGAATCTAGCCTATAGGACACGAGATTGAGCTAAGGAGAAAGTAGACAAATGATCACAGTGCTCAAATTGCTTGCAAAAGATTGCTCAAGTATGCTCAAGTGTATTCTCAAGTGTAACAAGTGAATTCTAGTGTCCTATGGCTTGTCCTATTTATAGGAATGGCCTAAGTATGCTTAAGGACGTTCTAGACAACTTCTAGGGGTTTCTAAGTGCTTAACTAGCCGTTAGGTACAAAGTTGTTGCTTTAACAACGGCTAATTAATTTATTCTGCAGTTGCTGTCAGAGACCATCTCGGTCGACAAATGGTCGACCGAGACACCTACTCGGTCGAACTTTTGTCGACCGACAGGCTCTCTGGAACAAGTGATTTGCAACGTCTTTCTTCAACTACCAACTAACTTGTTTGTTGTGTCTAATGACTACTTTGGATCTTTCTCGGTCGAGAGGTTTGTCGACCGAGAGTGTCTCGGTCGAGGAGTTTGTCGACCGAGAATGATCCTATTTCAAGGTTTCAATTTAAGCACTAATTATATGTGTGAGTGTGCAAAGGTGATTCTATTCAAGTGGGATGACATGTCTAACTATGGTGTTTGGCTAGGGAAAATCTAACGCTTGATTTACATGCAATTCTAAGTACTTGTACATTATATATTTGTACAAGTTTTACAACATTGATTACATTGCATGAAAATATAACTAAGTAAGCTCTTGGATTTTCTCTAGTTGCTTTGCCATCCATCTTAGTCCTGCACACTCAAGTAGCTCGTTAGATTAATAAGAATGAAATGTTTGTCATCATCGAAACAAAGGGATTTATCATAATATCCAATTTATCCAACAAAGGATTGATATCCCGTAATGATGTATGAATATGAAGCCTCGAGAGGCAGTGGCATTATGAGATGAGGGACTGAGATCCCATGGCAATGTGATAATGACAGTAATAATGTGACACAATGTTGCTTATGTTTTATAACCTGGTTGCCTCAAGAATTCACCTAAAATATAATAATTAATGATAGTGGAGCATTTCATGTAGTTTTTCCCTGGCCATAGATCCATCATCGTCAGTAGCTGGTGATGGTGAAATGGGTTTATCCTGCGGGATCACCTGGAGCGCATATTGTTGAATATGCAGGGTTTCTCTTAGCCGAAAGTAGGAGGATTAGAGTGCAACTGTGGTTGTGGACTCAAGATGTGTATAAGAGCATGGTGAACAAGCCCTTGACTCAGTGTGATAGAGCATGAATGTGTTCATGCCCGTGGCTCAAGTATACTAGCGTCGTGACATGTACCAAGGCGGGCTAGATACAAGGGTAGACTGTAGGAGCTAACCCTGTGGCTAAGGCCACTCAAACAAGAGACAATGGTCCTACTTTAGTTATCATGCACTGACCACGAAAAGGTGAGGTCGTGGAGTCCGACTCTTCCATTGACCTTGTATGGAACCGATTTTGGGCTTCATTGCCGAAAGTTGGATTTGAGTGGTACGGATCACTTCGTGTGGGCATAATAAATCATAATCCATCCATACACTATATATTGCTTAAGACAAAACACGGAACATTGGTTGAGGCCTTGCTTGTATCGTTGCTCTAGTTATATCTTGCGATTATTTACACATTCCTCATATCTTGTGATAAGTTCTTATAAAGCTTGTCTTGTCAATCATGTTCCATAAAGAAATATCTGGTTATATGCCTCCCAGATATCTTGGTAAGTTGTTAATAAGGTTAAGTTATGCTCCGTATGCTGCACATATGAACTACTTGTAACAATTATCTACTTTACCTATTCTAGCTTTCCTGAAGTTTTACAGTTCGGCGGGGAGTTATGTTGGACTCTGTGTCTCACCCCGCATGTTTTCAACCTTTTTAGATGATCAGGCTAGACATGTTGGTGGTCGTGAGGTTACGGTCGAGCAACAAGAAGAATAGTAGGAGGCAAGAGATGAATATGCTGTTGTTTTGGTTATTTTGTAGTAGATTTCTAGAGTCATCCCTATACACTTGGGTCCTTGGAGGTGTTTTGACGACGTTTCATGATGTAGCTTTGTTTATCTTGTTGTTGGCCTGATATGGCCTGTTCTGTATATAAATAGGTGGTGAACTCTATGTGCCTATGTAATAGTCGGTTCCTATAAGCAATGGACACGTATCAAGGTTTATGCAAGTTTATATAGCATGTTTCCTTGCAGGATAAGCATCTGGATGAAATAGTTTCTTTATTTATCTGCTTTCTGGAATCGGTTTTAATTAACCCGTGTTTTTGGTAATATGTGGTTTATGGAAGTTCCTCATATTTTTGTGTTGAATTTCATTTGTCTGTGTGATAGTGGGATGTCACACCCAGTACCCCTCTATTTATAGTGGAGGGTAGGGTTAGGGTTCCCAGTCTGTTCGGGAGTAGAATGATTCGAAAATTCCATGAACAGTTTTTACTGTGACAGGTGAACTGATCATTTCATAACTGAAACGATCATTTGGTTAGGTGATCTAATCCATTCACTAGTGAACCGGTCAGTTGGGAGTGTGAGCCAATTGGTTCACCTAGTGAATCGATCGTTTCACTTAGTGAACCGATCGTTTCACTTCCCAGACTTGCCTACAATCGACTTTCCTCAATCGTTTCCAATTATTGCAAAGGTTAATTCCTTATTCCAATTGAATTGAACAAGTGAAACGTGAAAGCCTTCTTCCAACTGGGCAAATCCTTCTATTTCCTCAGTTGGTAGGACTATGAGACGCCCAATTCCCCAAGTGAACCAGTCAGTTGTCACACACCAGTCGATGGGCACACAAGGAACTAGTTGGTTGGCAGTCCTGACATTGCCAATGCAATCTCCAGTTGACCTGACACTCTAAACAACTAGTTCAACACTTGAACTTGATAGTTCTGAGTCCAGTCAATCAATTGTATGTTTATTTGAGTACCTAAACACCTTTAGTCTCAAACTAAACATTATTCATGGACAATCTCCTCTTCTAGGGGTATCCTATGTCTGTGACCCTACAAGTTCCAATTTACGTTGGAAGTGAATGTTCATAACAACTTATGACAAGACAAGCAATGAGTAGAATCTAGTAACTTATCATTGCTACCCAAGTAACACAGAAAGTTAGAGAACAACTTCAACCTACAATGTGTGATTAGTGTTACAGTGATTGTATAATTCCTTCATCACTAACATCCAGATTGAACTTGAGGCATGGAACATCATCCTCTTCAACATTCAGTCCATGTTCCTTGACCTAGAGCAAACTATCTGAGATGCAGGTGAATTCACATATAATATATTGAATCACATGAGTATGGCAATACAATTCTCAGTCACCCTTATCAAGGGGCCCTGGATATCATAATCCTTATAGGAGGGACATATCCCATATCTATCACTCATAGTTAAGTCCCCATGTGTCAAAGTCACCCAATCATCACTGTTATAATAACCCATGTTTTAGGACTACATTTGATGATGTCAAAGTGTACCAAATAACATTTGATGAGTGTAGTGATTTTAAGTTTAAGAACCAGAATCACCACCATCACTATGAGAGACGATTGTGACTACCATTCAATGGTATCCATGTATCACTCTCACAGTGGGTCTATCTGATATAGTATTCTCTAACATATATATGTGTCCTTGACTTGATATCATATATCATGATTAATGAGACTCTGTCATCAGACAACACACACTCAAGTCTTATGTATTACTATTGTCTATTTTGCTTCCACAGTAATATCAAACTA
Organism: Alisma plantago-aquatica; assembly: GCA_963693085.1. Taxonomy (NCBI): domain Eukaryota; kingdom Viridiplantae; phylum Streptophyta; class Magnoliopsida; order Alismatales; family Alismataceae; genus Alisma; species Alisma plantago-aquatica. The sequence continues at coordinate 1,388,666,785 of OY856410.1, read as the reverse complement.
GGGACATAACAAGAATGTATGTACTCATATCATACATATGATCTCGTTGTTCAGGTCCTCAACCTCAAGACGTATGTCATCGAGTCACATCATTCTTTAGACATCTATCATGTATGTGTCATCATCTCTTGAGTGACACAAACATAATAGACATATTTACCTTTATCATTATCAAATCAAGTATCATATGCCTCATTGCAATCATCATATGATTGACTCTCTGGTCATACTATACCAAAAGACTCCCACTTGTACATAGAGACAATCATACATGAATCATATTCCAAGTAATCTTAACATGTTCATCATGTTTCTGCTACATCAGTGCTTTTATTGTTACAACCCATATTAGGGTTAGTCAAGAAATACCTCGATTAGCATGAAACACCTTAATTAGTGTTGAGTATATTATTAAACAACATGGTTAATCGAGATAAGCTACATCGTAAATCAATAGTTGAGATTGAATCATCTGAGGTAACTGATGACAATTTTAGTGTTAATTGATGAGTTAACTTAAATGCCAAGATGCAATTGGTACTTTGACCAGTTGTGACAAGATACTAATTGTGATTTTGTGCTTTGAGGTTGTAGAGAACTTCGTGCTTGATAGTTTGCAAAAAAGAATCACTCTAATTAGACATTTTAGGTAAAAGATATGACACTTTCAAGATTTTTGGACTTGTCTGCAATTTTTCCAATATATCCTTATTACCCTTTTTCCTTTACCTTTTTCCCTGGATCGGTGCTTATAACCGACTGATGAGCGGCGCACTATAGCCGCGATTGATCGCCTAGCAGAAGAAGGAAAGGGTGGGCGATTTGGAATCTGCGGAGTTCGATTCCTGCAGGGTGACGCTTCTTCCTTCTTCCCCTTCATCTCCCTCTACCTTCCACCCTCTCATTCTCACCCTAGCGGCCCCCACCTGTAGTTCGATCTGCTGCATGGCGACAGCCAAGCAACTATAGCGGCGTGATTAGCTTGGGAGAGGGGCGGCCGATTTGGCGTCCTAGGCCCCGATTCAGCAGCGCCGGCCTCTTCTTCTCCTCCCTTTCTCCTTCCTTCACCTTTTCTCTTCCTCCCCTACTCGCCTAGCCACCTGCAGCCTTGCTGCTTGGCTTAGGCGGCCGTCCTGCAGCTAGCAAGATGCTGCGGCCAGCAGCAGGGAAAGCTTCCCTTAGCTCTGATTTTGGGGACCAAGCAATGGTGCATACCTTCTAGCTAGTTCCAGCCATGAATCGAAGCTATTCCGCCAACCTGCTGTGCGCTTGAAGCAACCTGATCCAACAGGACCGTGAACAGTATAAATCCAAGGTTGAAGACAATGGAAATTTACCCGGAATCAAACCTTGGACGCATCCCCGGATGAATCTGGACTGACCAAATCGTTGTGAGTAGGGTTTCATTTATTTATCATTAATAAACTCAGGCGTTTGAATATTTTCTGTTTGTGCGCAAACTACGCTGATAACAGGCGTTATCAGGCGTCGGGCAGCGTTTGGCGTCGCTCGACCTTTTTAGTTCATAAAATGCTTCTAGACACTGTTAGATGATTAAATTTAGCATTTGAACAATATGGATTGAATCAGTAGATTTATATGGTTCATTGGAACCTAAATTGCTCATTTGAATGTTGAAATTAGAAATTCATGTCTAAGAATGGTATGATTTGGGTATGAACCCAGACAATGAAGATTTCTGATAAATTATCAGATGTACGATTTCAAAGTTGATATGAATAAATAAAATATGCATGAAAACCCTAATTGCATATATCTTTTGACGTTAATATGTGTAAATTGATATTTACATGAAATGGCACATTTCTCTAAAATATTACCAGAAATTCTCAAGTATTGTTATTAAATTGTGTTGTGATGTGTAATTAACTCTTAATTAAGTTAAGTGATGCACAAACCATGATTTGGGTTAATGTGCATGTTTTTCGAGAATTTTAGAGAATTGATAATTGTTGAGTATGATTCTCATATGTGAAGTAAATTTATTTAATTTGTGCAATAAGATGTTCAATTTCGTAAATTCGCTATGTATGTGCCAAATTGAAATAAGTTGGGTTATTTATGCATTTCTAATTTGCCTGAATGCATGGTATGAGAATTTCTCAGAAATTACAATGATTTGAAATATATTGCTCTGTCGGTTTAGAATGACAGTGTATTGTGATCTGATATGAAATCAGTAAATGTGATATTCCTGTTTAAATGTTTATATGTTAATCAGTAAATAGACTTAGGTGCCCTAACACCGTAGAACCCCTTCGAGAGATCTGCTTCTTAGGGGTGAAACTTGTGTTCAACATCAACGCGTGTGATGTCACGGTGGCACGAGGATGGAAAGGCAGTGTTCAACATCAACGCGTTCGATGTCACGGTGGCACTGGAGTAAATAGGGGTTATTCAACAACAACGCGTGCGATGTCACTGTGGTAGCCCAGACCTCCTGAGCTTGTGTACTCAGGTTAGAGGAGGAGTTCAGAGCACTCGATGTAGTGCAGTGAGGCCGATGAGCCTCGAGGCCGATGAGCCTGAAGGCCGATGAGCCTGTGGGTCCTGTGGCAGAGCAGGGCTGACGTCAGACTTAGCATTCCTGGGTGTGTCGCTAAGTCTTGTACGGTGGGATCGTAGTTCGCTACGGATCTTTATATGCAGAGTACACTGCATATGATTAGGGCATAATAATAATATAAAAATATAATCATATAGGATCACAGTAAATTTAATATGATAAGACTTTAGAACTTTTGTGCTAGTTCTCAATAATTGCTTTATTATTCAAGATATGCAGTTTCTGATATTTTATGCTTTACAGTTATGCGATATTTGTTGTTGTATAGAAATGTGATTATTATCTGTAAAATCTGCTATGTCATTAGAACAACTCTGTATAATATTGTTCTTATGCTTAATTTCAATTTAATAAACTTGACGAGTTGTTTAGTGATGGTTAAATGAAAAACTATTCACTGAGCGAGTAGGCTCACTCCTCTACTCAAACATTTTCAGGTCAACAACAACACCAGGAATCTGAAAGATCTTACCACCCTAGTCAGTAGAAGGTATATGTAGTTAGTTAGATAGTGGTCTCTTAATCGTTTCCCCTCGGTCCGTGGGACATGGTGTGGGTGAGAGAGAGTATGTATGGCGAATGAGTAAAAGATGTAAATTAACTGTTATGTTTTACTTTCTGTTCAACAATGTTACCTGTTGTAAACTTTGTTTATGTTCTCTAGCCAGTTTAATTGAAATGCTTCCGCAATAGTTTATTATGTTTTAGTTTACAACAATAATCTGGATATCATTACGAGGTTTTAAAAGGAAAAAGGTTCTCAGTGATTTGTTTATGTGATAATCCCTCCGTCGCGCCCTAATCTCGTGATTAGTGGTTAGTGTGAGATCGGGGTGTGACATCTTGGTATCAGAGCATAGGTTGAGTACATAGTTACTCTAAGTCAAAGTCAGGGGACGATAAGAGACCAATAGGATTAGGATTTAGGTGTCTTCCTTCTAACTGTAATTTTATAACAGGAAGTGTTCTGTTATAGTATTGCAGATGGAAGGAAGAGGACGTGGTCACGAGGATCAAGTTGAGAGCTTAGGTTGAGTTGTTAAGAACCATTAGTGTAGAAAGATAGAGTTATAAGTGAGATAAATAAGAAATGATGTGTCTTTAGCTCTGGGAGATCTGAGTGTTTGGATACCCTGGCCAGGTGTCTGAATACTTAGATTGACCAGTATCAAGCTACTCTGTCTATTCTTCTCTAGATGCCCTGGCCAGGTATGCAGATGAAGGATAGGCTAGAGAAAAACCCTAGAAATCTTAGGGTTATGAAATAAGAAATTAATGTACGAATAAGAGATTAAATATAAGATGTGATACAGTTCTTGCTTTATATTGCTTATTTGATTGGAAATCACTAGAAATGTTCTTATATGCATGAATTTAGATTTTCAGTTTGTAGAATAAATATGATTCTTTTATGTTGTTGTGTTACATGAAGTGATTTATTTATTTTTTATATTCTTTGTATCAAGTAGACCAAAAGTTATGTTTAAATGAGTTTGCCCTGAGTGGATATTCGTTCCACATGTTTGAGATCAATAGGAGTTGGTTAATCCTGAGTAGCTCTTGGCTTCAGGACTATAGGTTCGGCCTGGTCCTACTGGCAGGATGCGTTACTGGGATCTAATGACTCCTATTAATAGTTTAATAAGAGTAGACTCTGTATAATTTAGACCTGCATCATAGTGAGAATGAACATACGTTAAGATGTTGAAATGTAAGAGAAAGACTAGAACAACTAAGAAGTAGTTGGAATTGATATCGGAGGCCCAACGTTGAAGGCTCATATGAGGAATCCTTAGTTGGAAATAAAGAAACACGATATAAGGTTCAGATGAAATTTAATGATTTGTATTATATGAACCCTAAATATGAGAATATGGAAAAGATACGAGGAAGGTATGCAAGGTCTAAGATAGTAAAAATTAATCATGAATGGATCATGTAATAGAGTAAAATATTTTTATGTACTCCAAGGCAAAGGGAAAATAGAAGAAAATAGTTGAATACACAATAAGTACATAGAAATAAGGAGTCTTATGTAAATCATAAGACCAAGACAAGAAACTTAGTTAAATCAAGAGAAATGTTAGAAATGATGGTCTTGGTTAAGGAATGAGGATTACATGACATAATTGAGAGTATGGAATGCATATCCGTATTATAAAGTTTAGTGCATTCATACATACTACCTTGGGATTCTGAGTTTCTAAAGACTAACAAACTAGTTTCAAAAATAAAGAGCGTAATTTAGAAAATGAATGCATCATATATGTTGCATAACTACCATGGTAGAGACATCTAATTGAATAAAATAATGGCACACAATATGATGATGAAACCCTAGCAAGGTAAATTGAGAATGTAATTTATCTGAATGTCTAAGTAAGAGAAAGGAAAATTCCAGTGATAAGATAAGGAAAATTTAAGTAAAACTTATGGGATCCAAAGTTTGAATTTCAAACCAAGGAAGTAAAATCACATCACAATAACGTCGTGTTACTGATAAGGACCAAACCCTAGAATGTTTAGAGTTGTAGTAGTTCAAGGGATGCCACTAGTGATTTGACCTTGAATACTAGTATCTTTATAAAACAAGATCATACGATTTGCACTATGAAAGGTAACCTAGCACTAATAAAATCCAGGGTTTAAAGTTAGCTAATCTGGAAGGTAGATACACAATATGAAAATAACTTGGAGAAAAGAGTAAGATATAAATTTGAAATGTAACAATAAGTAGTAGCATAGAATGAGGAGTACTACGTGATACATGATCTGAAGTTAGTTGTTGTAATTCATGCTCTTATGACACAGCGTCACTATCTTTATGATGTGATGATAGATTGTCACCTTGGGAAGGCGAATGTGGTAGTTGATGCCCTAAGTAGGAAGTCTAGTTCAACAGTGAATGTATTTTCCATGGCATGTTTCAAAAGAGACATACTAGTGGAAATGTGAAAGTTGAACTTAGACTTTGGGGTGACAGAACAAAGTGGTTTGATTGCAAAAATGCAAGTCAAGCCTACTTTTATGACAAATTAAAGAACTTTAGCAGAGTGACAGTGGGTTGCAGCAGATCGTACATGACATGACAGGGGGAAAATACCAAAGTTTAGATTTTCAATTGATGGATTGTTGTATTAGCATGACAGGTTGCATGTACCTCGAGATAATAATTTGGAAGAATAGATTCTTGAGGAAGCACATGCATCGATGTATGTCATGTATCCAGGTAACACAAAGATGTACATGAATCTCAAGGAGTTGTACTGGTGACCAGATATGACAAAGGATGTAGTTGAGTATGTGACTAGGTGCAGTGTGTATCAGCAGGTTAAGGCTGAGCACCAGAAACCTACAGGTACCTTGCAATCTCTTCCTATACCTAAGTGGAAGTGGGAACATATCACAATGGATTTTGTGATAGGGTTGCCCAAGACACCTAGAGGTTGTAACTCTATATGAATGATTGTGGATAGATTAATTTAGTCTGCTCACTTTATTCATATTAAGTCAACCTTTGTTGTCTTGAAGTTGGCTAAGATATATATGGATGAGATACTCAGGTTGCATGGTATCCCAGTTTCAAATATATCAGATAGAGATCCTAGGTTCACATCCAGGTTTTGGAATTAGTTGCATCGTGCTTCAGGCACAAAGTTGAGATTCTGTACAACTTTCCATGCGTAGACTAACGGTCAGTCCGGGAGGACCATTGAGACTCTTAAGGACATGCTGAGAGCATGTCTCATGCATTTCAGTGGAAGTTGGGAAGAACACTTGAGCCTTATAGAGTTTGCATACAATAATAGTCACCATTCTAGTCTTGCTATAGCTCAGTATGAAGCTCTATTTGGCAGAAAGTGTAGATCATCCATATGTTGATATGAGGTAGGTGAAAAGCAGATTCATGGATTAGAGATAGTGGATTTGACCACTGGAAAGATTACTGTGATCAAAGTACAGTTGAAAGTTTCACATGATAGACATAAGACTCATGCCTAGAAGAGGCGTTGACCACTTGAGATTCAGGTTGGTGATGAAGTGTATCTGAAAGTTTCACCATGGAAAGGAATGTTGAGGTTTGCCAAGAGAGGCAAACTGACTCCTAGGTGTATGGGCTCATATCCTGTCATTGAGAGGATTGGACTTATAACCAATAAGTTGGATTTGCCATCCGAGTTGGCTAATTTACATGATGTATTTCATGTAGCGATGTTGGAGAGGTGTTATCCTAGTTCAGAGAATATAGTGGATCTATAACCTGCTCAGCTCAGACCAGATGTATCCTATGTTGAGGGATCAGTACGGATAATTGATCGGTGGATCAAGAAGCTGAAGAATCTAGATACCATTAGTGAAAGTTCTGTAGAGAAGCCATAACCTAGAGGAAGCCACGTGGGATCTTGAGTCTGAGATGCATAACAAGTTTCCTTTTCTCTTTTAGGAATTTCGGGACGAAATTTTTATAAGGGAGGGAGATTGTTACAACCCATATTAGGGTTAGTCAAGAAATACCTCGATTAGCATGAAACACCTTGATTAGTGTTGAGTATATTATTAAACAACATGGTTAATCGAGATAAGCTACATCGTAAATCAATAGTTGAGATTGAATCATCTGAGGTAATTGATGACAATTTTAGTGTTAATTGATGAGTTAAGTTAAATGACAAGATGCAATTGGTACTTTGACCAGTTGTGACAAGATACTAATTGTGATTTTGTGCTTCGAGGTTGTAGAGAACTTCGTGCTTGATAGTTTGCAAAAAAGAATCACTCTAATTAGACATTTGAGGTAAAAGATATGACACTTTCAAGATTTTTGGACTTATCTGCAATTTTTCCAATATATCCTTATTACCCTTTTTCCTTTATCTTTTTCCCTGGATCGGTGCTTATAACCGACTGATGAGCAGCGCACTGTAGCCGCGATTGATCGCCTAGCAGAAGAAGGAAAGGGTGGGCAATTTGGAATCTGCGGAGTTCAATTCCTGCAGGGTGACGCTTCTTCCTTCTTCCCCTTCATCTCCCTCTACCTTCCTCCCTCTCATCCTCACCCTAGCGGCCCCCACCTGTAGTTCGATCTGCTGCATGGTGCCGGCCAAGCAACTATAGCGGCGCGGTTAGCTTGGGAGAGGGGCGGCCGATTTGGCGTCCTAGGCCCCGATTCAACAACGCCGGCCTCTTCTTCTCCTCCCTTTCTCCTTCCTTCACCTTTTTTCTTCCTCCCCTACTCGCCTAGCCACCTGCAGCCTTGCTGCTTGGCTTAGGCGGCCGTCTTGCAGCTAGCAAGATGCTGCGGCCAGCAACAAGGAAAGCTTCCCTTAGCTCCGATTTTGGGGACCAAGCAATGGTGCATACCTTCTAGCTAGTTCCAGCCATGAATCAAAGCTATTCCGCCAACCTGCTGTGCGCTTGAAGCAACCTGATCCAACAGGACCGTGAACAGTATAAATCCAAGGTTGAAGACAATGGAAATTTACCCAGAATCAAACCTTGGACGCATCCCCGGACGAATCTGGACTGACCAAATCATTGTGAGTAGGGTTTCATTTATTTATCATTAATAAACTTAGGCGTTTGAATATTTTCTGTTTGTGCGCAAACTACGCTGATAACAGGCGTTATCAGGCGTCGGGCAGCGTTTGGCATCGCCCGACCTTTTTAGTTCATAAAATGCTTCTAGACACTGTTAGATGATTAAATTTAGCATTTGAACAGTATGGATTGAATCAATAGATTTATATGGTTCATTGGAACCTAAATTGCTCATTTGAATGTTGAAATTAGAAATTCATGTCTGAAAATGGTATGATTGGGGTATGAACCCAGACAATGAAGATTTCTGATAAATTATCAGATGTACGATTTCAAAGTTGATATGAATAAATAAAATATGCATGAAAACCCTAATTGCATATATCTTTTGACGTTAATATGTGTAAATTGATATTTACATGAAATAGCACATTTCTTTGAAATATTACCAGAAATTCTCAAGTATTGTTATTAAATTGTGTTGTGATGTGTAATTAACTCTTAATTAAGTTAAGTGATGCACAAACCATGATTTGGGTTAATGTGCATGTTTTTCGAGAATTTTAGAGAATTGATAATTGTTGAGTATGATTCTCATATGTGAAGTAAATTTCTTTAATTTGTGCAATAAGATGTTCAATTTCGTAAATTCACTATGTATGTGCCAAATTGAAATAAGTTGGGTTATTTATGCATTTCTAATTTGCCTGAATGCATGGTATGAGAATTTCTCAGAAATTACAATGATTTGAAATATATTGCTCTGTCGGTTTAGAATGACAATGTATTGTGATCTGATATGAAATAGTAAATGTGATATTCCTGTTTAAATGTTTATATGTTAATCAGTCAATAGACTTAGGTGCCCTAACACCGTAGAACCCCTTCGAGAGATCTGCTTCTTAGGGGTGAAACTCGTGTTCAACATCAACGCGTGCGATGTCACGGTGGCACGAGGATGGAAAGGCAGTGTTCAACATCAACGCGTGCGATGTCACGGTGGCACGAGGATGGAAAGGCAGTGTTCAACATCAACGCGTGCGATGTCATGGTGGCACTGGAGTAAATAGGGGTTATTCAACAACAACGCGTGTGATGTCACGGTGGTAACCCAGACCTCCTGAGCCTGTGTACTCAGGTTAGAGGAGGAGTTCAGAGCACTCGATGTAGTGCAGTGAGGCCGATGAGCCTCGAGGCCGATGAGCCTGAAGGCCGATGAGCATGTGGGTCCTGTGGCAGAGCAGGGCTGACGTCAGACTTAGCATTTCCCGGGTGTGTCGCTAAGTCTTGTACGGTGGGATCGTAGTTCGCTACGGATCTTTATATGCAGAGTACACTGCATATGATTAGGGCATAATAATAATATAAAAATATAATCATATAGGATCACAGTAAATTTAATATGATAAGACTTTAGAACTTTTGTGCTAGTTCTCAATAATTGCTTTATTATTCAAGATATGCAGTTTTTGATATTTTATGCTTTACAGTTATGCGATATTTGTTGTTGTATAGAAATGTGATTATTATATGTAAAATTTGCTATGTCATTAGAACTGCTCTGTATAATATTGTTCTTATTCTTAATTTCAATTTAATAAACTTGACGAGTTGTTTAGTGATAGTTAAATGAAAAACTATTCACTGAGCGAGTAGGCTCACTCCTCTACTCAAACATTTTCAGGTCAACAACAGCACCAGGAATATGAAAGATCTTACCACCCTAGTCAGTAGAAGGTATATGTAGTTAGTTAGATAGTGGTCTCTTAATCCTTTCCCCTCGGTCCGTGGGACATGGTGTGGGTGAGAGAGAGTATGTATGGCGAATGAGTAAAAGATGTAAATTAACCGTTATGTTTTACTTTCTGTTCAACAATGTTACCTGTTGTAAACTCTGTTTATGTTCTCTAGCCAGTTTAATTGAAATGCTTCCGCAATAGTTTATTATGTTTTAGTTTACAACAATAATCCGGATATCATTACGAGGTTTTAAAAGGAAAAAGGTTCTCAGTGATTTGTTTATGTGATAATCCCTCTGTCACGCCCTAATCTCATGATTAGTGGTTAGTGTGAGATCGGGGTGTGACATTTATAGTGGGTAAGCAACATTTTCTTCAAGTCAGTATATTGCATGTTTCACATCCCCTCACTGTACGACAACTCATATGATATGGAAGTGTCATAGTATGCTATCTAAAATTCCTTTACCTAACCAGTAGCTCCATTGTTGTCACAATATCACTACTGAGTCACCAATGGTTAGAACCTCCCATAAGTTCATCCATATGTACTTCTAGATGCATACAATATCCTATACAATGTTTGTAACACTAAGGTACTCAACTTCTTATTGTAGAATTAATCAATTGTTTTATGTTGGAACATTTCCAACCAACAGTTCTTATTCCAAGTTCACACACAATTTTGTCATTTTAGAAGCTTGCAACAGTGTAACTCTTTACACCCAACTGTTCCATATTACCATAATTAAAGAACTAATCCTTTTAGTACTTCACAAGTACACAAAGATATCCTTCATGGTATTCTAGTAACTCTTACTGGAGTTTGATAGATATCCATTCATCATGTCCAATACATATAAAATAACTGGATATTTATATCATCGTGTCATACAACATAATGATTTCATATCTTCTTGTCATGTCTAATACATACAAGATGATGAGTTTGTATATTCTTGTCATGTCCAATACATACAAAATAATTAGTTCATATTTTCTTGTCATGTCCAATACATACAAGATATCGAGATGATATCATATGTGATAGATCCAATTGCAAATGCATAAGGCATCTATTCATGTGTTCCTTATTCTTCATAAGAATTGGGACACTTCGCCCTTGAGAAACTAACTGCATGGAACATGGACAAGTTTTATGTCACCATGTTGAACTCATTCATCATCTAGCCAAAGTATGTTCTCTTTCCTAGGACAAGAATCCCTCTTGATCTATCTCTATAGATCTTAATTCATATCACATAGGATACTTCTCTGAAAACCTTTTAGAATGCACTTTGTTGCAATATTTTGTAGTATAAGGATGATACTCACCATCAATATGTGGAATATATATATATATGCTCTCACTAGATTCTTATAATCACACATTACACCTTCATTCTGACTCAAGTATGTCAAACTCATTGACTATCTTGTCAAATTGAAGATCCAGTTATGAGGTGCATGCTTCAATCCAAAGATCGATCTATGCAGCTTTATAGACTTTATTTGCATTATAGGATTTATAAAACCTTCAGCCTATGTTACATACACATCCTACACAATATTCCATTTAAGGAATGCAGTTTTAACATCAATATGCCAAATCTCATAGTCATATTAAGCAACAATGGCTAGCATTATCTTGATGAATTTATCCATGGTAACTGCTGAAAATATTTCATCATGTTCAACAGTTTGAACTTGTTAGAAACACTTTGCAACCAAATTACCCTCTGTGTTAGTCTTCTTCTGAAAGACCCAGAAGTACCCTATGGGTTTTAACCCTTTAGGTGGATCAACCAAGGTCATACTTGGTCGATGTACATGGAGTCCATCTTGGATGTCATGGCTTCAATCCATATTTCATTTTCTGGCTCTCATTAGCTTCTAGGTAGACTGTTGACTCATCATATGTCTACTCACCACCTTTGTGTCCATAAGATATCATATATCATTCAAGCTCTAGGCATGTTCTACCGGAACCTTGAGTTATGTGTGTTACTTAAGGGACTTTGAGAATCCACAATATTTTGTGATTCTCTTTATTCCCAGTGTAAAGCATGTGCCCAAAAGGAAATTATAAGTTTTATCTAGCAATCACACTCTGACTTATCAAGGTGTGACTCTTTCTTTCTAATACAATTCTCATGACACACTATCATTGTGTTTCAGGTGGACTCCATCATGATACATTATCATGATCTTCCATAAGGTTCTCAAGCTCATGGTTCAAAGTATCTCTGAATCGATCATATTGAAATTTAATACTTATACCAAGATAATTATGTACTTCATTATGATCTTCTTGAACACTTCAAGAGATTCATGTTTGTGTTTCACTAAATACAAACTATCATATCTATTGATGTCATAAGTAAATTGCATTGAATTACTAGTGATTACCTTTAGCATTTATTCTAAAAGGTCTATATACATCAATATGCATAATCCTTAATCGAAAAATCATCCTCCCACTACATCTAGTGAAGAACCTTTGTCATATTGCACAATGAATGAGATTAGCATCTCTCTATTGGTTCAACAACCAAAAGAGTCAAGATATCCATCATATGGATTCTGGAGATTCAATCCCATTTATGTGCTCTTGATAACATCGCTATAGGCATTCAAGTTTGAGTTACCATGTCATTCATTACATATGTCGCACACATTTATCTCTTTAACTATCAAGTATAGTTAGTGAGACATAGGCATTTCCATCAAAGATCTTATCTTTATAATGGAACTGTAGTCCATAACACTCTTTCGCATACAAGATGTATGATCTTTTCATTAATGGTAGGTATATAATAGCAATTCACTAATTCTATTACATGCCCATGAATGTCATAATGTAACTATAATGGTAGAAACTCTTGCTCCGCATAGTTTCTAGCTTACTTCCTCTCAGGTCCTGAAGTAGAGATCTCTATCTCTATCATCTTCCCAAGATCCTCTATAAAGAGGTTATTTCCCATTCCTACTTACCCCTCTTCATATCTTGAGTGATGAAGACTTGGACCTAAGCTTCCTTTAGTCTATGGACTTCACATTGCTGATCATTATCACATGTTTTGTCCTTTCTTCATTCATGCTTTGGCATCAACATGCCAAGCACTTCAGACAGTGGTTTGGCCAAGTTTCTCAATATTTTATAAATTGGCTATATGATTCACACATCGATTTGTAGAATCATATGTTTGGTCAACTCTTGACCTATCAAAAATCATAGTTAATCTATATGCACACTCATTTTGAGCATATAAGATTATACTTGATCTCCATCCACCTGATTATACTCAAACATCACTTTGAAGACATTATGCCTTTCACACTTTACATGATTCTTAAGATGTATAACCATCTCAAGAATGTCAATGATTCAAGTTGTTTATGCACCTCATAGTTCATATAGCTCAGCATAAGGTTCTTGATGTCTTAGGCATCATTGGCATACTTCAAGTAAGCATCCAATTTTATACTTAAGAACATTTGGAGTGGTTCAACTAGCTCTGGTCTTTCAAAGACTTCAGAGTTTACACTCTCTATTGAGAACACTTCTCAAAGGTCCCAAACCAGATTTAAAGTTTATCGCATTTATCAATTGATCACAACGATAGTGTATTTGTATTTGTCATTTGGATTCTACAAAAGAATTTGCAACATTCCAAAACATTTTTGAATTGTTTGATTTGATAATTTTGACGATATTAATAAGGCCTTTAATTAATTATCGCTCCCACTATTTTGAAAATATTGATAGCTCTCACCATCAATTTAGAAGATTGCAATGTACAACCTTCTAGTGAGAAAGATCCTGACTTCCTCTAAGTGATGGACCAGCTGGGGTGTCACCCATAACTAGATTCTTTTAGGTAGGCAACTTTTTCCAATTGCATCTTATGCAACTCTTGATAGATGTCATGCACAACTATATGTCATGTACATGTACTTGATATGATCAAGGTCACCTTGTTAAGTCCAACCCAAATTCCAACACAATGAATATGCACCCTGCTAGGGCAGAACCACATACTGACCATCACACTTCCATGAGATAGATAGTGCACCACACTAGAGCATGCCCACACTTTGTCGATCAAGTTTTTCATGTGTTCTACTTTTGGAAGGCATCTTAAACTTAATATTTATATTCAGAGGTTTGGTATTTCTATACATATACATATCCAATCACCATATATATAGTACATATCATATACATGCTATATCCCACAAGAAAACATGTGTAGCGATAAAGAGATGATTATGGCCATCCTATTGTAATTCCTTGGAACTACAAGGAATTATGGTCATCTAAGGTCTACATCATGTGCAACCTATTATTGATGAAGATCTTTGTGCTTGAATCATTCTAGATTGATCGGATCATCCTATGACACGATCGACTCATTTCCTGGTTGGTTGGTTGGTTGGTCGATATGGCCTCCACTGTCTGGACACCTCCAACAAGTAGTTGGGCCATCAACAGATCAATCTGGCTCCTTCACAATCCTCCTCGGTTCTCCAGGCAGTCATCTCGTCTGTTGTTGAATGTCTTCTTATTCAATGTAATAGAAAATAAACTATCCTACTTTTACATAATCTTTGAGAAACCTCGAGTTACATTCGAGGGGAGCAAGGGTAGAAGAGAAAGGATCTCGAGTTATCTCAAGTTACATGTGAAATAGAAGGCAGAGGACTTAGTACGCAGACCGAGATGCACACAACCTTAACCAACCAAGCACACATAGGGTTTATAAGGCATAATCATGCTACACATCCACCATCAAAACCATTTTAGGGCAACGCGTATCAATTGCATATATACCATATCGTATATGTATATTAGTTTGTGGTTGCATGTGGTATTTAATCGGATATGCACATTATTCATTTCAAATATTCACATCATATGTAATAAATAAATGACGATAACACAAAAATTCAATCCTATTGATTTATCCCAAAACACAGTATGTTGATGTGGCTCTGATATCACTATTGTGTTTTATGGTCTCAGGTGTAGGCAACGGAAACAAAAAATTTACTGGCCATTAACCCATAACAGGAGAACGTATCAATGACTATGTAATGGGAATGATGGTTTTAGCGAGATATACCTAGTCTTGGGGCTTTCCTAGTGACAATACCTTGCATCCATGTGCGGTCTTAAACGCCATGTCTTGGACAGTGTCTATGCAGCTCCTGGTCTTTGCCATGGAATGCGGCTGATGTGTCCTCCTGAGAAGCAGACATCTCCCACCTCTGTAGATAGTCCACACAGACCACCTAGAACTCTTTTCATTCTAGAAGAACTGGTAGGAAGGAGACAACCCTCCTGTTGGTGTACTAGCACCAACCTACTCTCCTAAACTCAGACTACTTTTCTATAGTTGTGTTTCCCTCATTGTGCCTCCCTAGTCGCGTAGCACTTGCTCGGGCTCTCTTAGTTACCAGAACCCGAGAGGAACAACATTGTAGAGCAAATGATGTTCTGAGTTGTGTGTTCTGAGAAGCCCCCAGTACCCCTCTATTTATAGTAGACGGCAGGGTCAATGTCCCATGTATGTTAGGGAGTAGAAGGATCCAAAAATTCCATGAATATTTGAGGGTTTGATATTTATGTACATATACATATCCAATCACCACATATATAGTATGTATACTATACATGCTATATCCCACAAGAAAACATGCAATATCAATAAAAGCGATGATGATGGCCATCCTATTGTAATTCCTTGGAGCCAAAAGGAATTATGGTCATCTAAGGTTTGCATCATAAGCAACCTATTTTTTATGAAGATCTTTGTTCTTGAACCATTTCAGGTTGATCGTCTCATCCTATGACATGATCGGCTCGCCTCCTGGTCAGTTGATTGGTCAGTTTGGCCTCTGCTGTCTAGACACCTCCAATAAGCAGTTGGCTTCTTCGCAATCCTCCTCGGTCCTCTAGGCAGTCGGCTCGTCTGGTGTTGAGCATCTTCTTCTTTGATGTAATAGAAAATAAACTATCTTACTATTACATAATCTTTGGGAAACCTCGAGTTACATTTGAGGGGAGCAAATGTAGAAGAGAAAGGATCTTGAGTTATCATGAGTTACATGTGGAATAGAAGGTAGAGGCTCTGTATGTAAATCAAGATGCAAACAACCATAACCAACCAAGCACACATTGTGTTCATAGGCCATAAACATGCTACACATCCACCATCAAAACCATTTTAGGGCAACATGTATCAATTACATATATACCATATCATATATCTATATTAGTTTGTGGTTGCATGTGGTATTTAGTCAGATATGCACATTAGTCAGTTTATTCGCATCGTATGCAATAAATAAATGCTGATAAAACAAAACTCTGATCATATCAATTTATCCCAAATCACAGTATGTTGATGTGGCTCAGATACCGCTGTTGGGTTTTATGGCCTCAGAGTAGGCAGTGGAAACATTTTTTTTCTTACCATTAACCCATAACAGGAGATCCCATAAAAGACTATGTAATGAGAGGGATGGTTTTAGCGATATATACATGGTCATGGGGCTTGCCCAGTGATAATGCCTCACATCCATGTGTGGTCTTCAATGCCATGTCTTGGATGATGTCTGTGCAGCTCATGGTCTTCGCCATGGACTCTGGCCTCCACCACAGACTGTAGCTGATGTGTCCTCCTGAGCGGCAGACATCTCCGGCCTTGACAGATAGTCCACACGGACCACCTGGAACTCCTATCATTCCAGAAGAACTGACAGGAAGGAGAAAACCCTCCTGTTGGTGTACTATCACCCACATGCTCTCCCTAGCTCAGACTGATTTTCTGTAGTTGTCTTTCCATCATTGTGCCGCCCTAGTCAGGTAGCGCTTGCTTGAGCTCTCTCGGTTACCAGAACCAGAGAGGATAACAACTTTTTAGAGCAACTGATGTTCTGAGTTGGGTATTCTGAGAAGCCCCCAGTACCCCTCTATTTATAGTAGAGGGTAGGTTTAGGGTTCCCTGTCTGTTCGGGAGTAGAAGGATCCAGAAATTCCATGAATAGTTTGTATTGCGGTAGATGAACCGATCATTACATCACTGAAAATGGTCATTAGGCAAGGTGAGATGATCGGCTCACTAGTGAGCCGGTCAGTTGGGAGTGTGAGCCGACCTGGAAGTTGACATCTTGGACTTAGCCAAACAAGTTTGAAGGTTAGACATAAATAGATGTTTAATTTAACCTCAGTGAGGTAATGCATGTATAGATCACCTTAATGTAACCTAATGTTCTAACATTAATCTTAGGTTTATAATTGATACATTAAATATGCCACAACTCATTTTAGTGATAATATGAAGATAAGAAACTTAATTGGAGGAATAATTTAGATAATGGGTCGTTAATGGGCCATATGACATATCTCATAAAAAGAAGTCTCAAAAGTGGAAACAAACTTCAAATTCAAAATCTACATATCAAAATTAGCCTACATGTCAAATTTCATCTAATTTAGACAATCTTGAAATATTAGGATAAGTTTAGGAGAGAGAAAATGAGTAAAAGACATAAGTAATGAATAATGTGATTATATAACTTCCAAAATATGGAAATAATGGGAAAATCATATTTAGCACATCAAAGATAACTTGTAGATGATGTTTTGTCCAATTTGGATTTTGTTTGTGCAAGTTATGCAATTTTAGGTACATTCTAGACTTTTCTACTATTTACCCAATTAGGAGGTTTTCTTTGCAAATTATCACCTAAAATTTAATACTTAGATATTCCCTTACCATTTTGTAGATTTTTAACCATAGGGAGCCTAGTTTCACCTTGGTTTGAAGGTGTTTCTTTCCAAGGGCATTTTAGGGATTACGCTCTTTGTAAATGAGCTTATCTTTAGAAGCTATCAACCAATGGGGTTATTTATTTGATTGGAGGTCGGTTGGGATGGCCTATAAGTGTCCATAAACTAACATTTGATATTCAAGAAGCCTATATGAGTTGTCCTCTTGCATGGCCATGAAATCCCTAGGCTATGGAGACATGGAAAGCTCCATGGACACCTCATGCTTGACTTCTTCCTTATCCATAGAGGTTTGCATGTCCATAGGCATCCTTAGGATTGGACACATGAAAAGTAACTAGACACCTCATGCTTTACTTCTTCCTTATCCATAAAGGCTTGCATACCTATGGACACCCTTATACATGACACATGGAAAGTCTCATAGACACCTCATACTTGACCTCTTTCTTTATATAGCCATATCTACTCCTTCCCAACTCCCAATTCAAAAACTCTTGCTATTCATTCTTTCCTCTAGCTTAGAGCATAACTCCTACTCTATTTGGCCATGAAGGTGCTATCCCAAGGTAAAATAAGGTGCCTACCTTGGGGAAGAAGGTTCCTAGGGTTCCAAATTTCTCTATTTAGGATTTCTTAAGCTCCTTCTTGGTGATTTTTATGAAAAATAGTAAGTATCCTCCTTTCCTTCCCTATTTTCATGTTGTTAATCTTCCTTCCACCTTCCTACAGATCGAAACCATTGCCTTCCATGGTGAAACCCCACCTGGAACCCATAAACACCTCATCTCCATGTTCTTTTGTGAGGGTTTTTCACCTCTAAAGTGGAGAAGGTGCTTCATGCTTGAGATAGGAGCTTTCTAGGAGAAACCAACCTCTCTAAGCTTGGGAACCTTACTCATTGGACCTGTCCACCTTCCCTAGAGGTTCTTCGGAGGCCTAGGCTTGACTTGGACTATTTAGACTCTGAAATTGAGGTATGATGTATCCCCTATTATTCTATGTTGAGCAATTCACCTATGTTTATTCATTCTCTTTGTCCTATGGACATTAGCCTATACACAATGTCTTTTCTTTTGAAAATTATGGTTCATGTAAACTACCTTATTTGACATTGATAATGTGATCATGGATATTCTTTTGAACTCTTATCTTATGTTTTGTTCATGATGGAACTCTAAAAGATGACATGTGATGTCTTTTGCCAACTTATGAGGTGGACGTATATGTTGGTCACTTATGTGGTGACTAGTTTATATATTTTGACTATACTTTCCACTTGCCTCTACATTTAACATTCTATGTGATTCAGTAGCACTGGAGTAGTGTAATTGCATTGGTTTATATGGCAGATGTGTTATTTCTTGCCGAGCAGATGTGATATTTTCTACTCTTTTGGGATGGAAAGGAACCTCATACCCAGGGCAAAATGTGTGATTCTTGGCCCATGTTTTATATATTTGGGATATTGGCAATATTACTTTCTCTATTAGGTTTCAATTTAATGGGACTTGGCCACCTTTGTGTTTGTATTGTTCTAGGGCTATGCTTATCTCACATGCATGCAAGTTGATGATGATTGTAGGGGTGTGTGCCCTACTTTCTTTACACGTGCCAGTATGGCACAACTTTATTATTTTAATTATGGCAAGTATCTCTTTTGTTATTAAAAATCATTTCTCTTGATACCCACTTGGGTTGTCCTTATCTTTTTCATGGGAAGCCTTTACACTTTGATGTCCTTTATTCTGTATATTGCTCAATTTCCTATTTAGTATGCACATACCAGCCTTTGTTGATGTCATCTATTTTCTCTTCTTGCTGGGGTATGCTTCCAATCCTAGGTGAAGGATTGGGATGATAAGGCATGAAGTTTTGGACTAGCTTAAGGAGTTAAATCTTGGAGACAAAGTTGTCATGGTTTAGATTTCCCTCTACTTAGATCCTTATGTTGTATCATACATGTAAACCCTTATGGGATATTATGATGTACTTTTGTAATCTTTTGTGAAAATTGAATATAGTCATTATTTTTATTCCATTTCTATACTTTGGTCTTTTATATACCATTATAATAAACTTGGAAAATGTATACCTATTCCAACATACCTTTGAGTGTGTTTGGAATGTACCGCCTCCTTAAATACAGTTCTCCGTCTCGCTTATCGAGGGGCCCTGTATATCATACTCCTTGTAAATGGGACAAATCCCATACCTATCACTCAAAGTCAAGTCCCCATGTGTCAAAGTCACCCAATCATCATCGTTATAACAAACTATGTTTCAAGTTTGCGTTTGATAATGTCAAAGTATACCCAATCACATGTGATGAGTGTAGTGATTTCAGGTCTAAGAACCACAATCGCCACCATCACTATGAGTGACGATTGTGACTACCATTCCACGGTATCCATGTATCACTCTCATAGTGGGTCTATCCGATATACTATTCTCTTAACATATATCTATGTACTTGACTTGATATCATATATCATGACTAATGAGACTCTATGATTAGTCAACACACACTCTATTCTTATGTATTATTGGTGTCTATTTTGCTTCCACAATAATATTGGACTAGGGACATAACAAGAATGTATGTACTCTTATCATACATATGGTCTCATTGTTCAGGTCCTCAACTTGAAGACATATGTCATCGAGTCACATCATTCTTTAGACATCTATCATGTATGTGTCATCATCTCATGAGTGAGATAAACATGATAGACAAAATTACCTTTATCATTATCAAATCAAGTATCAAATGCCTCATTGCAATCATCATATGATTGGCTCTCTGGGCATACTATACCAATAAAATATTCAGTAGGAAGTTGCATATCTAACATGCACAAACATGCAATCACAAATCCATGACAATAGAGGTCCACAAAGCTCATACAAGATTTATGGTTTTTCCTTGTCATCCTAGACCATCCCTTGGTATTAAAATGGACGAGGAGTTTGAGCAGTTTTTGTTAGATATATGTTAGTAGGTCAAAACACTTAAACAACCCAAAATATAGATGGGCTATCTAGGCCAAAGGAAAGGAGGGAAAACTTGACCTTGCTGAACTAGTATCAAAAGAATTCAAATTTGTCAATCGCAACATCTTACGAAGAAAAGTATGGATTTAGTTAATTTCTAGAGAAATTTTCTATTTTATCCCTGATTGTGATGAAAAAAATCAATTGTCCATACATGTACATGCAATTACAAGATCAATACAAATATTATCTAATTGGAGTCAGATTAGCTTTATCGCTTAATAAATTGATTTTAAGGCTCAAATAACTATGAAAATGAAGTAAAACACATGTTTACAAATTTTTCACATTGTTTTCAAAAATGTCCTCATACTACATTTAAATATATAATTCAGTCCACAACTTGCAAGTAAACCTAAAACTAGCACAAACAATGTGAAATTTTAACCAAAATAAAAATTTGTCTTGATCGCTTTCTTTTGACACATAATAAAAAATACAATTATAATAAAGAAAGTTTGAAGAGGAATTAAGGTTAATTTATTTCATGGTCTCACAACAATATACCCCTTACAAGGATTTTGTCCCCTAAATCCCAAGTTTATGATAAAGAACAAGAATAGGGAACATGTAAACTTGTCTAGAAAGTACTTAGGCTCACTTATGTTACCTCATTATCATTACTTCTTATTCATCATGAATTATTTTTTGGATTCATAGGGTAGATCATGTATGACCACTTTCATGGTACATTTTCTTTTGCATTAGTCTTTATTGTATTTAGATTCTTGGGCACATGGTTAAGAATTAGTGATATGATCATAATATATTTTCCCTTTTTATTATCCCTTAGTGAACGCCACTTCTGTTTTCATGTCATCATGGTTGCATTTCCCAATTAGGAGTGAATTATTCACATCTAACATTCATTTTCATGTAAGTACTCCGCTTTTCATATTTTTGTTATTAATATTTTTATATTAAGAAAATGAGTTCATGTGTTCCTAAAAACCATTCAATGAATGGAATTTTCTATGTATAAATTCATTCTCTTCATCCCTCGTAATAACCTTTGGCTTGTTTAACTTCACATCCAACTCAACATCACATCGGTGCATTCCACATTACCACACTTTTCCTCTTGGCTGTCGTCATCATGGGGTCATTCAATGGATCAAACCCATTATTTTAAAACAATCCTACTCCTAAAGGATCTAAGTCACACATTCCTCACCTCTAATCATTGAAAGGGATGAGGTCAACATCATATCAACTCAGCATGTCTTCATTATTCTTGTTCCTTCATATTATCATTATACTTATTTCATGAATTATATATATATATATATATATATATACATATATACATATATTTATGTATATATGTAGTTAGAATATACATATGGCTATATATGTAGTGCCATTATATTACACATACTGTTAGATTATTATGCATATACCATATATGTAATTTGTCAATACACGAGAAAATAGAACAAATTACACTCATTATGCCAACAACCATACTTTCAATTATATTTTAACAACAAATTTACATGGGGAGGATGCATGCCTTGCCCCTATTCCACAATTTTTTTGACAAACCTATAGATATTGACCCTTTGACAAAATCAAAATCATCAACTATACAAAGGAAACTGGTGAATTCCTCCCTCCAAGTGGATTGTGATTGAAAGTGAGTCAATCGATTCATATTTCTTTTATCACTATTATTGATCTCGTTTCTAAATAAGTGTTTATGTACGTCACTCCCTCTTTTATTTTGTATGCCCTTTACTTTGATAGACTTCAAACAAAAATAATAGAATTTACAAACATCTTCTACACTAATGTCATTCAGTCTAGGGATTTATCAGTGCTTTCTCCTTCTCAATGAACACAAAGTCCTCCACCAACCCATTTTTATTGGAAGCTAATTCTGAACTCCTCTTCTTAGTCTCATTCAAGATAAAACATGGAATACTAGAATATTTTGCATGCTTTTTAATGCTTGGTTCAGTACACAATTGGTTACCAAGATCAACTTTATTCCTAGTTGCCAATTGCCTTGAGAAACCTATCGCAACAATCAAATCAAATGTTAAGGAGAAATAAAAGACACACAAACAACATCCACTTGTTGCATTACTATCTTCAGTAGCTATATCTTGAAGAAAGTTTTAAATTTAATGTCCTTGATCTTCTATTAAAAACGCCCATGAACTTTTGAAATGTTGATATGTAAATCAATAATGATAGCCATGGATCTAAAATAGAACAAGTTCTGCTACAATAATAAGGTTCTACATTTAAATGTTGAAGAACTAAGCTCAGCTCTACCAAAAACCTATACATAATACTATTCAAGTGGGTTGGGAGACAAACGCTAACCTATGGAGTATGAAATCCAATAAAATTGGGATTTTTAAATGTACATTATGATTAATTAGAGATGAGCAACACCATATTCTGGAAGAGTGGTTACTGAAATGTTGAATCTACAATTGATCATAGTGGAAACCATTTTAACATGTGATGGTGGCTTATGGAATCATAGGATGATACATTTACAAAATTTGAGGAGTCTTCTATTACCATATTCTCACAAGAACCTTCATGACACAACATATTGAACGCATATTTGAGGTTAACATTGTACACTAATAAAGATGAACCAGACATGCATAATAAATTTTAGAGTTTAGTATACGAGGATTAATTTTGTCAATATTTTGAATTTCTTGGACAAGAGAAACATGGTCATTTATTAGGCGTGGTCACATTATATTCTTGCAGTCATATAGATGTAGTGACTAAAAAAGCAAATTGTTCAATGTAATATAACATAAACTATATCCATGGACCACATTATCTGACCATGTGGACCTCTAGTGTTGAAGACTTTTTTGGCTATAATTTGTCCACCAAGCCATACCTTGACCATCAATTGTCCCTTTTTAACCTACACATACAGTGAAGCATGAGTATAACACCTAATAAGCTAGTCATATAATAAGAAAATTCTAATTATTGAAAATGTAAGGGTCATAATACAACAAACTTGTCAATATGAACAGTTCTAAAAGGAAAGCCTCTTTTTCATAAAGACTATTATAACGAGGTGCTCACACAGCCATGCGAATGGAGGACCTATATTTGGCCTATTTATAAGATGAGGTAGATTGATTTCTCCTATAAAACCTCCCCAATTCCTCTTAAAGTAGAAGGTAAAGGATAAGGTGAATAAGGCTTCAATCATCTTTAAAACAGATATGCCATCTTGTTGTTGTTCTACTTGTTGAGTTAACACCACAATCTTAGTCTTAGTGACTTCAACTTTACTTGGTGACAACCAATATATGAAGACCAGCCTCTCCTGACACCATTAGAAGTTGTGGATGTGAATTGCAAGGATCAAATGCTAGAATATGTAGGTGAACATGAGAAAGGCATATCTGCACTAGTGTTGCATCTTTAAGTGTAGGAAAACCATACACATCGAAATCACCATAAGAATATATGATTCATCATGTAGGATGAATGAAATGTATTTTAGTTTGGTGTTTTCAAGCTATAGAACCAAGAAGAAATGGGGATCTTGTAGAAATGGGTATCCAATGTTGCTTTACAAAAAACATAGCATCAACATGCAACTAAGCTCTTGAGTAATCAGTCAATAATTGAGAAGGTAGGACATGTATCTTCTTCTAAGAGGCATCGACTTCAAATATTGAAACTTGCATGGACAACCTTATCAACAAAGGGGGCAATGATGATGCTTCAAGTACCACATAATAGATGAAATTGGTAGCAGTGAGACACTATAACAAATAGTATGGTTGTAGAAGAGTAGCACAAAGATACAACCACCCAAGTATCCACATAAGATGGCATTACCAATCCTATAGATAATGCCCTTTTTGAGAGCCTCAAATGTACTAAAAAAGAATGTCATCACAAAAATGACATGGAAAAACAAAGTAGCTCTGCTTATTAAAGAATTTGAGAATAGAATAAAAGGAGCAAGAAGGAGGCTTACAATCACTTTCTTGACAGGAGAAAAGTATAAAAGGTATTCAGATTTGAGATTGTCACCCCAACATCAGCGAACAATTGATATGATCCTCATTTTGTATCTAAATCAAGATGGAACAGTGCAATCTACTTCAATAAAAGTTGCAAATCAAGTGAAGATCACCCTGGAAAAACAAATAGAGAATGGCAATATAGGAAGGGGTCAAAAAGGAGTACTGCAAGATGAGTAGAAGCATTCTTTCCTTGTTGACTAATCATATTTTTAACTTTTCTTGGTACCAAAGAAGCTTCCCATCATGTCCATGGTGATGTAGGTAGATCAAAAGATCCAACCACATTGACCTGCATGCAAGAAAAGCATATCAATTCAGGCATAGAAAATTATAAAATCACCAATATAATTGGTAGGCTACAAGCTCAATACAAAGAGAAATTCATCTAGCAGAGAAAGTATAATTTGCAGATCATTTTGCATACAGTTCAATGCTTGTAGGAATGTATGTACTAAAAGAGTAGTTATTTAACTCACTTCCATTAGATGAGACTACTGAATAAACAATTCTAGAATTACATTTTTGTAAATGTGAAAGAAATTGCTACACATTTGAAGTTGGAAGGATGAATTACATGCATATGTTATGTACTTCAATATACATATTCCTATATGTGTACCTTTTAAACTAGAAAGCTAACAAAGCACATTTAAAGGTCAATCTTTCATCATATCCCAACTCCATAACTCCATCGTATTTTCATCTCAACATCAACAACCAAAATGTAGCACCAAGATAGCATAAATATGCACATGGACACATACATATAAATATAAGGTCAGAAAACATGGTATATTAAAGTTAACTATGTGCCACCTGTAGAAATTGTGGATGATATATTGTCAAAAATTCCTAAGGTATTAAATGTGGTTAAAAATATTATTTGCATCTAGGAGGACTAAAGAAATGTCAATGGAAGTGTACACTTAGTACATGAGCTTCCTGATATGGTTGAACAACCATGGATAAATGCACCTCTAACGGTACATGTTCCAAAGATAGGAACAACAAAATTACATCTAACATGTAAAAGTGAAATCGATCATGATTTATAAGTATCAAGTTTCTTAGAAGATAGTATAAGAAGAGATGTTATGGAAATCGTTCTTCTAGGCACAAGTTCTTCACAACAAAAAAAAAATATCACAATGTCAGTTCTATTTATCTCAATCTTCATGGAAAATGAAGTGTGTTGGATTATGGAGAATGAATACTCGCATAGTTGAAGAGAAGTTACTCTTTAGGATTAGTTTGATGTTGGAGTTTGCATCTCATTCTACCAAAAAAATTTCTTTTGTCATAAATTTGGAGTGGATATTGCTGATAATGATGTGAAATCTTTGAGATTTATTTGGATTTCAAAAATTCAGGATGATCACGTGGGCATTTCCAAAGTATTAACATTACATGGTAAGTTACTAAAAGGTGTTGTGAAAGAGTGGAAGTACATACCGGATCAAATTCAAAGTGCTTGAATGATGTCCACATTCCAAGCTTTGCTTCTTTGCAAGTATGGTAAAATCCAATAAAAATGAGGGACACTAATCTAAATGGTGAAATAACACTCATCTTATGTTGCATGTAGTGCCGCTTGTAAATGAATACAAGGAACTATGTTATAACCTTTATTGATTTCCGCCCTTTGACATTAATTTGATTCAAAAGGCCAAAACAGTGGTGTGAATACATGTATCTATTCATGTGAATCAACAAAATACAATTAGTTTGCATTTATATATAACAAAGATGTGTGAAATTCCTTTGAAACATGCTAAGGGATTGTTAGAGGGCATTGTAAATCATTTTTTCTTGTTGTTTAGCATTTGTGCATACCACTTTTCAGGCTCTAATATTTTGTAGATGTTGGAAGAAAGTGAAATGGACATTCAGGTTAAGACATGATCTGCTAAAGATGCCTAAGACCCACCAACTAAAATGTTGAAGGAATGCTCTCTCATCTTTAGGGCCCTAGACCACTGCCTCCCTATCCATGCTACATATATTTTGTCTCTAGCCTATGGGTAGTCATACATCATGAACCAGTGGCTTGGTGTAGGTTGTTGGAGCCTTCATATGCATATGCCATTTAAACCTCCAAGGTCAACAAATCCAACAGTACCATAGCATCTTTTCCCTAGATTCCCCAACAAATACTTTATGATTACCTATGCACTCAAGGTCAACTCATGTATCAGGAAAATATGAAATGGTATTATAGATAGACTAAAAGCAAAACATAGCTTGAATCAGAAAAGACAACAATAGGAGACCTCGTACAATTTGCAATGTTGAAAATAATTCATTTTAAAAACTTTTATGTTTCCATATTTGCATTAAGAAAAATGTAACATACATTCTTATAAGGAAATAAAACATACCCACTGAAAGGAGTCTTCTTGTGCTCCATCTAATACAATCACCCAATCTGACCTAAATTTCTCGGTATAGACATAATAAAAAACATCATTAGCTTATACAATTTCTTGTATGACATTTCATGTTGGGTAAAATGTTGTATGTCTGTTTGGAGATTGCACCATCACTTTTCAGTTCCTACTAAAATGCAAATAATGTTACAGAACAAGCACCTCTTGCAGTATACTCTTAGATGTATCCATTCTCAAAAGTCTTGTCAACAGTTAGAACCTAATCAGTGCCCTTACAATATCTAACTTGGTCCTCTGATCAACACTTGAAAAGCCAGCTCCTATGTCTGTCTTGCATCCAGTTGTGATAGCAGAGTGTCTCCTTTTCTATGAACTTACAGCTCAACATCTTGTACCTTTGATTTTCATGCCTATCTTCCTATTAATGGTGGTGTGGACTTCTCTTCCCAAGGTTATGTACTCATTACTTTGGTAGATACAATCATGTCCTATAACAAGGTGGAATGTAGTAGAACCATATTGTTCTTATGCCATAGCTACTTGTGGGTGCTTTAAAAATAAATTGTAACAAAAGAAAACAATCTTAATGGGATAATATGTGGACGATGGACAAAAAAATATGATAATGTATACCAAGGACTTCATGAACGATTAAATTTACTACAGAATAACAAAGCATGATGCCATAGCCTCTCTGTCTCCTTTGTTGTTGGATACATCCTCCACATCTGACCCTGATCCAAGTACAATTGCAAATTTGCAGGACACTATGCCAACTAAAACTTCTATTTAGAGATACATCAGAACATGTTTGTATAGAAACTACAACCAATCAGTAAGTCTTATAATATCAACACATAACAACTGAAACTAATTTAATTACTCAAGAAATATTACTGCAAGACTGGAAATTGCAATCATCAAAAAAAAGTTTCAGAAGATGAATTTAGTAGAGAAGGACCAAACCCTATGGTTTCATGCTAATAAAAGAATTTAAAATCTTTGTTCTAACTTTATTGAAGGAATATTTCAAGAAATCTCATATCTAGAAAATGAAAAGAAAAACAACTATTTAGAAACTTGAAATTGTAGATTTGATCTAGTCCCAAAATTACAAATATTTCAATGAACTAGTTATGAGATATAAAGAATGCTCAATCTTGATAAATTTAACATATATATACCTATATATATATATATATATATATATATATATATATATATATATATATATATATATATATATATATACATATATACATATATATACATGTACATGTATACATATATGTATATATACATGTACATATATACATATCTATATATACATGTACATATAAATATATATATATATATATACATATAGATACATGTACATATATACATGTATATATATATGTATATCTATACATGTATATATATATGTATATTTGTACCTATATATATATATGTGTATATACCTATATATATATATATATATTTATATACATATATATACTTACATGTATATATATATACATGTATATATATATGTACATATATATATACATATATATATACATGTACATATATACATGTACGTATATATATATATATACATGTATATATATACATGTATATATATATATTTATATATACATATATATAAACATGTACATATATACATGTATATATATATGTACATGTACATATATACATGTATATATTTACATGTATATATATATGCACATATATATATTTGTACATATATATATATTTGTATATATATATATATATATATATATATATATATATATATATATATATATATATATATATATATATATGTACATATATATAGGGTATATCTTCGCTACCCGTGCGGGTAACTAAGATTCGCTACCCGTGCGGGTAACTAAGATTCGCTACCCGTGCATCAATTTTGTAATAGGAAGGCATGCATTTGTAATGAGACGGTCCAAATTGTAATAGACATAATCATTTTGTAAATACAACGTGATGTTTGTATTCTCCGTCTGGAAACAGTAAAATATATATTTATGACTGTAACAACGTTGGAATACAAAACAAGTCTTTGTATTACAAAATGAGTCTGTCTAGTACAATTTGGATTGTCTCATTACAAATGCATGCCTTCCTATTACAAAACTGATGCACGTGTAGTGAATCTTAGTTACCCAAACGGGTAGAGAAGATATACCCATATATATATATATATATATATATATATATATATATATATATATAGGGTTTTAGGGGAGGTAGAAAAGGTAGTGGAAACAAAAAAAATTTCTCCTCCCCAAACCCATAACAAGGAAACACGTCAATGTC
This sequence comes from Alisma plantago-aquatica, assembly GCA_963693085.1. Lineage (NCBI taxonomy): Eukaryota > Viridiplantae > Streptophyta > Magnoliopsida > Alismatales > Alismataceae > Alisma > Alisma plantago-aquatica. The sequence goes on along the minus strand of OY856410.1, from coordinate 1,388,637,323 downwards.
TACACAATAGGAAAGGATTGTTTGTGGAAGCATACCTTATCCCGAGGCTTGCTCGGAGACAATACCTCGTAGCTTGTGCGGTCTTCACCTCCAGTCTTCGACGGTGTCTGTGAAGCTCCTGGTCGTACCGGGACTGACGAGATTGATAGCTGTCCTCCGAGCGGCAGAAATCTCCCGCCTCTGAAGTAGTCCACAGAGACCACCTAGAATTCCAATCTCCTTGTCCCACAAGGAATTGGAAGGAGTCACACCCTCCTGTCAGCGTACTAGTCACTGACACACTCTCCTGCCACCAGTCGCTTTCTGCAGTTGTCTTTCCCTTGTTGTGCCTCCCTTATCGGGTAGCACTTTCTCGGGCTCTCTCGGTTACCAAAACCAGAGAGAACGAAAACTTTCCAGAGCAACTAGTTGCACTGAGTTGTTGTCTGAGAAGCCCCCAATACCCTATATATATAGGAGGGTCATGGGACAGGGTTCTCTATCCCGGGCAATGCGGGACTAAAGCAGGAGTAGAAGGGTTCGAAATTTTCCACAAAAACAACCAACTGTGCAACCTGAACCGGTTAGTTGTCACTTCAACCGATCGGTTGGGACCCATGAACCGGTCGGTTCACTTCTGAACCGGTCAGTTTGTGGTCTTGGTCAGTTCCTGATTGACTTTCCATCTTTTGTTTCTAATTGGTATCAAATACCAATCCTTGTTCCAATCAAATTGGGCAAGTGAAACGAAAGGAACATTCTCACAAATCCTACTTTCCCAACTTGCTCGGTTGCATCAGTTGAAGCGATAGTTTCAACACTTGAAGCAATCGTTTCATCCTGTTTATGACCCGATCGACTCACGACTTGAACCGATCGGTTCACCAAGCTCAACCGATCCGTTCATCACATGAGTCGATCGGTTGGGAGTGCAGATTGTGCAGAACAAGTCAATTGCAATTTCAATCAATCTGATACTCTAATCAATGTGTCCAACACCTTGAACACTATGACATTGAGCTATCAATTAATTGAGTGTTTAATTGAACTACTAAGCTCCTTTAGTAATCAATCTAAACATTGTTTGTGGACCAAACTCCTTTTCTAGGTTAAATCCTATGTGTGTGACCCTGCAGGTCCTTTTCACGTTGGAAGTGAAAGTCCATAACACTTATGACTTCACAAGCAAAGAGCAGTGCCTAGTCACACATCAGTGCTACCCAAGTGAAATAGAAAGTTGGAGAACAACTTTCAATTCTACAATCTGTGAATGGTGTTGCAGTGAATGTATAATTCCTTTGTACTGATATCCCGAATGAACTCGAGGCATGGAACAATCATCCTTTCAACGTTCATTCACTTTCTTGTTCTCAGAGTACTTTGGAAGAGATATGTATGACATCAATATCACATAGTGATTCACACATGCGTGCACGCCTTTCTCAATCCTACTCATCAAGTGGCCATGGATATCAAACTCCCTCAGGAGGGACAAATCCCATATCTATCACTCACCCCTCAAAAGCCCCATGTGTCAAATCCACCCAATCATCACCTTTATAACAACCCATGTTTCAGGACTGCATTTGATGATGTCAAAGTGTGCCCAATGACATGTGTTGAGTGTAGTGATTTCAGGTCAAAGAATCACATTCACTACCATCAGGGTGAATACTGACTATGACTACCATGTCATAGTTCCATGTGTCAAACTCACGGTGGGTCTGTCCGGTACACTTGTTCTCTAACAAGTACCTATGTGTTTGGTTTGATATCTCTATATCATGACTAATGAGATTCTGTCATCAACCAACACCACAATCTAGTTTTGTGTGTCATTGTTGTCTATCTACCTTCCACAATGATATCCAACTAGGGACATAACAAGAATGTACAAACTCTTAGCATCTGTATGATCTCATCGTTCAGGTCCTCAACCTGAAAGCATACGTCATTGAGTACTGTCATTCTCTAGACATTCAATCTGTTCTATCACTATCTCATATGACTGAACCAGAAAGAATTGGAAGCTTGCCTTTAGTATTTATCAAATCAATCTTAATGTATCCCACCAATCATCCCATGATTGGCTCTCAGGGAATACATACCAACAGACTCCCACTTGCACTGCGAGCCAATCACCCTTGAATCATATTCATAGTGATCTTCAAACATGTCCCACATGTTACTTTGCTCTAGTGCGATCATAGTGAGTAATGGCAACACCTTGCCAAAGTCAGTATAAATTGCATGTCTCTCATCTCTTCATTGTACGTCATACATATGAGATGGAGTTGTCGTAATATGCGATCTAGTATTCCTTTGCTAACCTTTAGCCACATTGCATGATCAAGGATTCCATACTTGTCATCAATGAGCAGAATATCTCTAAGTTCATCTCATGAACTTCTAGATCCATATAGTATCCATTGTTGTTCTCTAACGCATAGATACTCGGCATTTCCTTTTAAATGGTTTTATTGGAACATTTCCAATTATCAACAAACTTTCACTTTTATATATATCCTACATATATTTTGCGATTAATTTTTTGTCCTTTCGGAAGTTCGCATCAATATAACTCTTTACACTGAACTTTTCCTTATCTCCATAGACTAGTACTTCCCAAGTACTTATCAAGTTCTCATGGTATTCCAGTAACCCTTACTGGAAGTAGACAGACATCCACTCATCATGTCCCACATACGAGTTATCAGGATGAGCACATCATAGTGACATGTCCTACATACAAGATGACAAATGCATTTTGTTCTTGCCATGTCGATACATGCAAGATAATGGGATGATTACATACATGATAGATCCACATCTATTCTTAATGTTCCCATTCTTCATAATAATTGGACACTTGGCCTTGGGATACTAACTCCATGTGTCATGGATAGGTTTTCTCCCACTGAATCTGTGCATACTGAACCCTTCAGTACATATTGCCAATGTATGTTTTCTCCTTTCAGGTCAAGAGGTTTTCGAGAACTATCTCTATAGATCTCTATTCCTATCACATAGGAAACACTCTATCTTCCTTAAAGATAATTTCCACTTTGGATTTCCATTCTAGAACATTCACATCAACATGTGGAATGTGAACAAGCTCCCACTAAATCACAGATCCCTTCTTTATCTTTGACATATCAGTCAAACCCTTTGACTATATCATCAAAGTAAAGATCCAATTCTGAGTTTCTTGTACTCAATCAATCACATTGATTAGTTCATTGTAACTTATAGACTTCATTTGCATTAGTGGATTCATAAACCTTATAGGTTGTGTCATGTACACATCCTTGTTTGATTCCTCATAGGAATGCGATTTTAGTATCCATATGCCAAATATCTTAGTCATTAAGTTGCAATCAACAAGCATCATCCTTCTCAAAAATGTTATCCATGTGTCTTAACACTTAAGATTCATTTTCACTTATGGATTTCATCCAATGGGTGCTACCATCAAGGTCATACCTTATGGTTCACATGGATGTCATTTAGGATGAAATGGTCATAAACCATAACTCAAAATTCAGTTCCTCATATTCATCTAGATAGTTGACTCATCACATGAACAACTCATCACATAGATAATTGAGGTGTATCTGTTAAGGATATAAGAACTCACAACGCTAGTGATTCTTAATTTGTTTTATTAGTGAGGGGTATTCTTTTATTAAGAAGAATTTAGTTATTTGATAATCATTCTCTAACTCCTTAGAGTATGCTCGGAAATGAATTTCCCACAACGTCAGCCGGCCTCTGATGCGACTTATTGAGATACCGGTGTGCGGGCGCACGGGTCTCCCAGGTTTACCATCCCTTCTATCTGGGCCTCCGCCTAGGGGGATGGGTTTCCCCCGGCAATAAAAAAAACATGCCTTAATCATGAGTTCACTATGATACACTATCATAATCACTCATAAGGATCTCAAACATTTGGTCCGAGTATTTCATTCATTGATCTCATCAAGAATTAACACTTTACCAAATTTGCACTTCATCTATAATAATCTTGAACACTTCAAGATATTCATATTGGTATTTATCTAAACACCATTTGAAGTATTAGCATTTGTTCCAATAGGTATGTAAATACATCACATGTATCATACCTAATAGGATAATCATTCTCCCACTACCTTTAGTGAAGATCGATTAATCATGTTCAAGATATTCATGTCTCTTACTGGTTCTCTAACCAAAAGAGTATAGGTTTATCCATCACATGGAAACTAGGAATGAATTTCTCATGATTAATGCTAATTTGATTGTTTGAGTTATCTGTAACTTTTAGGTATCATTTTATCTTATGCATATCAAATACCACAAGATAAATAAGGCATTGCCACAAAGATCATATCTTTATAAATTGAAACATCGCTTTATTGATTGCCATCATTGTCATACATTATGCAAAAATAAAGTGTTTCTATCTATTCGCAAATATGAAATAGCAGTTCATAATTGTATTACATGCCTTTCATGCTGAAAATAAACTAAAATACTCCTATCTATGGCGGCAACACTTGCCCCATTTATTGAGTTCTTTACACTTTACATCTTGGTATCATATACCTCAAAAGTGTTACAAGTTTACTTTCATGACAACTTTAGGTAGAGACATATGTCGCCTCCTTCTTCTTTTGTTCTTCCAGACAGAGAGGAGAATTCCTTTTCCAATGTCCTAGCTTTTAACAATGGTGGCAATTGCCTTTCTTGGTCACGCCTCCCTTGGCCTTGAGAGTTGAAGACAACTTGGGCTCCTGGCTAGCATCAGAACCTTTCTTAGCTTTGCCCTTTCCCTTGTGCTTGGACTTGCCTTTCTTGCTCGTGATCACCATCACAGACTTGGGCTTGTCTTTGTTCATCTGTGTCTCGACTGTCCTCAACATGCCCAACAACTCTGACAGTGGCCTATCAAAGTTGTTCATGTTGTAGTTCATCACAAACTGACTGTAGGATTCTGGCAACGATTGTAGTATCACGTCAGTAGCCAACTCTAGGCTCAGTGGAAATCCCAGTCTTGTCAGGTTCTCCACATACCGAATCATCTTGAGTACATGAGGACCAACTAGATCTCCTTATGTCATGACACACTTGAATAGTGCCCTTGAGACATTGTATTTCTCTTTTCGTGCTTGATCTTCATACATGTTCCTGAGATGCTGAATCATCTCAATGACACCCATGTTCTCATGTTGTCTCTGCAACTCATGGTTCATAGAGCACAACATCAAGCACTTTGCATCAATGGCATCATCAGAATGCTTCTTGTAAGCATCCCTTTCTGTCTTTGGTGCATTAGGAGCAGGTTCCTCTGGAATTGGAGTATCTAGGACATAGAGCTTTCTCTCTTGAGTGAGAACAATTCTCAACGTCCTATACCAGTCGTGGAAGTTTTTCCCATTTAGCCTATCCTTTTCAAGGACCGATCGCAAAGAAAAGTGATTGTTGTTTGTTGTCATTTGTACTACAAAAGGAAATATGCAATTTTAGTGCAAAAACTCATTTTTGACTGATTTGATTGATTTGAAAATTTGACGATATAATTAGGCCTTTAATTAATTATCACTCCCACTATTTTACTTCAAATTGATTGCCTTCGCCATCAATTCAAAAGATTGCAGCGTATAACCTTCTAGTGGGAAAGATCCTGAAATCCTCTAAGTCATGGTCCAGCTTGGGCTGTCACCCATAACTTAGATCTCTCAGGTAGCCAACTCTTTCCAATTACATCATATGCTACTCTTGATAAGATGTCATATGCAACTCCTTGCCATGATCATCTCCATGCCTCAAGGTGCTAGATCCTATCTAGGTCACCTTGTTAAGTCCGACCCAAAGCAAACACGATGAATATGCACCCTGCTTGGGAAGACCCACATATCCATCCTTCACGCTTCCACGAGATAGACAGTGCACCACACTTGGGCGTGCCCATACTTGGTCGATCAAGATTTTCACGTGTGTCGCATTTGGATGGCATCTAAAACTTAATATTTAATGAGGGATTTGGTTTTTATATACATATACATATCCAATCACCACAATACATAGTACGTATCATATACATGCTATATCCCCCAGAAAACATGCAAAATGATAAAAGTGATGATTATGGCCATCCTAATGTGATTCCTCGAGACAAGAGGTTCATGGTCATCTAGGTCTACATCACATGCAATATGTACAAGATGAACTCTGTGCTTTGCCTTTCTGGGTTTGATCAACTCATCACGACTGATCGGCTCGCCATTAAGCCAGTCGGCTGGGTGCCACCAGCCGATCGGTTGGCTACTCCAACCGATCGGTTCGCCTGGTCGTCGTGCATCTCATCATGGCCGCCACCCACTCATCTCGCTCCTCGAACTGGTCATCAACCGATCGGCTCACTCCTTAAACCGATCGTCTGGAATGTCAACCAATCGGTTCACTCCTTGAATCAATCATTTCAGCTATCGTCAAGATGTCCGCCTTTCTTTGACATAACAAGAAATAAAATTCTATCCTATTTTACATTATAAAAGGAGAAACCTCAAGTTACATTCGACGGGAGCAAAGGTAGGAAAGAAATCTCGAATTATTTTGAGTTACATCAGGAATAGGAGAAAGGGAAGATCGGTGCGCAGACCGAGATGCAAGCAACCACATACAACCATACACATATAGGGTTTATTGGCCATAAACACACTATATAATTACCACACAACTCATTTAAGGGTGATGCGTATCGAGTGCATTAATAATACATATAATATATGTAAATTGGGATTTGTGGATTTAGGATTGGACATGCATAAAGCCAATTTTATTCGCATCATATGCAATAAATAAAGGCGACAAACCAAAATCGATCATGACGATAATCCTAAAGTATAGAGCAGTTGACATGGCTCTGATACAACTGTTGGGTTTTAGGGGAGGCAGAGAAGGCAGTGGAAACAAAATTTTTTTCTCCTCCCCAAACCCATAACAAGGAAACGCGTCAACATCTATACAATAGGAAATGATGGTTTGTGGAATCATACCTTGTCCCGAGGCTTGCTCGGCGACAATACCTCACGGCTTGTGCGGTCTTCACCTCCGATCTTGGACGGTGTCTGTGCAGCTCCTGGTCGTACCGGGACTGACGAGATTGACAGTTGTCCTCTGAGCGGCAGAAATCTCCCGCCTCTGAAGTAGTCCACACGGACCACCTGGAACTCCAATCTCCTTGTCCCACAAAGAATTGGAAGGAGTCGTACCCTCCTATCAGCGTACTAGTCACTAACACACTCTCCTGCCATCAGTCGCTTTCTGCAGTTGTCTTTCCCGTGTTGTGCCTCCCTTATCGGGTAGCACTAGCTCGGGCTCTCTCGGTTACCAAAACCAGAGAGAACGATAACTTTCCAGAGCAACTGGTTGCACAGAGTTTTTGTCTGAGAAGCCCCCAATACCCCTATATATATAGGAGGGTGATGGGACAAGGTTCTCTATCCCGGGCAATGCGTGACTAAAGCAGGAGTAGAAGGGTTCGAGATTTTCCACAAAAACAACCAACTGCGCAACCTGAACCGATCGTTTCATTGCTGAAACGGTCGGTTGGGGACCTAAGCCGGTCGGTTGACACTTCAACCGATCGGTTGGGACCCATGAACCGGTCGGTCCGTGGTCCTGGTCAGTTCCCGATTGACTTTCCATCTTTTGTTTCTAATTGGTATCAAATACCAATCCTTGTTCCAATCAAATTGGGCAAGTGAAACGAAAGAAAAAATCTCACCAATCCTACTTTCCCAACTTGCTCGGTTGCATCAGTTGAACCAATCATTTCATCGCTTGAAGAAATCATTTCATCTTGTTCATGAGCCGATCGACTCACAACCTGTGCCGATCGGTTCACCAAGCTCAGCCGATCAGTTCATCACATGAGCCGATCAGTTGGGAGTGCAGATTGTGCATAATAATTCAATTGCAGTTTCAATCAATCCGATACTCTAATCAATGTGTCACAACCTGAGCCGATCGGTTCACCAAGCTCAGCTGATCGGTTCATCAAATGAGTCGATCGGTTGGGAGTGCAGATTGTGCAGAATAAGTCAATTGCAGTTTCAATCAATCCGATACTCTAATCAATTAATTAAGTGTTTAATTGAACTACTAAACTCCTTTAGTAATCAATCTAAACATTGTTTGTGGACAAAACTCCTCTTCCAGGTTAAATCCTATGTGTGTGACCCTACAACTCCTTTTCATGTTGGCAGTGAAAGTCCATAACACTTATGACTTCACAAGCAAAGAGCGGTGCCTAGTCACACATCAGTGCTACCGAAGTGAAATAGAAAGTTGGAGAACAACTTTCAATCCTACAATCCGTGAATGGTGTTACAGTGAATGTATAATTCCTTTGTCACTGATATCCCGAATGAACTCGAGGCATGGAACAGTCATCCTGTCAACGTTCATTTACTTTCTTGATCTCACAGTAGATTGA